>BSBM01000549.1:11245000-11677500 GCA_027924585.1 Larix kaempferi | reverse complement strand
CCTTATGAGAACCTCATTTTTTGGGAGTTATACTTAATATCCATAAATAATATTTATATATTCCGGAAGGTAATCCAATTGTCTACGTTTCATCTTCTTGTGCCATATTCCAAAAAGTTGTGTAGGTAGTTCTAATATTGTTTTTTGACGTTCAGATTTCTGTTTTTCCAGGAGTCCATTGCAACTAACATGTCATAAGTGGCCAGCATTAGTTTGCACTAGCCCTATTAACATCACTTCGTAATTTTCTCTACTAAATTATTCCCAAGACTATTGTGATGAGACTAAAGCCTATTTTATATGCTTATATTTTAGCCAAGCAATTTTGTTTTCTATGGGATGAAAAATACATGGAGAAGTAGGGAAAATCCAGGAGGGGATGCACACCATCAATCTTTCCTGATCTCCAACAGTGGTGGTCAAACTGGACCTGGAAAATAATTATGACTGAGTTTATTGGTTATTTCTTCGACTCTTGTTGGTTCACATTGGTTTATCTTTGTCGCTGGTAAGGTGGATAATGTGTTTTTTTACCACAAAATACTTTTTGGTTTTAATTAATGGGATGCATCTCATTTTTTTAAGACATCGCGGGGACTCCATCAAGGGTGCCCCCTTTCACCTTACCTCGTTCTCATGGTTGTTTAGGGTCTTTTCCAATCCATTTTGTAGGTTAGAAGAATCAGCTCTATGTAAGGTATTCAAGTTGGTCATGAAGAGTCTTTAACCCACATTTTGTTTGTTGATGATGTGGTGTTATTTGCTTCGTCTCATTTAAAGAGGGTTACATTTGCATGAAATTATATGACTTTTCTGTTTGGCAACAAGGATAGAGATCAATGAGACAAATTCAGATGTATATTTTCCTAGCACGAATGAGGATTTCTAAGTTGATTTAGGACAAAATTTTCGTTTTCAACATCAGGATCTCTTGGAGGGTCTCGAATATCTAGTTTTTTACCGTAAACCCAATGGGTATTGTAAATCTGATTGGTGGTGTCTCGTGTCTAAAATAAAGAAAAAATATCTCTTTGGTGAAATCGATGGAATTTTAGGGGTAGACGAATGGTTCTAAAGTATGCATTGGAGGCTATCTTGGACTATTAATATATCCTTACCCATATTCCTAAAGGATTTTTTTTCACAATAATGAGTAGTTAATATATATTAAAATAGTTGAGGCAAAATCCAAGCATCAATAAGTTTCCATCGCACTTCTGTATTCTAACCATATACTAATTTCTCACTATTGAATAAAATGGAGATGATTTTATCATTATTGTTCCGCCTTACAATTTTCAAAAAGGAACTGTTCCATTTGGTACTAAAAACTATTATAAACTGACCTAATACATATACACTACTATAAAACATGACATTACTTATGTAAATTTAATTAGACCCTACTAGTTTTGTCCAAAACCGGGAAAATTGTTATTTCTGCATCTTCTTGATGCACTAGGTTGCTTCCAACGAGCCCTGAGTATGCCAAGGTTGGATGGCTTGGATTCGTATTGGTGTTCAGATCTTGTAGGTGTGCGTTCATGTCCTCTTCAATGCAATATTTTTTCCCACCTCGATCATCTATCATTCCCTTCATCTCTTCCATCACTTATTGTATTTCTAAAATGTGATCTTGTCCATTCTTGGTTATAGTGGAAATCACCCTATGCATACTGACAACATCATCACTTAGGGATACCACTTTGTGTCTCAATTGCACAATATCATAGGAAAAACAATGATTGCAAGCCATGCCCCATTCTTTCCATGGGTTGTCTGTAATCTGAAGCTACGCAAGCTATGAGACAATCATTCTTACTTCCCCCTTCTCCTTCCAAATTTCAAAGAGCTTATCTTCCAGTGCCCACCTGTCCTGGTAGGTGCTTGTGTCTAGAGTTGAAATTGAGTAGGAAATTCCAATGAACCTCTCTTCCGTACTTCACTTTTGATTAAAAAATTCGGTGAATAATTCGATTTAAGAACGTCGATTCAATCCTAGTTAAAATATGCTCCCTTGTGCAAGAAGTTTTGTAACTTGTCGCCTCCATTACTTTCTTGTCAAATGATATGTACCTCCTCACCGCTAGCTGGATGCATGCCCCATACGATATCGTCACACACATGGAGTGAGATGAGGCCCACTTCGATGAGTTCAAGGTCCCCTTGGTTGAGGGTAGACCCTTTATTTGCTATGCTATCAACTCTAACATTGTTGCATATTAGGATGTGATAATATGATATGTTTACAAAGGTTGAAGTTATATAACTCACCTTTCTAAAAAAAATTCTGAGAGGTGATGAATCCCCCATATCTTCTGAACATAGAGCTTGTATAATCATCAAAGAATCTCCCATAACTTTTATGCTATCGATTCCTCATTCTTTTAAGAGTTGGAGATCGAGATATTAGAGGGAAAGGGATTCTACCATGTTAGTATTTTCCTTCCCAAGATCCCGGGAAAAGATTTGTTCTTCCTATCCTTCAAGGTCATATACAACCCCCCTACATCCTCCATCCCTTCTAAAGGAATTTTAGAAAAAAAATAGGTGGATGTATTTTAATTTCCTTTGGTAGGGGAACAGTGGTTACAAAGGGGCCCATTGGATTTGATGGAAAAAGTTAGCACCCCCCAAGGAATTAGGGGGTGGGGTTTAAGGAAAATTCACCTATTTGGTTTGGCTTCAGCTATGACATTGTTGTGGAATGCGCTAACAAAGGACAGTCTTTGGAGCTGCATTGGTATCCATAAATACACTATATAAGGGATGATATTGGACTGGGTCATGATAGAAAATAAGAGCATTTGAAACATGTCTACAATAAATGGAAATACCTTACTCTTTACTTTCCATTTATCAATCCACATCTGGCCTTGAAGGTGGGAATTGGAACTCCGTTACATATTGGTGTGGATGCCATTATAGGTTGTAGTCACAATATTCTTTTGTTTGAAGCTCTAGTGCATGAAATTCGAGTGCTAGGTTACACCTACCTAAGTACAAATAATAAGCCTACAGATACTACAATACAAAAGCAGGGATGGCTAAGATAGGGTGATCTAGGTTTTGTAGGTGAATTTAGGAGAATGTGGGATTCTTTTATTGTGGAGATTCATAGAGCACATATTTGGATTTGTGATGAGGTTGATAGACTTATTTAGGGATTGAATAAATCTAGGGGAATAACTTTGATATAAATCTAATTTATCCATGGATAGTGATGACTGTCACTGGTGGTGGAAAGTGTTGTGGTGGGTCCAAACCCCTCCCAAAGCTAAAATCCACCTATGGATTATCCTTTTGAATCGAGTTTTGACTTGGGACCATCTTCAGTATCGTGGTATGATAGGTCTGGGGTTTTTTGTTCTATGTAAATTAGATAAGGAGATTAACTCCATCTTTTTCTCCAATTCTCATTTTCAACCCCAGTTTGGAGGGAGGTTGAGAATTATGGATTTTCTAGTTTGTGGAATGGAAGGTGTATTGCTGGTTGTTTTCATGCTTGGTTTATTTTTCATGAGTTGAGGTAAATACGCGTTGTGCTAATATGGTTCTATGGAATATTTAAATTAGTTAGAACTAGGTATTCATTAAAAATAAATTGCAACCACCCCTTCAAACCATGGCGCAAGCAATGGGGATTGTCCCGTTGTATAAATAAGAGCCTCATGATAAGGAACATTCGGTTGTAGTTGATTTCTCTATGGATAAATCTAGCCCTTGGGTTTTTTTGATGGGTCATGCCAAGGAAAAAAATCAGATTGTGGGGATTGGGTTTATTTAGCACTATAATGGATCATATTTATTCCATTTTAAGGGTAACTTGGGTAGTGGAATGAACAATAGGGGTGATTTTATGGCATTATACTATCTACTAAAGCTTCCTTTGGACATAGGTCTACTGAATCTACAGGTTTTTGGGGACTCATGTATTGTTATTTCATGGATGAATGATCAATTAAGGGTGATGAATATTGACTTATTGGTGGTAGATAATCATATGAAGGATATAATTGACCTCTTTCATGGTATTACATTTGCAAATATTTTTATAGAACTTAATATGACAGCATATGAGCTCTCCGAAGTGGGTCTCCCTCTTCAGGAGGGTCATTATAATCTGTTTAAATATGAGCATGGTAACCCCATAAATGATTGATGGGATACACTTGATGGTTTTCGATTCAGTTTTCAGTTAGTTTTTTTTAATGTATTTTGATGTATCCACTATTGTTCTAGTTATAGGTTTATGCCTAAATTTTTTGAAAGTGTTTCCATGTAGTTTAGTTATTACTAGGAATATTGGCGTTGATGGTCTAATTTTACGTCATGAAGATTTTTAATTCAATTTGGGTTGAACCCACTCAAAGGGATTTTGTACTATACAGAGGTACTTGATGATTGTATTCACCATTCTTATTGAATATAAATATGTTTTTTTTCCCTGGAAAAAAATCCTTATTATAATAGCAACAAAATTTTAAAAATAATTTTTTTTTATAAATTATTTACAAATCCATTTAATTTAAAGTAAAAAAATGTTACATGTTTTAAATTAAGAAATTTATATAAAATTGTATAACCACTTTAAAATGCATAATTTACAATTCTTTAAAAAATTCTGATTTTTTTTCTTTAAAAAACAACTCGATTAAGCTTTTTATGAAAACTCAAATTAATGCTTAGATCTCTCTTTATTTGCCACGAGGATTCTAATATTTTTTTTTTTCAAAATTAAAAACACACTAAAACATAAATTATATTTAATATGGAAATTGTCCTTGTGTATTGGATTTCATTGACCAAATTTCTTGTGTCCACTTTGCATGGATTGAGAAATAGGATGATGAATTTTCTTTGGTTTGGAAATGTGAGTGGGAAAAAATCCATCAAGCAAATTGGGAAAAAAATTCTCTTCCCAAGAGTATTGGAGGTTGGGTATTAAATATATGTTTTGGTTCAACACTGCTTTATGTCTTAAAAGCCTTTGGAGAGGGATTTTTGGCTCTGGTTTATGGAATGAGGTCCTTATTTCAAAATATATGAGGAATGGTTCTGTGGTGGAGTGGGTGAGAAAACAAAAAAAATGTTTAGGTAATACCTCCAATTTATGGAAGGGCTTCATAAAATCATTTCCTTGGATGGGATCTTGGTTGGCATGTAGTGTTGGGAATTGTGAGAGTATTATGATTGGTATTGATCCTTTTTTGGGTGGAGATGGTTTTTATAAGTTTCCCAATGAAATGGTCTCGTATCTTTGAATTAATGGTTACAAAATTCTATCTCAGGCCATAAACATAGGTTCTGATTCTTCCTACTAGTTACTAGCTAAATATTTGGACCTCAGGGATGAATTTGTTGAGGAATGGAATTCTTACATTAGAGGTCTCAAATCATTTGGGTATTAGATTGACTGAGAAATAGGATGAAATTATTTGGACTTGGAATAAATCTAATGGAGAAGTTACAACTAAAGAAAAGATCCTTATGATGTCATTAATACTTCATTTGTGACTTGTGATGGTAAGTGATGGTATTGTAAAATTTGAAAATGGAATATGCCACCAAAATTGAAATGATTTGCTTGGATCACTTTCAAAAATAAAATTTTGACCTGGTGTATCCTCATAAAAAGGGGTATATGTGGCCAAGTCTTTGTTCTGTTTGTTGTAAGGAGGACGAAATCGTAGATCACATTTTTGTTTTGGGTTATTTTGCTCTAAATGTTTGGAACGATGTATTGTCAGGGCTACATTTTGAAATTTTTTGGGACAATGTTTCCTTTAACCATAGTCTAGAGAGGTGGTATAAATCCTACTAGCATAAAGAATTACCAATCTTTATTTGTCGGGGGATCTAGAAGGCTCATAATTTAATCATCTTTGAAAATATTACTCAGAAACTTTCGACTGTCTATTCCAAAATTTTGGGTTATTATAAAGAATTCCTTAAAGAAAGGGGAACACAAGAGAATTAGAATGTTGTTTGAGCCTATTTTTGCTGAGGACTTACCTGTAGGATACTTTGATAGTGTATCGCAGTGTGGCTTATGTGGTTTTGGAATGGTTATTATTATTGGTAGTAAACTCTGCTATCATTTGTGGATGGGATGTGGACTTGGAAAAAACATCGAAATTGAATTGTTATCATTTTGGGGCCTACTTTTATTTGCATATAATATGATTTTTTTGTCACTATAGGTTCTGGGGGATTCAAAAATTATTATTATCCAGGCACAAGGAAAATCCAACCTATAGGTGGTTGTGCTAGACCAATAGTGTTCTAGATTGAGAAATCTTAAGAAATATTTTAGTTTTTTTTCCTTTATGCATATTTATAGACAATAGAAATTATGCATAATTCTCAACCATCATATTAGTCAAATAATACTATGAAGGAATACTTTTGATATGAAAACAGATAAATCTATACAAATAAGAAATGAAAAATGTGTTTTAGTAGCTCACTTGCAAATGATCAACAAATATCCTCCCTTCATAATCATACTTAATACATTGAGACCGTATTTCTATTGTCTTTTCAATATTCAAAGCACATATGTAACAAAGTGTTGATGCCATCACATTGCTTATTGCAATCAATCTAGAATCAAGCATATCACATGAAACAATCCATTGCCCCCCCGTGAATATTTCACACAACATAAAGAGTATTTATTTTACAAATAGGAAGCAATGTAGATACAAATACAAACCCTAAGTAGTATGATCTCAACAACAAACAAAAATTCCCTTGAAGATCCTCCTTTATCCTTTATCACAATAAAAAGACCAAGGCATTGGCATCTTCTCAGTTATGTCATTAGCATGTGTGCATTGAGCTAGCATTGTTCGGACCATAATGTTTAGTTATGGTCTCCAAGAATGAGAACAAGTCCATGTAACTAGAGTCACCTATGTGGTTCACTAGTTGAAAGAGATTAAATTTATATAAACATTCAAAGTCGCATTAATTAACAACACTAAATAATATCAAGTACAAACATATATAATTTGAACCACATAAGTATTGTATAAAAAGTCAATTACTACAATATATAATTTGAGTTTCCAACTGAATATCCACTAATTCATAAAACATGATGACCATTGATCCAGTACTAGTACATGAAAAAAATACAACACTGGCCCATACTCTCAACAACAATGTCAACAACATCAACCTTTGCAACGAGAACATGAAAATCATCTATATCGATGATTTTTTCAAATACTTTTTTGGCCAGTGAGTGAAACTCCCTTCCTTCTCCTTCAAATAGATACATCCTTCTAATTTATATTCATATGGAAGGGAGGTGTTACTTGTGACCTTACTGATATTTATCTTTGCATCTTCATTATTCAGCGCCACTCCATGGATCTAAGAAAGTGAGTGAATTCATCCAATGCCAGCAATAGCACTGTCATATGGATCTAATACTCTCACTTTGTCACCTACCTAGAGTACTTCATGTCTTGCTGAAATTAATGTGCTCTATCAAAAACAAAAAAGTATACATAAATAATAGAAAAAAATTATTACAATTATATTCTAATAAAATATAATTATTGAAATAACAAATTGAATGCACTCACCGCGAAGTCAATATTTGAAATACCATGAGCAAGGCTTGTAGGCACTAATTAGAGATATTCAAGTGCATCAATTTTTTTATATTTCATACTTTTTGTGACAACGCATTTTCCTTTAATATTCTACATGTGATTCCATCATGCACAAATCAAATATTAATCTTCATAGTATGTAGTAGAGCAGCGTTAAGAATTGTATCCAATAAAGGGATTTTAACCATAGTTATGGAGTATCTATTGGGAATTGAAGAATATTCTCATGAGTTGTCTATTCTATGAGATAGAATATCACTCTCTAGGATAGGTACATTGTAGTTACAAACTATGAGGAATTTGTATGTTGATGTTGACTTGGATGGTTCTTTTGTTTTAAATTACAGTCTAGAGTGCTAATTGTCTTTTACTATTCTCACTTGTACAATACATTACACTTTTACATGCATAAGATTCATTTATTTTTTGTATTTGTGTGTCCATTCTCGGAAGGAAACTACCATTTTTCAACTATTATGTTTAAGCACAATAAATTTCATTGTAAAATATTTTGGGTTACAAGTCATTCTGGTGCATAAAGTCTTGGCTTTGAGATAAAATAGAAATACTAGAGGCTTTTGACTAGTTGAGTTGAATTTTGTAATGATAAATTGAAATACAATATTGTACCACAAAGAACATGTAGTGTGATTGAACCTTAGTTGTGGATCTAGATTAGTAGGAAAACATTTTGTTACCATTTTAGAACATATTTTACCCTATTACATTCTCTTGTAGGGTGTTAGTGGGAATTATTGCGTTTTTTATTGCTCAAATCATAGTTTCTGGACAAACCATTTTTGCTTCTGAGTACATTTTTATAATGTAGGTCTTAAACCAATTTTTTATTATAAGCCATGAGTATTCTTGTGGAAATGTATTTGAAATGAAAATTTTCAAAATTCATGATTGTTATGGTTTCTTGGTCAATGAAAGATTACATTATAGTATCAAGCAAATGGTTTTAATGGGACTTTTCCCCTGATTTTTGTCATTCTCCTTATTTCTGATTGTTCCCACCCACATTTTTTTTCCTTCTATATAAGCCCAAATTATTTTTTGTTAAAAATGATGTTGATAAACTGAGATATTATAGATATGAGAAGCCAAATCCATCCATGAATGAGAACATTTCCCCAAACCAGGTAATGACCAAGGATATGAGTAGAGAGGATCATTGGAGGAATATCAATAACTCTATCAAAGTGGTATCCTTTGGTTTTGTGGCAGTTGCCATTTAGATTTCTATGTTTTTGGTGATGGATATGTTCAAAAGTTTTTTTAGGGATCATTAAGGGAATACTTGTTGATGTAAGGTCTTTTCAACTATACTTTATTGGTTTGTCATGATGTAGATACATGTAGTTCTAACTATAAAATCCATTCAATGCTCATTTAGTCCTTCAACATGGCAATCTACCTCAGTCTAATATATCCCCTGTATTTTGGAAAGAACATCTAAAAATGACATGTGTGTGTGTGTGACTTGGTGTTAAAAGAAGAATTGCAAAGAAAGAGATATTATGTATGTTTCAATTAGCTCACTACATATTGTTTTGTTTTTTTTTACTAGGGGAATTGGCAATTGGAGTTGGGCTGGTACTCGCATGACATAGGATCCAGGGATCCAAACGCGCTACCAATATATACCTAGGTGCATACATAGGGACCGAACCATGGTGCACATGTAAATTTAGGGGGATTTGAACATGTTACCTTCCATTTACAACCAATTACAACTTCTCATCTTTACCACTTGAGCTGCCCCCCACGGGCCAGCTCACTACGTTTAAATAGCCATGAAATATAAGAATAATTGAATATATCTAAATGATTCTATTGAATAAGAAGAGTCAATTGAATCAATTAGGACCACACATTTTTTCCAAGATTGGTGAGGAAATTGTTAAACTACTCAGATGAAAAACCAAAAAATAGGTCATAAATCTCAAAAAGTTGATCGAGGCACCTTAACGTATGTTAAATAAACCACTAAGAAGTGTTTCTCAATAACATAGGATTGCAAATAATTTTGACCTCAATTTCTTTGTATAAGAGTCAATTTATTTTCTTTATTTTCATAATAGGGAGGAAATATCAAGTGGAACAAGAAAAAGTAATCAATGAACAAGAAATCCCCAACCTTGCTCAAACTAAGTCTGCAAGAAATGATTATTATTGAAAGAAGAATTCACGTTGAACAAATCCAAAGGGTGGGTAAGATGACAAACTAGTTAAAAGGCATTAGATCCCACCCAGTTTCCTTGCCACCAGAATAGTATCTATCACTCTCTAGAAACTCTTTTATTCAATGCCTACAGACACTCAACATCTCACAAACCTACAATATGAAGTCCTCCCTTCGAAAAAACTAAAGGGTTTATTACTTTCCTATTGTGTGATCAAATATATAATTTCTACAAGACCCTTCGTTGGAGTGACCTTCATACATAGTACTAAAAGAGTGTATCCTACACTTTCACTTTAATAAAGCAATGAATGGGGAAGCCTAGATAGCAATGATAAGGGAAGATAATAGTCTAAAATAAAAACTATGAGAAAGGGCATTGGGATACTAGCTTACGAGTCTCTTATAGTAACATTGAATCCTAAAATCCATTTTGATTTCTATGTTTTTGGTGATGCCTATCTTTGAAAGGTTTTTGAGGTTTTTTTAAGGGATTACTGGCATATGTAAAGTATTTTGAATGGTACTCTATTGGTTTGTCATGATGTAGATATGTGTTCTAAGACCTATTTAATGCTCATTTTAGTCTTTCAACTTGGAAAACTTGGCAATTTAATCCAGTTTAATATATTTATTGTATCTTGGCAAGAACATGTGAAAATGACAAATTTATGTTGATTTTGCAAGTTTATAGTCCACGTCCTTTTCTACAAGGCTATGAATACAACGATGGAGAAGAATAAATATTTGGAAAATTCATTGATGTAGAAGATTTTCAAATACTTGTCCCAAAGCTTAATGTTGTTTAGAGTATGGAGACATTTTTTGTCATGGACTAGTGGACCAATAATCATTATATATTAGTGTATTGTAGCATACCTAGTACTTGAGACATTTTATGTTTGTGGAAAAACATCACTATAATTTTTATTGTAAAGTTTTATATTTGACCAAGTGGTCAAGGATGACTGTAAATGAATAATATTATTATTTAATAAAATAAAATAGGAGACACTCACCCAAAGAGACTGTTGAAAGAGTGTTTACTGACCCACTAGGAGGAATGGAATCTGGGGTAGAAGGTAATGGACAAGTGGCAACATCTAAACTCAGTAACTAGCCGTCGTTATGGGACAACTCCCTTAAATTGTGGTCAAGTTCCCAATAATGTGGAATTGGAGCTTATGGCTCATTGAATGAAAACTGACCACCAAAAAGACCTAGGCATCTTTTTATAGCCATCGAATTTGAGCAGAGGCTCACATTTTCTCTGAAGAGAGAACTTACCTTGTGGTTTTATTGGATATTGCACACAAGAGATTCGATGAGGGGAAGCTATCTTTTGAGTTGCAGAGTAAGACTGTCTTATTCCTGCTGAGAGAAGAGGTATTGATATGTATGTAAGTTTCCATTGATTGCTGAAGTACATATGAGAGGTGTGTATGCAAGTCTCCATTGATTGCTGAAGTACAAACCGAGTGCCTTGCTTCTACACAGAGACTTCGTCCTAGTGGTTCAGTAAACAAGCTTGAGGGTCCAAAAGAGAAAGTGACTTGGCTGCTTTTTCTGGAGAAGGTTGGGAGGAATAGGCCTCTTTGGGTGTTTGTCCACCCTATCAAGTTATCAGGTTAAACTTGTTTTCTGCATTATTTATTCTTGACTGTAAATATTATTCTGCAAACTGTTTGATAGGTTACCACAGTTTTTCCAATGTCTTTCTTAGGTATCGGTTAGCTATTTTATTGACTGTTTTTTGATCAGATAAAGTAGTTTTCTATATATTTGATGAATATTGTTGGAGGGGACCCTTTGGGTTCCTTATTGTCATTAGTTACTTATGTAATAACATAGTTAAAGAAGTTGCAGCGGGTGAAACTGCTCCAACCACATGTAACATGTATAAATAATACCATCAAGATGAATATAACCAGTTGGATGCATTCGACTCATCTCTCTTGTCTTGATTATATCTCTGTGTATGTGCTTATACTCTCTGCTTGAATACAACATCTGGCACTGTTGCCGTCTTCTTCTGGTCTGGGTGACAACAGCAGTAGAGGGAGCCAGTTCGAACCTGCAAAAGATCGCGAGGAGAAGGAATCCTTGCAAAAATCAAAGAAATGCTAACGTTGCTCGATTGCTGAGGCGTTGTTGAAGACTTTTCTGCATGCAAGAGAAAGAAACTGATGGGAGCGATCAAGAACCTGCAAGAATTCCTGCTTGTGCGTGGATAAAGACAAATTCTATAAAAAAAACGACGATAGCATACCATCTCTGCCGGTGCCATTAGTGAAGAAACTCGGTCGGGATCCATATAACCATATATGCAGATTCTCACGTCAAGCGGTGAAGTAAAACGACTGAAGTTTTTAAAATATTTGAATTCTCGTCGATATATTGTGTGTTGTGAAAATAATATATAATGTTGATTATGAGGTCTGTGCGCCAAAGGCATAAATGAAATAATGTGAGCATGACCTTAAGAAGATGTGGAATATCCACAATAAAATTCTTTCAAGTCGTTACAGTCCTGCAGAAAAATATTACGCAGCTCGTAGGCCGACCGACCGACTGTCCCGATCGTTGATTTCAGTATAACAATGCTTGAGGAACAAGATATCATAAATTTAATATAGTTGGTCGACGAATGTTCGAAGTCACGATCAAGGGAAAATTGCAGTGTGGAGTCCTCTGTTGGGAGGAATAACATATATGCCATCCGTCCAGTTGCGAAGAAGACTTAAAGACTGTTTAGCACGAAGAAATGCCCAAAATGAATGGGGTAATCCGACTGAACAAGCACAATTGATCATCCACCATGCGTATTCTATCGGGATAGTCGACCGCTTCTTTTTGCTGGCCTACATATTTTTTTCACATCGAATGCCTAGTCAGAATTTAATCGGTGGAGTAACCTGTTAGTGAGGGAGATCATGTGCTGACCATCTCCGCGGTTGCTGACAGAAAGACCACATTTTTCTAGCAATAGATGTATGTCTCTGCAACCCTAGTTGGCCGACGACGTTGCTCTAGTTGGGTTATAGACGACTCCGAATGAAATGGTGGATCGACCAGTGTACCGACGGATAATCTAACCGGTCGTCAAATATTTCA
The DNA here is from genome assembly GCA_027924585.1 of Larix kaempferi. Classification (NCBI taxonomy): domain Eukaryota; kingdom Viridiplantae; phylum Streptophyta; class Pinopsida; order Pinales; family Pinaceae; genus Larix; species Larix kaempferi. The sequence continues at coordinate 11,664,570 of BSBM01000549.1, read as the reverse complement.
CCTGTCGACTATCATTGGTAGACCATTCTCTGCTATCTTAAGTTCATCATGAATGCAATTGAAGGAATTATGTTTATAATTCTCTTTTGTAACTAACGTATAGTCAAGTCAATAATTCTCTTTTATTACATTGACTACACTTAGCAACTTGTCGGCGGATTCAGACTACAGACGTCTCACTTGACTCAATATTAGCAGTCTTCACAGGGATAATATTGAAGTTTTCGACTATTGTTGTGGGTTTGTTGCGTCGTGGGTTTTCTGGTTCGAAGGAGAAGGAATGCTGCAGAACCAAGCCAGCAATTCGTCGACCACTATTTCCTTGCGTTGGGCATTATCTAATTGAACCGCCGACTAAGGGAGATTTCCAACCACCGGCCAGTATATTACGATGACCAATTTTGAATATGTCTGTAAATATCTGCAAAGAGGATAGTGACATTACTTCTTTGCAATCAATGTAAGTTGGTCGATTGTAAAATGTGGTACATTTGGTTGAGCCATTTTTTCATTTTTGAGGTCGATGTCCTACTAGGTCGACGAGTCTTTTGAGAAAACAAATAAAAATATAAGGTCGATATCATTAAATATGGGTCAATTTGGTCGATGTTACAACTGGTCGATATGATTTGTCAAATAAATGTCGTGATAAAATGGTCGAGGTTTTACTTATGTAGTAGAAACTATTTTGGTCGACTCTTAAATTTTATTTTTGGTCGATATTAAAAGTGGTCGGAAACTCAAAATAGTTGGGTCATTGGTCGATATTGTAAGTGGTCGAGTTTGACGACTTTTTTGTATTATAATTTTGTAATTTAGTCGGTCTCTAGCCGACTCAATAAATCATGTCGAGTCAAGTAAGTCATGTTGAGTCGAGCCAAGTCAACCAATATCAGTCGGTATCGACCACAAGCAGTACCGACACATTCGGAACTTGCAGGAAGCCTCACGACAGATAAGTCTATGAAAAGCATGTATTCAAGTAGAAGACATCTATACCACATAGAGAAAGCGCTTCACGTTAATAATGACAAAAGAACACTTAAATTGATCAAGCCCCCCGATACTGACACACATAAACATCTATTCAATGTCATTTCAGATGTTTTTCAGGCAGTTGGAGAGTTGGTGCAATGGCAGAGCGTAGAAGTCCAGAAGCTCTTGGACCGTGGAAGATGAATCCGGAAGGAAGGTGAAAGGGGTAAGCGGCTCGATTGGCCACTACCCGATTGCTAACATAGATTAAAGGAATCATAGTTCATGGTTGTTAATGTTTTCTTCAGGACAAAGAAATATTTTGAGGTGAGGGAGATGTTGGAGGGGACCCTTCGGGTTCCTTAATTGTCATTAGTTACTTATGTAATAACATAGTTAAAGAAGCCATTGGAGTGGGTGCAACCGCTCCAACGACATGTAACATGTATAAATAATACCATTAAGATGAATATAACCAGTTGGATGCATTCGACTCATCTCTCTTGTCTTGATTATATCTTTGTGTGTGCTTATACTCTCTGCTTGAATACAACAAAGATGAAATATATGAATGAATAAAATATCTTCTTATATTTTTCCTTTCGTCATAGACGATGTACTCTAGTACAGGAAGTGTTTAATTAACTTGAAGATAATGGTCTGAAAATTAGCAAGTATTCTGTACTTCAAACTAAAACTCTAGATTAGACACTTAATACTTTTCTCATAAACTGAAACATTATTCACTATAGAAACTTAGATTTTTATGATTCAGTGCAACACAGAAAAATAGTAAAGAAATTTTCTTAAGAAGCATACTTTATACTTAAGAAATGACTTTTCAATTCTTAGACAAAATATCAAACATTATGTTAACAAAGCAAGTTGCAAACAAATTACTTATCATTAAAGTGTACAGTTGTATACTCACTTCTATTAATTAAGATAGAATGTATACTTAGGAATCAATTCTATATAAACTAAATATTATCCAAATATATTAATAAACATCATTTTCCATAGATAAATTATACAAGTATAATGTATTATAAGTACAGGTCATATTTAAAATAGCAAATGGAAAACTGAGTACTGGATTGCACTACCTATGCAAATAATCTTCATTTGCTATACTTCACCATGCTATCGGATAAAGCATTAAAACTACTACTACTTTGAATACAAACCCTACGGATGAGTAACTGTACCAAGAGCTCAGTAAAAATAATTAAGAATAAACCCTGTAACCGATTATCAACATTGTAAATATTATCTATACAAGGGTTCAGGACCTGAAAGGGCTTATCTTGAGTACAAGTATATTAGGTTACCCAACCCAGGGTTTTACCCAACAAATTATTTATATATACATTGGGTCTCGGCACCCTTATAAACACTTTAAAAATCAATAAAAAACGTAACTATTAAGTTACTGTACTTATCTATTTTAGAGTTGAAAGAACTTAACAAGATAGTACTCATAAACCCTATACCAAAGACATTTCGCAAATAGATCTATTAAAAGAATAACTCGGATAGATCTAGGGTTCGAGTCTTAGAAAGAGTTCACCCGACTATAAAGTCTGCACAACGATAATCTAATATCGTATTACAACAAACCATGACCAACTACGAGTTTAACACTAGAATTATCAACCCACATTTCATTACAAGTTCAATGTATAATTATAAATTTTTAGCAGTAATGAAAGGTTCAGGTTCGAGACCCGTAAGGGCTTACCCAAAGGATTAATAAGAATCAACATTACTCAGTAATAACATTTTAATAATGAACACTTCCCTTAAAATAACGATACACCGGTATTCAAACGAAGGTCAAGGGTTCGAGTCTCAACTGGGAGAACTTGCCCAGGCTTGGAACATAAACATAAAAATGCATAACTTAAACACATGACAGTACTAAGGTTCAACCCTGTAACACTGCAATAATTACATTTTAAACATACAACTTTAAGAAACAGACTATATCATTAATACAAACTGATGAGAAGCCAAGGGATAACATTTAGTAATTACCACATCATATTTTTCAAACATGTATCGGGACTGCGAACCATTTATTAATTCTGTAAAAAAATTGCATTCATAGTACTATTGCATAGTGAACCAGAGTTATCCAAACCCTGTACTAAGCCTTCCCATCTAATTAACCGAAACCCCCAACTCATGCTCGTTGCCAAGAAGACTAGCTATTGCAGCGATGCTACCCTATACGACTTCTTAGCCACATACAAACAAGTAAACATTGAAAGAGAAATGAGACAACGATAGAGGTATCATCTGGATGAGCCCGAGAATTACTGTAGGCTCCCAACCTCTGGTACAGGTTATCCTCTTAAAATACCATCAACGAGGATTGAACTAGTCCTTGCCATTACAACTGAACCAGATTAAAAGTTGAACGTTGTAGATATCAAGCAACTCGCAGACTGTAGTATTTAAGTTCAGGGTATTGATAACATTACCTCGCAGGTTTCGAACCGGAGCCATGAAGAGAACCAGGAAGCAAGAATTCCAATGCACGTTGAGAAATTCATAAAGACCCACAACTAGCACCCTTATGGTTACAAACACCTCGATGAGTGGTGCCCAACAACTAGGGCGACCGAGAGGAGATCAGCTCGCCATCACCACGCAGAGTCAAAACAAACTATCGAAATGACCAAACCTGAAGCTTCGTGGTAGGGTTTTGATAACCAAGACAACATTAATACCGTTCACGTGATTGCATTAAAGTTTAGCCTTGTCATCCACAAGCTTGTGATATAAACCCACAAACCTATAGTTGGTGTTTACCAAATGCCCATCGAATTATATAACCTTGACTTCAGTTTGAATGCGATCCATACCCTTATATAATATATAGTTAAATGCTCGTCGAGATTTATAACATTGACATTTGTTTGATAATTTAACTACCACTTCATGCATGGTCTTGTTGGTGCGCGAAATTGTTAGTATAGCTCTTAAACCATGACTTTAGTTTGGCCACACCAGGGTATAGTCTAGGAACTTTAAACATAGTGTTGGCTAGGCACCATCGGCCCCAACTCCTTACCAATATTTATATTATAATGGATTTTGGTACATTTTCATTGTCATAGAGGCTTAAAATTAAGCATGTAAATTGTCAAACCCTTGTGAGGACAAACCTATAACCTGGACAGAATAGAAAGTGTTATGTTTTAGCATTACGCTAAGTAAGTCTCAGGCTTACGCCAGGAAATCAAGTGTCAAACTAAAGGAATTATATGCATCAAATTATTATAATTATTTTGATAGGCTAAACATGTATAAATGGATTAACTTACGACATAAGACACATAAATATGAAGTAATAAATCAGCGACCCAAATAGTGCATGGCTTACGCATAAATTCATAAGCATGAATGTACCCACAGTGATACAAGCAGCTTAGGACAAATTAAATAAATATCGACATAGGAAAGGTTAGGACCAAGTAAATTTAATATACAAGACAATGATACTTCTTCTAGTCAAGAAAATTCTGTAAGTATATTACGATAAAATAGGCAACATTATATCGATCGAATATAGAATTATAGAGTAACGACATGTAAATATTAACGATTATATATCTAAGTATTACGATATTATCTATTTAATTGTCGTATAGACAATTAAATAGTTAATGATAAGTTATGAGATGTTTTAAATGTCGCTTTTTATTTAAACAGTAAATTTAAATGCTGAAACTTTATACTTTCGCATAGCATTTTTTGGGAATAGACTGCTTAGAAAAATTTAAAATTTTTACGAAATTTGGGGATGTTACATGTGGTATCAGAGCGCAAGTTCAAACTCTAGGCCTGAATAAGGCTCACGCACGCAACAGAAAATAAAAACATAAAAACATAGTTTACTAACTTTGTTTTAATTTATTTATGTACATAACAGTTTTGATATTTAAAATGCAGGTATGGAAGTACCAGAAGAATCTGCAGAGGACGGATCTCATAATAGCGAATGTAATAATAACGAACATGTACAAGTTAATGAAGAAATTTACGTAGAATGAAATGATCAATCATCTGAAGTTTTACGTACGGTTAAAGATTTAAAAATCGAGATAAGAATTGTTAAAGAAGAGAACGGAAGAATTTTAAGGGCACAATAAGAGCTAAATCAGATTTTACTGGAAAAATATCATGATGATGAAAAATATAAGAGAACATAAATAAAATCTGATTCTGGAACCATGCCCTATCAACACAGAGGTAAGAAAGTAAAATATTATAAAAGTGAAAGTGACTCTTCTTACGATTCTGATGATAAAACATATAGAAGAAAACATAAGTATGATCGAGACAATAGTGATAGTTACTGTGGTCCTAAGAAAAGAAACTACAAACCTTATGAACAGGTTTCAGGGGAATTTAAGAAGATAAAACCCCCAACCTTTAATGGTGAAAATGAAAAGGGTGAGGCAGCTGAAGCTTGGCTTCGAACATGAAGAAATATTTTCAAATTTACGACTATTCTGATCAACTAAAAGCTAAGAGGGCCATATACAATCTGACTGGGAAAGCATATATTTGGTGGCATGATATCAAGAGAGTAAAAAGTATTAAAGAAAAGAGTATAACTTGGAGTGCATTTAAGAAATTTTTTAAGAAAAAGTTTTTGTCCGAATAGTACTACGAAGAGAAGGCGAAAGAGTTTTATGATTTAAAAATTGGGTTCTATGAGTATGAAGGAGTTAAGTAGTAAATTTCTAACTCTATTAAGATACATGCCATACATAGTGGACGAGAAACCTAAGGTACAAAGGTTTCTGAGTTGTATACCCTTCAATATAAAGGACAGAGTTGAGTATGACAACCCTTCAACTCTTGAAGAAGCCATGAGAAAGGCTAAATTTTGTTACGAACAAAACAAAAAAAGAGAAGGTATATCTGGCTGGAGGAATAACAAACCTAGTAACTTTGAGCATAAAAAGAGATTTTTTAATTTTGATAAATATTCTGGGAGTAACAAGAGAAATTTTACAAATAGAAATTTTCATGGTAATAATTTCAGGAGTAATGCACCGCAGAATTTCACAGCTGCAAGAAATATGCTAATAATAGTAATAATAATAATAATAATGCTAGAAATAATGAACAAAGACCACCTTTAAAATGTTATGACTATCAAGGGCCGCATACTAGAGCAAACTTCCCACACAGGAGAAAAAAAGTCAACAACATTCATACAATGCAAGCATAACCAACAGTTGGTGATATAGCAAGAGAAATGCCCAAGATTAACATAGCGCTGGAAAACCGACAAGCAGACCATCAAACTTCAATGGTCGAGATTGAAGGTATGCTACAAAACAAACCTATTTCTATTTTAATTGATCCAGGTGCAATTTTGAGTTACATATCACATGATTTAGTAAAAGGTTGCAAGTTAAAAGTAGAAAAATTTGATAAATCATGGCTGGTTCAGTTAGCTACAGGAACCAAAAGAAACGTTGTAGAATTTTTTAAAAGTTGTGATTTGCTTATGAGTTAGTTAAAGACACAAGTTAAATTAAATATTTCACCATTAGGGTATTATGATGTATTAATAGGAATGGACTGGATTGAAAAGCATAGAGTAGTGTTGAATTGTTTTGAAAATATTTTTACTTGTTTAAATAATAGAGAAACTGAAACGGTAAAATGAATCCCTAGAAAAACTTCTGTTAGACAAATTTATGCTTTGCAAGTAAAGAAGGCTGTAAGGAAAGGGTGTAAAATGATTGCTGTAAATGTAATTAACGACGAACATACAACTGATAAAGATAGGTTACAACTAGAAGACATACCAATTCTAAGGGACTTTTCTGATGTATCCCTGGAATAAATTCTAGGACTACCTCCGAAAAGGGAATTAGATTTATCCATTGAGTTAGTACCGGGTGCGGTACCAAACTCAAAGGCTCCTTACAGAATGAACATTCTGGAACTTAATGAACTAAAGTCACAGTTAGAGGAACTAATTGATAAAAATTACATAAGGCCAAGTGTGTCTCCTTGGGGAGCACCTATTGTCTTTGTTAAAAAGAAGGACAATACTTTGCGTTTATGCATAAACTACCGCCAGCTAAATAAAATGAATATTAAGAATATATATCCTCTTCCCTACATAGATGATCTATTTGATCAAGTACGCAGAGCGACGATATTTTCTAAAGTAGACTTGAGATCTGGATATCATCAAGTCAGGATAAAAGACGAACACATTTTTAAAATTGCTTTCAGAACCCGTTATGGGCATTATGAGTTCATAGTTATGCCATTTGGAATAACAAACGGTCTAGCAGTATTCATGTTTCTAATGAATAATGTTTTACACAAGTATCTAGATAAGTTCGTAATTGTTTTCATTGATGATATCTTAATTTATTCTAAGACTAAAGAAGAACAAGACGAACACTTAAGGATAATTCTGCAAGTTTTAAGAGAACAACAACTTTATGCTAAATTTAGTAAATGTGACTTTTACAAAGATAAAATATAGTACTTAGGTAACGTAATATCTAAAGATGGGATCGCAGTCGACCCAGATAAAATAAGAGAAATTAATGAGTGGCCTGTCCCAAAAGACATAACTGATGTACGGTCATTCATGGGAATCACAGGTTACTAAAGAAAATTTATTGAGGGATTCTCCAGAATTGCGAATCCCATAACCTCTTTGCAGAAAAAGGAAAAGAAATTTGTCTGGGATCAAAAGTGTGAAGAGAGTTTTAAGAAATTGAAAGAACTATTAACAACAACACCTATATTAAAAATTGCAGATCCAAATAAAGACTTTGTTGTATGCACTGATGCATGCAACGATGGACTTGGCAAAGTCTTAACACATGAGGGTCATGTAATAGCATACGAGTGAAGGAAGTTAAAAATTCACGAAAAGAACTACGCAACCTATGATCTAGAGTTGGAAGCCGTGATACATGCCTTAAAGATGTGGTGCCATCACCTGATTGGTAGGAAGTTTTCATTAATGACAGATAATAAAGGTTTAAAATACTTGTTGGATCAACCAGATCTAAACGCAAGGCAAGCTAGGTGGTTAGCTTTCCTTAGCGAGTACGATTTTGAAATTCAGCACATAAAGGGTAAATAAAATAAAGTTGTTGATGCCTTAAGCAGAAACGCTAAATCAAATTTTGTGGAAACAATCAACACTTACAAAACAGATCTGGAAAATCAATTTGAAGAAGGAATTAAACAAGATGAGAATTATAAGAAATTATGTGAAAAAGTTGCTGAAAATGTATTTGAAAATTTAATAACAGATTACAACATGAATGAAAAAGGTTTAATGACGTATAAAAACAGACTTTATGTGCCTAATGTGTTGAAAAGTTAAGTTGTTGATTTTAGATGAAATACATAAAAGTCCTTATTCGGAACACCCTAGTTACTAGAAAATGATAACAATGTTGAGAAATGATTACTTTTGGCCAAATATGAAAAATGAAGTGGCTGAATACATATCTAGGTGTTTTGAATTTCAACAAATTAAAGCTGAGCATCAACACCCAATTGGCCTATTACAGCCATTGCCAATCCCAGAATGGAAGTGGGAAATTATAAGTATTGATTTTATAACTGGTTTGCCTAAAAATAAAAAACAAAATGATTCAATAATGGTAGTTGTGGATAAACTTAGTAAAACAGCTCATTTTATTCCTGTTAAAACTACTTTTAAAGATGCTAACATTGCTGATGTGTTTATGAAGCAAATCTTCATTTACACAGAATTCCTAAGGTAATAATTTTTGATTGAGATTCTAAGTTTACTGGAATTTTTGGACAACATTGTTTAAAGGTCTAGATACTAGGTTAAATTTCAGTACATCTTTTCACCCACAAACTGACGGACAAACTGAAAGAGTAAATAATATTTTAGAAGACATGTTAAGAATGTATGTTAAAGATCAACCAACTAAATGGGAAGACTATTTACATTTAGTTGAATTTGCTTACAATAATCACTATCAAGCTTCTGCTAGACTTAGTCCATTTGAGATTTTGTATGGTAGAAAATGAAATACTCCTATTTCTTGGAGCAACCCTGTTGATAGATTGATGTTAGGACCATATTTGTTAAAAGAGATGGAACTAATCATGAATCAGGTTCAAGGCAATTTAAAAAATTGCACAAGATAGACAAAAAAGTTATGCAGACCTTAAACGAAATGAGAAGGAATTTCAGGTAGGAGATCATGTTTTTGTTAAGGTAAAACCAAAGAAAAGTTATTTTAAGTTTGGGAGTTGTGCTAAAATAGCACCCAGGTATTGTGGACCATTTGAAGTCCTATCAAGGATTGTACCAGTTGCGTATCAGTTGGCTTTACCATCTAACCTGAGAATACATAATGTTTTCCATAGTTCTGTTTTGAAAAAGTATGTGCATGATGCTACTCATGTGATCAATTGGAATGACATATAGGTGGAACCTGAAGGATATTTTCAGGTGGAACCAGACTGTATCCTCAACAGGAGGGAAATTTTGCTCCAGAATCACACCATAGGTCAGGTAAAGGTGCAATGGAAGCACCTTAGCCCAGATGAAGCTACCTGGGAATTGAAAAGTAATATGCGTGTAGCATATCCAATTCTGTTCCAAGGAGGCTCTGATGAAGAATAAGCAACATCGATGACGATTTTGAGCTTAAGGGGGGGTGTTTGTAACATACCTAGTACTTGAGACATTTTATGTTTGTGGAAAAACATTACTTTAACTTTTATTGTAAAGTTTTATATTTTACCAAGTGGTCAAGGATGATTGTAAATGAATAATATTATTATTTAATAAAATAAAATAGAAGACACTCACCCAAAGAGACTGTTGAAAGAGTGTTTACTGAACCACTAGGAGGAATGGAATCTGGGGTAGAAGGCAATGGACAAGTGGCAGCATCTGAACTCAGTAACTAGTTGTTGTTATAGGACAACTCCCTTAAATTGTGGTCAAGTTTCCAAGAATGTGGAATTGGAGCTTATGGTTCATTGAATGAAAACATACCACCAAAAAGACCTAGGCATCTTTTTATAGCCATCCAATTTGAGCAGAGGCTCACACTTTCTCTTACGAGAGAACTTACCTTGTGGTTTTGCTGGATATTGCACACAAGAGATTCGATGAGGGGAAGCTATGTTTTGAGTTGCAGAGTAAGACTGTCTTATTCCTGCTGAGTGCTTAGTTTTCCTACTGAGAGCAGAGGTATTGATATATATGCAAGTCTCCATTGATTGCTGAAGTACATATGAGAGGTGTGTATGCAAGTCTCCATTGATTGCTAAAGTACAACCTGAGTGCCTTGCTTTTAGACAGAGAAATGTCCTAGTGGTTTAGTAAACAAGCTCGAAGGTCCAAAAGAGCAAGTGATTTGGTTTCTTTTTCTGGAGAAGGTTGGGAGGAACATGCCTCTTTGGGTGTTTGTCCACCCTATCAAGTTATTAGGTTGTACTTGTTTTCTGCATTATTTATTCTTGACTATAAATCTTATTTTGCAAACTGTTTGATAAGTTAGCATAGTTTTTCCAATGTCTTTCTTAGGTATTAGTTAGCTATTTTATTGACTGTTTTCTGATCAGATAAATTAGTTTTCTATAGATTTGATGAAGATGATATAGATGAATGAATAAAATATCTTCCTGTATTTTTCCTTTCATCATAGACGATTTACTCTAGTACAAGAAGTGTTTAATTAACTTGAGGATAATGATCTGAAAATTAGCAAGTATTTTGTACTTTGAATAGAATAAGTTTTATATGAATTACTACTCTGTGAAATAGAATTATTCACACTGTATAGTATATCAGTTTTCTAACTTTATGTCCTCATTAGCACATGTATGTCAACATAAATATATATAGATACATACACTTTTCCATCATAAAACAAATAGCAAAGTTAATCTACGGTCTCACACATAATGCAAACTGAAACTCTATATTAGACACTTAATACTTTTCTCATAAACTGAAACATTATTCACTATAGAAACTTAGATTTTTATGATTCAGTGCAACACAGAAAAATAGTAAAGAACTTTTCTTAAGCAACATACTTTATACTTAAGAAATGACTTTTCAATTCTTAGACAGAATATCAAACATTATGCTAACAGAGCAAGTTTCAAACAAATTCCTTATCATTAAAGTGTACAGTCGTATACTGACTTCTATTAATTAAGATAGAACGTATACTTAGGAATCGATTCTATATAAACTATGTATTATCCAAATATATTCATAAACATCATTTTCCATAGATAAATTATACAAGTATAATGTATTATAAGTACAGGTCATATTTAAAATAGCAAATGGAAAACTGAGTACTGGAATGCACTACCTGTGCAAATAATCTTCATTTGTTATAATTCACCATGCTATCGGATAAAGCATTAAAACTACTACTACTTTGAATACAAACCCTACGGATCTCATCAGTTATAGATAACGAGTAACTGTACCAAGAGCTCAGTAAAAATAATTAAGAATAAACCCTGCAACAGGTTATCAGCATTGTAAATATTATCTATACAAGGGTTCAGGACATGAAAGGGCTCATCTCGAGTCCAAGTAGACTAGGTTACACAACCCAGGGTTTTACCCAACAAACTATTTATACATTGGGTCTCGACACCCTTATAAACACTTTAAAAATCAATAAAAAACGTAACTATTAAATTACTATACTTATCTATTTTAGAGCTGAAATAAATTAACAAGACAATACTCATAAACCCTATACCAAAGACATTTTGAAAATAGATCTATTACAGAATAAATTGGATAGATCTAGGGTTCGAGTCTCAGAAAGACCTCACCCGACTATAAAGTCTGCACAACGATAATATAATATTGTATCACAACAAACCATGACCAGCTACGAGTTTAACACTGGAAATATCAACCCACATTTACTTACAAGTTCAATGTATAATTATAAATTTTTAGCAGTAATGAAAGGTTCGGGTTCGAGACCCGTAAGGGCTCACCCAAAGGATTAATAAGAATCAACATTACTCAGCAGTGACATTTTAATAATGAACACTTCCCTTAAATTAACGATACACTGGTATTCAAACAGAGGTTTCATCTTGATGAGCCTGAGACTTACCGTAGGCTCACAACCTCTGGTACAAGTTCTCCTCATAAAATACCATCAACGAGGATTGAACCAGTCCCTTCCATTACAACCGAACTGGATTAAACGTTGAACACTGTAGATATCAAGCAACTCATAGACTATAGTATTTAAAGTTCAGGGTATTGATAACATTACCTCGCAGGTTTCGAACCAGAGCCACGAAGAGAGCAGGAAACAAGAATTCCAATGCACGTTGAGAAATTCATAAAGACCCATGACTAGCACCCTTACGGTTACAACCACCTCGATGAGTGGTGCCCAGCAACCAGGGCGGCCGAGAGGAGCTCAACTCGCCATCACCACACAGAGCCAAAACAAACTATTGAATTGAACAAACCCTGAAGCTTCGCGGTAGGGTTTTGATACCCGAGACAACATTAATACCGTTCACGTGATTGCATTAAAGTTTATCCTTGTCATCCACCAACTTGTGATATAAACCCACAAACCTATAGTTGGTGTTTACCAAATTCCCATCGAATTATATAACCTTGACTTCAGTTTGAATGCGATCCATACCCTTATATAATATATAGTTAAATGCTCATCGAGATTTATAACATTGACATTTGTTTGATAATTGAACTACCACTTCATGCATGGTCTTGTTGGTGCATGAAATTGTTAGTATAGCTCTTAAACCATGAATTTAGTTTGGCCACACCAGGGTATAGTCTAGGAACTTTAAACATAGAGTTGGCTAGGCACCATCGGCCCCAACTCCTTACCAATATTTATATTATAATGGATTTGGGTACATTTTCATTGTCATGGAGGCTTAAACTTAAGCATGTAAATTGTCAAACCCTTGTTAGGACAAACCTGTAACCTGAACAGAATAGAAAGTGTTATGTTTTAGCTTTAAGCTAAGTAAGTCTCAGGCTTACGCTAGGAAATAAATTGGCAAACTAAAGGAATTATATGCATCAAATTATTAGAATTATTTTGATAGGCTTAACATGTATAAATGGAATAACTTACGACATAAGACACATAAATATGAAGTAATAAATTAACGACACAAATAGTGCATGGCTTACGCATAAATTCATAAGCATGAATGTACCCACAGTGATGCAAGCAGCTTAGGACAAATTAAATAAATGTCGACATAGGAAAGGTTAGGACCAAGTGAATTTAATATATAAGACAATGATACTTCTTCTAGTCAAGAAAATTCTGTAACTGTATTACGATAAAATAGGCAACATTATATCAATCGAATATAGAATTATAGATTCAGTTGAATGTCGTTACAACATGTAGATATTAACGATTATATATCTAAGTATTACGATATTATCTATTTAATTGTTGTATAGACAATTAAATAGTTAATGGTAAGTTATGAGATGTTTTAAATGTCGCTTTTTATTTAAACAGTAAATTTAAATGCTGAAACTTTATACTTCCGCATAACATTCTTTGGTGAATAGACTACTTAGAAAAATTTAAATTTTTTATGAAATTTGGGGATGTTACATGGATATTCAACTGGAAACTCAAATTTATTGTAGTACTTGGCTTTTCATATATTTTATATACAATATTTGTGTGGATCAAATATATATGTTTATAGGTGATATTATTTATAGTATTGTTAATTAATGCTGCAATTTTACATGTTTATATAAATTTAATTTCTTTCTACTAATTCAATTGCAGATATGAAATTTTTATTTATTGTTTAATTATATCAATTTATATATAATTTGTTTTATTGATATCGCATGAGCATCAGTTTTGTATGGCATTTTTAAAAATTATTCACATCGCATTAATTTATATTGAATAATAATGATGTTAAAAAAAGAAAATGGATATAAAAATACTAAAATAATAATAAATAAAATGAATATGAAACTACTAACCCAAAGATAACAATAATAATACATTTACATATAAGAATAATACTTATATATTGTAATACTATTATTTTAGTCATATTATAAGGGATTAGGATTATATTACTTGTTTAGCGCTTTATATAGTGATTAAATATATGTAAAAAATATAAAAAAAAATGACTCATTAAACAAATAAATATGCTACAAGATGACAACAATCAATCACTAATTAAACTAGTAAATGTATTACAAAATGGTGACAATTAATGACCAGATAAACAAGTAACTATACTACAAAATGTGACAATTAATGACTAAATAAACGAGTAAATATATTACAAGATGATGAGTCAAGCCAACAAATTAATGACTAAATAAACGAGTAAATATATTACAAGATGATGAGTCAAGCCAACAAATTAATGACTATGTGAGATACGACTAAAAGTTAGTCAGGTGAAAAGAGACTATAAATTTACTACCATTAGTCACCACCTCAAAAATAGTCGTTTATATGCGATTTCTTTTCTTAGTCACAAATTTCTGATTTTCTACTACTGTAAAACATAGCGTCATTATAAGGAACCTTAGGTTCTATTTGATTTCTTTGTGGACAAATACCGTCCTTGGGGATTTTTGATGGGGCATGTCAAGGACAAAATCAAATTGCGAGGATCGGGTTTATTTTTCACAATAACGAAACCCCTTCTTTCATTTAAGGGAAACTTGGGTAGTGGAATGAACAATAGGGGTGAGTTTATGGCCTTATACTATTTTCTAAAGTTGGATTTGGACATAGGTATCCTAAATCAACAGGATTTTGGGGATTCATGTCTTGTTATTTCTTAGATGAATGATCAATTAAGGGTGTTGAATATTGACTTGTTGGCAGTAGCTAATTAGATGAAGGATATAGTCAACCTATTAATGGGATTAAATTTGCACATATTTTTAGAGAACTTAATATGGAATTAGATGAGATCGCAAAAGCTGGCCTCTCTCTTAAGGAGGGTCATTATAATCTAACTGAATTTGAGCATGGTAACCTTGATCTAGTTTTCAGTCATTTTTTTTTTGTGTTTTGGTGTATCCTCTATTGTTTTGGTTATAGGTTTATGCCTGGAAATTTTGAATGTGCTTCCATGTAGTTTAGTTTTTGCCAAGAATATTGACCTTGAAGATTTATTAATGCCTCATAAATAATTTTACTTCATTTTCAGTTAAACCCTTTTAAAGAGGTTTTGTTTTTTTGAAAAAGAAAATCCTTGTCACAGTAAGCAAGAATTTTTTAAAAATATTATTTTTTAAAAATTATTTAAAAATCCATTCAATTTAATTTAAAAAATAAAAAAACATTGTTATATATTAAAATTAAGCTTTTTATGAAAACTCAAATTGATGCTTAAATCTCTCTTATTTGTCATTCATACTATTTAAGTAGAGATTTCTAGTAAAGAATTTGAAAACTATCGGTCAAATCTCGTTAGCTCATTTGGTTAAGGTGTGGGCGACAAAGGTTCAATTCCCCTTATGGGTGATCTAGTTGTGAGGAGACACCCAACATCCAATCAGTTGAGGGTTGGTGTGGCTCAGGCCAAGTGCGATCCTCGAGTGATTTTGACAACTTAAAATGATTTTCTAAGCACTAGGTCATGATTTCTTACACCAAAGATCACTCCTACAAATCAACAAAATTCTAACAAACAAAAACAAAAAAAAATAAAAAATACAATTAAACATAAATTATAGTTTTTATAAAACCAAAAAATAATTATGATACAACTAAATGACAATACAAACAAACACAAACCTATATTTTTTATAATATTTTTTTCTTTGTTATATGTTTCAAAATTTAACATAACCTTTAAAACCATAGTGGGAAAAATCATCGCAATCTATCATTTCAAAAACCTTAAAACTAATTCTCAAACGAAAATCACCTTTGGTTGGTTTTATATATATATATACATATATATATATATGACTTATTAGATTTTAAATAAAGGAAACTAATATTAATTATTTTACTCAATAATATTTTACTTAGATAAATATTATCGTTTAACCAATTTATTATATTTGAAAAATTATTTTATATATTTTTATTCATGTTTATTTTATAAATAAATAATTTTTTTTTAATAATATATATATATATATTTTATCCAAATTTATTTTTTAAATAAATAATTATTTTCCAAAAAGTATTATGTTTTTATAATAATTTAAAAATCCATTCGTTTTATATTAGAAAATATATGTTTATATTGATATTTTAACAACAATTAAATTCGATATAGATTTTTTTTACATAATTATTAGTAAACTTTAAATTATATTTTTCCCAATTATAATATTATTATTTTGTTTTTTTAATTAAAATATTTTATTATAATAAGTAACTGTATTTTACAAATTATTAAATTTTTAAAAATAATTTATAAATCCGTTTAAGTAACCAGTATAATATTACCTTCTTGGTTTAAACCTTCATAATTTGGAAAGAATCTAACATCTATGTGATACATATAAGGTTGAAGATGAAGCTCATTTTAATACACCCACATTAAAACACAATTTCTAAATATTTGCCACAATCTTCTTAACCTAACCACATTAAAACACAATTTCTAAATATTTGCTACAACCTTCTTAACCTAACCTTCCTTTTAAGTGAGCATAACTATGTTGATTTAGGAATGCTTCTCTTAAAGTTTTTAGCACAAAATTAATTTTTTAAAGAAAACTAAATAACTCTTTGATCTTAATAGTGAAGGTTCATAATTATCATCATTATTATTTAAAATAAACCATTTCAAACTTTCCTTTAAAAACAATTAGTACATGCTTCATGCTTTTTATGAAAAATCAAGATGATGCTTAAATCTCCTTTGAAAAATTAGTACATGCTTCATACTTCTTATGAAAAATCAAGATGATGCTTGAATCTCCTTTGATTGCCCAGAAGTTGATGCTTAAGTCTCCCTTGATTTGCTATCCATGTTGTTTAAGTAGAAGATTCTAATATTGATATTCATATTCACATGTATGCTTTGTTAAACAGAGGATTCTAAGCTTGAATTTCTTTTATGTAATTTTTGTTGGGGATTATAATTTTTTAGTTGATGATGATGATTAACATCCATTCAGGCCTTATGGTTTATTGGACCTTTAAAAAAGAGAAAGGAATTACTTGGATTTCTCTAAAATTTGATTCCTACGATTGAAAAGCTCAGAAAGAAGTGTTCCTAGGTTTCCATAGTTTTGACAAGTTAGAAGATCATGGAGATTAAAGTTGTAACAAAGATTAGGAAAGCATGATCAAATGTGGGTGTATGAAGCTCATGGGAGTCTGTTCTTATCTTGGCTATATTAATCTTTTTCTTTGAACTTGTTAAGACAAAGCTTGGTACTTTTGATATTTGGGATTAGGATTAATAACTTCGTTGTAATAATTTAACTTTTTTTTACCCTCTAAATATTTCTCGTCCCACATTCTCTCTTTGAACTTAGATGTGATAGTATTTTTGAGGTTGTTTATATCTTGCAAAGTGGTGTGTTTGTCAATCTCTCAATGATCTAACCAAGCCATGGTGTCCTTATGCCATTCTTTCTTGAGCCGAAGATGACCTTAACTAGAATATAAATCAATTTTAGGGAGTCTCTATTCTTCCATTTTATTAATCTTATTCTTGTACATCAAGTATCTATACATATCGATGCTTTCAATGGGGCGAAGAACTAGTTCTATAAGGAGAATATGATAGGCCATATTGCTCTTAATTTTGAGGTTATACATGATAAAATTGATAATTTTTTTTTGAATTTGCTCGATCTTTCTCCAGGATTCTTGAGAGATGTTGCAACCCCAAAATTCACAACCGTACAAGATTATGGGAGTGACAAGAGTTTCAAAAAGGAACTTCTTTTTATCCCACATCACCATATTTGCTGATTTACAATTGTTTTCTAGGCCAAAGCAAGCTTTTCACCCTCAATTAATCTTTTTCTCAATGCTATAATTCCAATTGAACTTGTTATTACTGTAATATGTTAAGAATTGTAATCTCACTGGATGACTAGGACACCTTGTTGTCCCATAGTATTTATGGTCCCATGGTATTTACCCATGGTTTTTGGTATGATGTAATGCTATATATACTTGTGGTTAATATTGAGAAGGCAAGCCATTGCCCATTGTGTTTCTCCTCTCCTTACTCTTTGTTACTATATTCCATATTTTAACATGATATGGTATCAGAGCGTATGGCCTGATCCATACTTGTTGTTGTTGGGTAATCCTTTTCACATAGTGGAAAGCACATAGATGTAGATCAAGACGGAGAACATCAACATGGAGGAGTAGATTCACATATTTGGGGCCACATCAAATATTTTTTTTCTAATTTTTTCTTTGGAAGCGTGAAGATCGAATCTTGAAGATGGTGCTAGAAGAGCTACCAGAAGAAATCGAAGAAGTAAGAAATCTATTAATTTCAATAGGTTCATGGCAAACCTTTGATGGAGACAATTATGCATTATGGTCATTAAAAATTAGGGATTTGTTAAGGTCACAAGATCTGTGGCATTTTGTAGCTGAGAATGATCCTATAGATCTAGCATCATTTCAGAATTTGACAGAGTATCAAAAGGAAAGAAGGAAAGTTGTTGCCTTAAGTATCATACAAAATGGTATAGATTATTCCATCTTTCATTACATTTCAGAACCTTCTACTCCCAAAGAAGCATGGGATATATTGAAAACAGATTTTAGTGAAGATGAATTTGATGTAGAAGAAGATGAAACAACAGAAGAGGAAGATGAGGAAGATGAAGAACACAAAGATGAGGAAGATGAAGAACACGAAGATGAGGAACACGAAGAAGTGATTGCTCTCCAAGAAGAGCTGAAAATATTTGAAACAAGAGAAGAGGAAGATGTGAATGCCCTCCAAGAAGAGCTGAAATATATTCATCTCTTTTTCTGACAATTTTTTTGAGTGTGTAGGTAAAATGCTGTGAATATTTATTTAATATTATTATTTATAAATTAATAGATTATTAGGTTACTAGTGAAAGGGCTTAACTCTTCACAATGTTGGATCAATCCCTATAAAAGGTGATCTTATTGTAATTTATCATGATCATCAAATATATTATTCTTATCTATTATTCAATATGAGAGTCGGATTCGACTATTAAATTAGTGAACGAATACGTTCACTGCATTTGGTATTAGAGCCTTTCGGCTCTCCCTGATTCCGGCTACTGGCCACTTCACCAGAGTTTCTTTGGATCACAATTTTTAATCAACAAAAGGCCCTTGGCCACAACCACCATTCCCACACTTGCCATCACTCCTGCGTAGCCCTCACGCGGCTCTTCTTCCACCCACCCGCGTCTCCCTTCTCCACGCAGTCCCCCCCCCTCCTTCCACTTCCCGTGCTTCCCATGCTTGCTCTTCCTCTTCTCGTGCAGGCGTCCCTCCTCACCTCACGCCACCCCTATCCTCCTCAACGCCTGCTCTAGGCCCGCGCAGCTCCTTTCCATGTATCCATTCCCCCCCTCATTCCTCCTTGTCGCCCGACCTCCCATCTGCAACATCCACTCCGCATCCTCCTCCTTATCTTCACTCTGCATGCCATCTTCCATTCCCTGCCTCCACTCCGCATCCTCCCCCTTATCTTCACTCTGCACGCCATCTTCCATTCCCCACCTATATTTAATGGACCTGCCTTAAATATAGCTTGGGCATTTTGATGTTGAGGAGACACCTCCTTTCATAACCTATTTTTAGTTAACCTAACTATTAATTATTTAACTATTATCTTATTTTATATTCGTAGCATTGCCACTCTCTTAGAAAGGATTTGTACTCAAAGCCTTATAATGTTTCTGCATCATTTTATGTGGTGTCGTAGATGACGAAACATGTCGATACGAATTGCTAAGAGTCGAACATAACTTCTGATATGTTGATGGATCAATCCATCCCAAATTGATTTGTTGTGGACTGATGGGATTCCCTACTGATGTGTCGTTAGGAGATTTGATCACATTAGTACCATTATCTTTCGACATTTCCCACTTTTTCAAATATCGGTTTTTATGGTTGGGGTGTCGATAGGGAACTTTCACGATGTCATTTTCGTTTACGAATGTCGCCTTTAGAGCATTGATCTGAGCTGGAAGTTGTATTTTCGTCTCTTGAGGATTTAAGTTTTTGTTTTGTATCTTTTCCAACTTGTTTTCTAACTTCCTATTATCATTTTGAAACTTCTTAATCAATTCGACTTGTGATTTTCTGTCATTTTCAGATGTCTTAAGTTGTTCTTTAAGATCTTCATTATGACTTCTGATACAACTATTTTCTTCCTGCTTGTCTCGAAGTTTCCCTTCAATGTCGTCCATAGATTGTTCTATCTTTCGGCTATTTTTCAACTTCTTAATTTTTGTGACTAGTATCTTGTTATGATTTCTTAGTCTAAAAATTTCTTCAGCATTGTTAGATAATGCTTTATTACTCTTCGCGATCTCTGACTTATGTGTCTTTTTAGAGTCGTCATTTTGATGTTGAGGAGACACCTCCTTTCATAACCTATCTTTAGTTAACCTAACTATTAATTATTTAATTATTATCTTATTTTATATTTGTAGCATAAAATGGACAACAACATACAATATGTTGAAACATAAGAAGAAGCAGACTTGCACTATATTCCAAGACCAATGAAAACTCCCAAATCATGCTTTAGATTCTCACAAGAATTCGCAATGGTTCTTCAACCAGCAAATTCATGCCAAGCTGGTGTTTGGATTTCAAACTTGAATGGATAAATTCAACACTTTAAACCGTTCAACTACCATCATACCTCACCATGTTCGATGAGATGCCAACAAATTAGCTAGCAAGCTGGCTAACACATGTGTCTCCTTATCCTTGACTATGCTCAGATCATTCGGTGTCTTTTTCATCTTTTTTTTTGCCTCTTAGGTCTGTTTATAACGTTCAAAGTCTTGGCATATGCTCGTTACATAGGTTTAATTCTATAAGCCCTGGCCTTTGGGGTCTCTATCTTTTACTACAGGCTTTTGAAGCTCTAATATTTGTTTAAATAGTATTTCTTTTTTCAGTAACTCAATATGGAAACTAGTCTCCAAGCTTTGGAGGAATGACTGGTAGGGCATTCCATGTCACAATCAGCTATTGCAAACTTTATAACTTTTTCATTTTTTTTAATAGAATTTAAACTTAAAAAAAACATTTAGCTAATCACTCCATTTATGTAAATTTATTAAGCAAAATGGAATGAATTACTTAATAATAATAAACTAATACAATTAATAATATGTTACAAGTTAAGTGTCACAAATTACCACTCACAAGTTAAGTGCTATGAATAAGATAAGTTATATGTTACTTGTTCTCCATGCTTAATTGTAATTACTCATTATCTATACAAGTTATTTTTTTATAATTATTTATTTCTAATTTGAAAGAACTACCATAAATAAATGTGAATAGTACACTTGTTATCTCAATCCATAAAAATCATAATCATAATTATTGATCCATCACAAATTCTAAAATATACACCTATCAACCTAAATATTTAAAAACAAAATTTGAATGATACTCGTATGCGTTATCGTCGTTATCGTGACTGATGTTATTAATTGATCGCCAAATTACTTAAAAAATCATATTTCAAGACACCTTGCGTAAGGTATTAAAGAAATCCAATATTCAATGGTTACCAGAGGATCTTTGTCTCGAATGGATGAACATCCAGTACAGTATGGCTTTCATGAGGCAGCGCGTGTCACTTAACACTAGTTGCTCTTCATAGAATGGGTCACATTATTGTCATAAAATAAGCTCAAATGGAGAGACACTCAGGGCAAGTTGCGATACCGTTGACCTCCTTCAAACTGTTGGCCGGGTCACATTATTGTCATAAAATAAGCTCAAATGGAGAGACAATCAGGGCAAGTTGCGATACCGTTGACCTCCTTCAAACTGTTGGCCGAGTATGGTATATCCTGTGGAACAAGTCAGCAACGATCGAGCCTCTATTAGGGTTCTTATATAAAAATATTTCATACCAAAAAGAAAATTAAACTTCAATATATATTACCCTCTGACAGAGTTCTGTATATGTGCTTAGGATTGGTGAGTATGAGACAAGTAGCCCATACCAGTAACAGACTGCAATTTCTATCATTCATTCTACAATTTTCACCACTGTGGATTTCAATAAAATAATTCCAAACTGCACGGAATCTTGTTATTTAACAGTAACCATTCGGCCTCGAAAAGGTGAGAATCAGAGAGTAGATTAAGAGGGCGCAAGATCTACAAGTTTCTGCCTGATTTAAACCCACCACATTCATGCTTTTGAGGTGTAGACTTATCCCATGACTGTTCTGGAGAATTAGAATCTTGATCAATAATTTCGTGCTGTGTATGTGGAATTGATGGATGCTGATGCAGTTCCTGCTGAAGCAGAGGAAATAATTTTATGCCTGCGAACAAAGAGCGATAAGGATGTTCTCGACGACGGGTTCAAATGGAAGAAATATGGTCAGAAATACATAAAACATAGAATTCATCCCAGGTATTTAGTCACGGGAGTAACATATATAGAGATTCTTTATGATTAGTGAGATTCAATAGTTTTAACTTGTCTCGGATGTTCATGTCGAATGAACAGGTTTTATTTCAGATGTCGAACTTCCGGATGCCCGGTGAAAAAGCAGGTGGAGCGGTGCTCTGAAGATCCTGAATACGTTGTGACGAGCTATAATGGAATTCATAGCCATACTGTCCCTCATGAACACTCGTCTGCCATTTCTTCTTCTCTATCAATTCAGAGGAATGCATTCGATTTGCGCTTTCAAGTGTTCGGCCTGCATTCGATTTAACCTGATCGCTGAACTCTATATATATTTATATCTTGCAAGTTGTGTATTGCGGTTTTGTAAACTCGACCTTGTAAATAAACAATGCACACCTGGAACGCCTTTGATAGGACGTTCTCAACCCTATTTCTATCTTATGGTATACCTTACGCATGGCTTATCGATATCAGATGTTCTATGTTAGGAAAAGCCCGTGATCCCTATGCTGCCACGAAATAGTGGGCTTAGCGTCTATAATATACTTGTCGATCTCTTTGTAAAGTATTTCTCTGCCACAGCCGGCAATAGTCTACTATCATTTGGTTAGATACGATCATAGATTTGGAAAGGGGCAGATCTATGAGCTCGATCCCGATCTTGTGAATTCTGGTTACAGTTGTTTAATTCTACTTTTAATAGCTGGAAGTGTTATGGACCTCAGTTTTAAATGATCGTTGCAGTATAGGATTAACCTCTGCAATATATATATTAAATGTTGAAAACATTGTTATGTACTGATCGTTGCCTTATAGGGTTACATTGTTAAAATCGATCTCTATATGCGCATATCGATTCTTGTGTTAAGCGATCTCTGGATTGCTTCTAGTTTTTTATAATGCCCTCTTTAGGATAATCGATCTATGTATAAAATAGATTTAGCATCAGAGCGGGGGCTAGCTTCAGTGTAAATTTATATTTTCTTCTGTTTTTTAGATCTGAATGAAGTCGAGCTAGAAAACCAAATTAAAGCTCTGTAGTATGACGGGTACTTCTAATCGTGGTTAACGCCTACTTGTGGAGTCTTTGTATGATAATAGAGTATGAGGGTAGTTGTTGATTTTCCTTCTATAAACTTTTGTGCTAAACGTGATTTATGATAAAAGAATTCTGAGTTAAATCCGTATCTAAAGGGTTGTTCCATTTATAATAAAAATGGATGAGTCGTTGAAACTTGTTGGTGTGAAAGCTAGCAGTTACAAATATAATAATACATAGATAAAGTAATTACCTTGATGTTAGTAAGAGTGCTAACATGTATATTTATGCCTAAATAGATATTTATAATCTCGATGATGTTAGGGTTGATTGTCTTGAGAATGCTCTCGATGAGAAGGGCATGGAGAAGTGGAGAGTTGGTTTTGCAAGATGTAACCTCTTTTCCTTTGAATAAATAAAAGAATGCAACTCCCTTTTGTGGATGTACGTAGCTCAAGTTTCAGGTGAACCACGGTAAAACGGTGTTTTTTTTATGTGTCTCTTATGTGTTCATTTTGAGGAAGAGATAAGTGTATTGATCATTTTGTGGATGTATCTCATGTCTTTGGTCTCCTATGTGTGGCCTACATTGGTGAGTGAATCCATGATTGTGAATATGAGTTTTATTTTAGATATGTATTTCACTTATAATTATTTTGTGTCGAGAAAAAATTATGTATTTTCCTCATGTGTACATATGGATCCTTAAGTGATTTCTTGTGATTGTGATTATTCGATACTTCTCTTATATATACATGTGATGGTTGTCTTTAAGTAAGGCTTATGTTTTCTCTTTACTAATCTTTGGATAGACATTTCATGACATTCATATCCTTCACCAGAGAAGATTTTTAACGTATAGAAATTATATAATGAAAAGCTAGAAATTATATAATGAAAAGCTGGTAAAGTATGATTTTGTATGTGATTATGAAGAGTAGAATAATTTCTTTAATTATTAGTGGGAATGCCATAAAGAGTAATACATTCTAAATAAATATTTCATTAAGGAGTTAAAATATTTGTATTGCATTCATACCTTGACCAAACAATTACATTGAAGATGATTGAAGTAATCATAATCCAAAAGAAAGTTGAAAGTTTTCTTGAATTTTCTAACCCTAATTTTTGGGTATGTTACAAGATGAAAGAGTAACAATTGGTTGTTTCTTTGAAGCCCAAGATACTACACTTGTTCCAAAATGAAAACATAACTTGAAGTGCTCTTTCGATCATCAATGCTCCCTGTACAATCACTATTTGTAGACCCTGTGAGTTTGAACTCATTTAACCTTGAATAATGGATACCATGGTTTCTTGTTCCACTCACATATCTGAGAATTCTTTTCCCTGCTTGCCAATGAGAGTCTTTTGGAGACTCCATGAACCTTGAAATAAGATTAACTGCATACATAATATTCGGCCTTGTGGTTGTTAAATAGATGAGGCTACCAACAAGCCTTTTATACAAAGTTGGATCAATGTTGGCTCCTTTGTTATCCTTGCTTAATTTCAATCCCGTGACAATTGGAGTTGGAGCTAATTTGCAATTTGTCATATTAAACCTTTTCAAAATGTCACTTGCATACTTAAATTGAAAGATGAATATACCATTATCATTTTGATTCACCTCAATGCCAAGAAAATACTTCAAGAGACCTAAATTAGTCATTTCAAATTCCTTTGTCCATGTTTCCTTTAAACAAATCAATTGCTAAATCACCAGTGAATATCAAGTCTTCTACATACAAAGAAACAATTAATATCTCAACTTTCTCATTCATCTTGGTATATAATGTGGGATCACTGTTGCACCTATTGAAGCCATTTTGCAAAAGATGATTGTCAATTCTGCTATACCAAGCCCTTGGGGCTTGTTTAAGTCCATAGAGAGCCTTTTTTAGTTTGTAGACTTTGTCTTCATGGCCCAAAATCTCATACCCAGGTGGCTGCTCCACATAAACCTCTTCTTCTAAGAAACCATTTAAGAATGTTGATTTCACATCCATTTGATATATTGCCCACTTGTTTTGAGCTGTTATTGCAAGAATCATTCTCACCGTGTCTAGACGTGCTACTGGAGCAAATGTCTCATTGTAATCAACCCCGGGCTATTGTGAGTATCCCTTAGCTACTAGCCTTGCTTTATGTTTTTGCACATCACCATTTGCATTTAATTTGGTTTTATAGACCCATTTTACACCTATAACATATTTTCCTTGTGGAAAGCTCACTAGTTCCCATGTTTCATTCTTTTCTATTGCATCAATTTCCTCATCCATTGCATTCACCCTTTTTTCATTTTTAATGGCATCTTCAAAATGGATAGGATCATCAACATGTGAGTATAATGCAAAAAGAGAATTCAGACCTGCATTATGATCACCTCCATTTTGCTCATAAATATGGCTTAAAGTTCTGATTTTTTGTCTCCTTAAGATTGCTAGTGTGGGGTTTTACATATCACTTGAGCTTGTAGAATGTGGACTTTATGGTCCAACACCAAGAGTACCAATTTGAGATGGTGTTGGTTGCACATTTGACGGAGTATTTGCTTGAATGTGTGGGGCTGTCCTTTTGTTTGATGAAGGTGTGATTTGACCACTTGGTTGAACGTGAATGGGTGTGGAAGGAGTCACATTTGAAGGAGTACCTGCTGGTATAAAATCTTCTTTTTCTTCTTGTGGTAAGTTGGGTGCAACATTGATTGTTTTATCCAAACTTCCATCCCATGCTTCATCTTCTATGAACTGCACATCTCTGCTAATTATGACCTTTTTGGTTATTGGATTGTACAATTTGTATGCTTTTGATTCATCACTATATCCAACAAATATACATTTTTCTCCTTTGTTGTTTAATTTTCTTCTTAACTGTCACCTACCTAAATTTTGAGACTATTTATTTTATTTCAAAAACATTATGTTAAATTATAATTACAAAGTTTTGTAATTATGACCAAATCAGGTCAAGGATGATTGTAATGACATATTATTATTATTTAATAAATTAAAACAGGAGAAAAACACCAAGGGAACTATTGAATGAGTGTTCACTGACCCACTAGGAGGGATGGAAGTTGTTAGAAGGCATGGGACAGGTGTTAGCATTTGCACTCCACCACTAGCTGTTGGTTATGGGACAACTACCCCTAAAATTGTGGCATTATCCCCCAGGTGGATGGAACAGAGCTGTTAGCTCATGAATGACCAGGTTAACCACTAAAAAGGCCTAGGCAACCTAGAGAAGGTAATTCGAATTGAGCAGGGAGCTCCATAATTATTTTTCTGCAGAAATAATTCCTCAAGTGTATCAGGTGATCACTGAGAGATTCGAATAGGGAGGCTAAGTGGATGTGCATTGTGAGTCTGCTGAAATTATTCTGAGAAGGAAACCAGAGGTGCTGGTGCAGGTCTCTTTGACTACTAAGTCTATATGACTGGATGGTCTACTTTGTTGCTGCAAGTTGATGACCTAAAGCTTCTACAGATTCTTCTTCGTAGTGGTTCAGTGAACAGGATCGGGGGTCCTAAGGCAAGTAATTTGGCTGTGATCAGGAGTAGGTTGGGTGAAGCAGGCTCCTTGGGCTATTTGTTTCTCCTACATTCATCGGGTTCTACTGTTCTCTCTTGTTTATTTTCAGTTGAATGAACTAAGTTGTTTTATTAAACCTCTAACCCTTTTTCCTGGTTTGTTAATGAAGACTTATTGATTAAATTGTTTAGCTGAACTGTATACTCTGTTAAGTTAAGGTAGGATAGAATAGTTCTATTTTTGAATAAATAAATTACATAATTATATATTGTTTCCTAAGTCAAACAGTAACCCTAAGTTTTCACTGTCAAGTAGTTGTAAATAAGCTATGCTGGCTAGAAGCAGAGTCCATAGACTTCTTATAGTTTCTGTTATCGAAACATTGTTCTATTATTATCATAACATACAATATAATAACTCTGTAACCTTGTAAACCTAATGAATAAAAATGAACAAACGACCATCTCGAAACCCTAATACTTTGTGGCCTGTCGGCCTCACTTCCAAAATCACAACCATAACAATGAATACAAGGGTTTTGGACAAGAGAGAGTTAACGCTATCGCATGTGTGGTAACGCAGCATCCAAGAAATGTTCACGTGCCTCAAGCCAGGTTGGATGCCACCAAGTATTACACCTAGGATCTCAGTTAATGCTCATTAATTTCGTAGTGTTTTCCAACCTGCACATAATAAACGTTAGTTCCCAATACCTTACTTCGTGACCATAACTCCAACCAGTTCGTATATCTTTGCATTATAATATATATACATTTGTTTAATGATAGGATCATCGTATAGTTCACATTTATATAAGTGTAGGTTTTGTTGTAATAAGCTCGTAACCCTAACTCCAAAGCAATTCAAATATCAATGCATTATGTTTTATATAGGTTGATTTAATATTAGAATTATTACATAGTATAGGTGTTAATACAATTGATTATTGTATATCAATGTTAACCCTAGAATGTTTGTATAACATTAGAACTATAACACCAAATGATGTGAATTGTAACCTAGATAATAAGCAGTTACATGATATGGGTAGAATCATTGTAAAGTTTCATGTACATAGATGATTATATATTTTCATAGATATATGAATGTTATATAACTTCTTAATTATGAATGTTGATTCGTTCTTGTCTATATGAGTAAAATATCAAATGTACATGGTAACACTAATACTTACAATAAGTCTTGATAGTGTTAGATTTATATTACTTTCTACACAAAATATTATTCGAGTGATTACGATAATCTATGGTATCCATAGCAAAATGTTAGCTACACAATAATGTAAATCAAATAGTACCTCTTTGTGACTTTAACAAGATCATGTTTAAGTTTGGGATAAACTAGATAAATTCTATCGTAACCAGTATAGTATCTTAAAATTATCATTTGATCGTAGAATTAAAATCTAAGTTTAAGGAATGTATTTATCGTTTGGAAATGCCATAAGAAAGATAATTCAAATTAATAATATACATGTTGAAGCTGTCCAACAAAAGTCATAAGAAAAGCTAGGATCTCACCCGGAAATAATCTTCAAATAAAATTTACTTTTGGTTGAGTATATGTTGGTAAACTTTAAATAATTTCAAAGGCCGGAATTATCTTTACCTGTAACCTGCGTCAAGTGTAATAACTTTATCCATGCAGCTAAGTAAGCCCCGGGGTGCCATAGGACCCCTTCATCGTCAGAAGAGGCATGAACAGTTAGTACAAACAAAATAATCAAACATTAAGTAGCGATCTTAACAAACAATTTGTTAAGGAACGTAATCGTATTTCAAAAATTAATAAACAACGATAGATGAATTACTATCGTTAAAAATAAACAAATCAAACAGTTAATTACTTCCACATACTTAAATATCTTATTTATTACTATTATCAAAATTTTTAAATTTTACGAAATTTTGGGATGTTACATTAACTCATCTGGCACATGTGCATATGCCACACATCCAAATACTCTCTATGAGAAACACTATGTTTTCTTCTGGTCCATGCTTCTTTCAGAATCATATTGATGACACTTTTAGTGGGACATCTATTCATAATATATGTTGCACATGCTACAACTTCAGCCCAATATTAATTTGACAAATTTTTTTCTTTCAACATACTTCTTGCCATCTCCATGATTGTTCTATTTTTTTGTTACAGCCACCCCATTTTGTTGAGGTGTGTATCTAGTTGTGAATTGCTTGTGAATGCCATGGTCCTTGCAAAAATTTAGAAATTCTTTTGAAATGTATTCACCACCTCTATACGTTCTCAATGCTTTGATATAATGCCCACTTGGCTTCTCAACAAGGGATTTGGATTGACGAAAATAATCAAACACTTCATTGTTTTGCTTTAGAAAGTAGATCCATGTTTTTCTTGTGTAGTCATCTATGAATGTCAAGAAGTAGTAGCTACCACCAATTGAGGGTGTTTGCATTGGTCCACACAAATATGAATGAACAATCTCCAATGGTTCCTTTTCTCTAACTGAATTTCATGTTGGAAATGATTCTCTATGTTGTTTTCCCAAAATGCATCCTTCACACACTCTTGCTGGTTTATCTATGAGTGGAAATCCACTTACCATGTTCTTCTTATGCAATAGATTTAGACCTCCAAAGTTTAGGTGCCCAAAGTGTCAGTTCCATAACCAATTTTCATCTTTAATTTCTGCTTGAAAGACTAATTGAGTGACTGTTGTAGTTTTCTCTTCATCCTCTTGTGAGTTTGTTGAAGGGGGTCCTTGAGCAAGTTCTACCTTCAAATCTGATTTTATCCTTAGGGGAAACGTTCTATTACTTGTCATCTTAACTTTGGAAATCAACTGGTTACTTGGAAATTTATCCAAAATAATACATTCTCTATTTCTGAAGAAGAATTGATGCCTCTTTTCAAGAAGCTGTCCAATGCTCAGAATATTGTGTTTTAGACCACGCACAAAATACACATCTGAAATATACTTCTTCTCCCCTTGTTTAGTTAGAATGTTGATGTTTCCTTTACCCATAACCGACACTTTGTTGTCATTACCCAATGTTACATTTGATTTTACATTTTCATCTAAACTTGAGAACATTTCTAGGTTCCCTGTCATGTGATTGCTGCAACCCGAGTCTAAGAACCATACATCCTTTTGGTTTTCTTATGCTACATTGCAAGCTAAAAACATACTATCCTGATTTTGACTTTCTTTTGTGAAATTTGCATTTTGATGCCTATTGTCATATTGTTTCTTTCTACATTCATTCGAATAATTCCCATACTTCTTACAATAATGACATTGAATTTGAGACTTGTCATACCTTTGACCTTGTGGTTCATTTTGAGATGGGTTTGAGCTTGAGTTTTGGCTGCTGCCTCTTCCACTTGAGCTTGATGGGGTGCTTCTTCCACCTCTATATGAATTTCTTTCTCTACCTATGAAATTTGATCTACCTCCGCCTCTACCATGGCTAATTGAAACTTGTGACTTGAATGCATGCTCCAGAGATGTATGTGCTAACATGCTTAGTCTATATTCATGTGAAATGAGGGATGCATGGAGCTCATCAACTGAAAGCTGTGAGAGATTCTTTGTTTCCTCTATGGCTACAACAATTGATTCAAATCTCGTGGGAAAAATCCTTAGAATCTTTTAAACCACTCTCCTATATTCAAATGTATCCCCATGAGATCTGATTTGATTTACCAGTCCAATAATTTGAGTAAAAAATGAATCTACTGATTCATCTTCCTTCATGTAAATTGTTTCAAACTCCCTTCTCAACATTTGCAACTTAGCTGTCTTAAATTTTTCCATACCTTGATAAGCTATTTGAAGTGCATCCCATGCTTGTTTGGACTTTGTTGCTGCTGCAATCCTTGGAAAAATGCTCTCATGCACTACTTGAAATATGTAGAAGAGAGCTTTTGAGTCTTTCTTTCTATTATCTCTCAATAGGTCCTTCTTTGCTTGTGTCAATGCATTGTATGATGCTACATCAACTAGTTCTGCAAATCCATTATCTACAAGATCCCAAATATCTTGAGAGCAAAATAAAGCTTTCATGGTGATTACCCAATAATCATAATTCTTCCCATTAAACTGTGGGATTTGTGGGTTTGTAAAACTTGTGCTTGAAGCTGCCATCGTTGACTGTGAAGAACCCTTTTCCTTCTTGAAAAATTATGCTTGATGACTGCTCTAAGAACCTTGCTTTAGAATCTCCTTGAAGATACCTTAGCTCTGATACCAGGTGAAGGAAGAGGCATAGAAGGAAAAACAGAGCATAATATTAACACAAGAGAACACAAAGATATGCTGCTACTAACATGTTCATATTTACTTCATTCCTGTTAAATATTAAGAAACATAGCTGCTGCTCTTCCATGCTTAAAACAAAATATCCCCTGTTCTAGCAAAATGATTTATACAACTTGCTTCTATAGAAGATACATGAGTTGCTGCTACAACAACTACAACAAAACATAAGGTTGCAAAGTAAAGGAGATAACACTATGTCTTCTTTATTTACAACACTCTGTTTTTTTTTATATTCACCCACATCTACCAAAAACAAAAATAAAATATTGAACATACATTATGCTGGAGTACACATACACATATTAAAAAGAAAGTTCTCGAGACTTGTTCTATCTAACAACTTGCAAAGTCAAAGAGATAAGACACAACATAAAAAATTCTACGGATCTGAGGTACTAATCCGTCACTGTTTCAGCTGCATAGGAAGGACAAGGTGTGGGTGAGAGTAATGGAGGTATGGAGGAGCAATGATCGGTTGGTAGAGGTAGTTGGGATTAATTCCAACATGCGGGTGGGGTCTTTTTTTTGGTTAGAATTATGTGTTTTTTATTTTGTAAAATCCGAATTTAACTTTGTTTTAATGGCAATTTTGATGGTAGAAACAGATCCAACACCATGAAAAACATATAGGGCACCCAAAATTTCAGAATTTAACATTTTTAACTAGGATTTTTAAAAAATTTTGGGGTATTTTTTCAAAATTGTGCCTCAAAAATCAAAATTTTCTGTTCTATCTAACTTTCAGACTACTAGTTTTTTAACCATAAATGTTGTTGAAATGTTACTAAAAGGTGTATGGGAGAAATTCAATATATTTTTAAACTTGAAATATTTTTAATATAATTAATAAAAATAATAAAAAGGTTTTATTAATTTAGTTTTTTTTCTTTCTAAATATAAGATTGATGAAATTGCTATTTTTAATACAAATATGGAAACATTTTTCAATACTTATTAAAGACAATTTGATTAAAAAACATTTACACCTCAATAAATTAGATCTTTTTGGGTGCTTAATATATCCGAGTTTCACATAGATATATGTAGTTTTTTTTTCATGAGTCAACATGAAATTTTTTAATTACATTTGATTTTTTATTTTTGATATGTTATGAGTCAACATGGGAACTTACGTTAAATTTAAGTAGCATGAAAAACGTGACAACATCTCTCCCATAAGCACCTAGCTACTCTCCATGCAATGATATTAATTTCTTAGATTTGTAATTTATTTTAAATGCTTAACATACTATTTTTATTAAGAAACATTTTACATTCTTCAAATGTATGAAGCATTTTCCTTAAAAAAACCAACTTGGTCATTGTCCTTAGTTCTGAACTTGCTCCAATAGTATCTTACAACTATAATCTTTTTGTTCAGTTCCATCAAAATAACCCATTACAATTAAGATCCATTCTATATTATATTCCTTCAAACAAGGAAACAAAAAAGAAAACAACAAAACACCTTCCAGGATTATAATTCAGTATACCTGTACTGACATCTGGTTTCCATCTGCTAAATAACAACCAATAGTCTGGAGCCAGACTTCTGAATACAAGGTGGTCTTGCTTATGAAGCAAATGTCTTATGTAATCTCTCGCGCTTACGACCAGGCCTCACTGTTCTATTCCAAATCCACCCAAATATTTTCATATAAGAGAATCTAGGACAGGACTTCGAAACACTTTGAACGTAGCTTGATACAAGGGCTACCTTCATATTACAATAATACAAGGGCTACTTGCTAAAACACAACCAATAATCTAGAGCCAAACTTCCATAAAACAAGATGGACTTTCTTATGTAATCTTCTGCACTTATGACCACTTACGACCATGCCTGATTGCTAGATGAAACATAATAATGTTCCAATAACTTGGTGAAGGTTGGATGACTAGACTCATTTCCTCAAAAAGACACATGATAGCTGCCTACTAGATCATCCACATCAGAAATTAACCAAACTCCCTTTTTCATTTGTGCTCCATCATTTTCTAATGAGTTAGACTCAAAATTCAATTCCCTGTACAAATGTTGTTATGTCAACTCATCAAACCTTGTACTAAGCCTTTTAGTCTCTTTTACTAATGCTTTAAAATGCAAATTTTGATTTTTATAATCACCTTTTATCCATTTAATCACCAACATTGAGTTTGCAAAAAAAAAAGGTCTATGGATTCCTTTTTCCAATACTAATCAAAGAAGTAACCATGAGGCGCTCAACTCCGCACAGTTATTAGTACATGTTTCCATACCACCTCTCCACATGAGTTTTCGTCATATAGAGAAACCTCCTACTCCACATGAGACTTGATCTCCCTGAGATGATCCATTAAAAAAATCTCAAGGATATGAACCACTGATCTCCACTAGATTTAAACTTCCGATGGTATTCATCTTCTTTTCTTGAGGAAAATTTCTAAAAATGCATAAGACCTGCACTGCACGTTGAAAGGTCAATGTGAGGATAGCATTTATGACAATCCATATACTCCAACATATGATAGTCGAGAGCTCTATATTCCTCAATTTCCTTTTTAAAACACCGAGACGTCAAGTACTCTTCCACTGAGCTTCTTGTCCAAACATTCAATACAATGTAAGCTTCGATGCCCCTCGAAACTTGTTTCGTAAAGCAGCAGTACACAACGAGATGAAAGTTGCTCTTTTCCGCTACCTTACAAAGATAACACCTTCCCAGTCCATCCTTGTTCATGTTGTAAATGATCCCAAGTAAGGGCTTTGTTGGAAATCAGGAAACACAAGAATATTTTTTATTTTAAAGGGCATTACATTTTCCATAGGTCCCTCCACCACCAACATTATACCCCCTGCTAATCTTTCATCAGAAACACTTTATAACCGTCTTTCGAAGTGTACCTCCCATTCAAAGCACATGCCAAACTAAGACATCCTTACTCTCCTGAAGATTGATTTGATTAGATTTAAGCTTCCCAATATAGTCATCCCAAACTCTAATGTCCTCTCCATTAAACCCTAGCATATCAACTCTTGCCCATCCTTGCTCCCACATTGAAGTTTCTAATTGATTATTTATTTGATGTAGAGTGTAGTATCCTTTTTCATGAAGAATCTTGATCATGTGTTGAGGAAGTTTATGGGATATATCACTCCCCACCCACGGATCCTGTCCCAAATGAATGGTGCGTGCATCACCTACCTTCTAGGACAATATGTTCCCAATCAGGTCATAAGCGGACACTACTGCTTTCCATATGAATGAACCATTATGCACTTATTTATTTGGCTTCTAGATCCAATCATCTAATGATAAGGGACTGTTATATTTCTTTTCCACCATGTTGGCCCAAATCCCCTTTCCTCCTAATAACCTCTAGATACTATTGTCATAGGAGATTTTGAAAAAGGGATCAAACTATTTATGCCCCATCGCCCCATTAATTTCGGAACATGAAATTGCCTTCCAACTTATCCAAACATTCCCTTTTCTTTCAGAGTTTCCAAACTAGAAGAACATCATGTTTAATTTCGTTATCTTGTCCAAAACACCCCTAGGATTCCACAATAAACACAAGTACATCGGTAAGGCCGTCAATACTGAGTTTATTTATCAGTGTTAGTCTACCTCCCTTTGAAATCCACCTTAAGCACCAATTAGCTATCTTCTTTTCACATTTGATGACCAACCAATCCCAATCCTTGATCCCATATGATGGTTTAAGAAGAAAACCCAAATATTTTAAGCATTCATCTAGATTAGTCACCTTAAAACCTAACTGCAAGCTGAAAATACTTAATTCATCCTCCTCTATTCCATTACCTGAAATTGCAGACCTTCCCGCATTTACTAACATCCTAGTTGAGTTGCAAAAGAGTTCAAGTATATTTTCAAACTTCTCCATTTCATGTCTTGATCCATCACTAAAAATCAAAATATCATCTACAAGTAGTAGATGAGTAAGATGGAACTTTCCCCTAGTACATACTCATTTAAAGCATTCTATCCTTTTGGATTCCTTAATTGTTGAGCTAATCCCTTCTAGTACAAAAATAAATAACATACCATAGGAGATAAAGGAAATCCTTGCCTTACTCCACACCAATGTCTAAAGAACGAGGATGCTACACCATTTATCAACATCGAAAATGAAACTATCTTCACACAAGCCAGGATCCACTGAATGGAACACAAAAACCAACTTGAGTTAGTAGCAACCGTAAAAAAAACATCTTACATGGTCATAGGCCTTTGAGAGGTATATCTTTACCACCACTTCCTTATCCCTTTTTAGCCTTATTGAATAAAGGCCCTCCTGGGCTATTCGTATAGCCTCATGGATCTTTCTGCATACTAAAAAGCCAAAATTTTCATCAGAAAAGTTATCTAATAATAATCCCTTTATCTTATTAGCTATAATCTTTGCCACAATCTTATAAATGCAATTGCATAATGAGATTGGATTGAAATCATCTAGATAATCTGCATCATCCATTTTCAATATGTGAGATATATAAAGGTAGCATTGAAATCCCCCAACATTATTCCTTGCTTCTTATAATCCTCAACTACTCGAAGCAGGTCATCCTCCACACTCCCCAAAATACCCAAAAAGAACTCAATCGACAACCTGTTAGGACATGGGATTTTATCTTTTTCAGAGAATGTAATGTACTTTCCAACTTTGGCTTTGAAATTTCTTTCATCATATCTCTATTATCCTCTTCATTACAAAATTTGGATATAATTGTGTTAATTTAACCATCTTAGCCAAAGAAACCTTTTCTTCCTCTTTGAAAATTTTCCAAAGTGAGCCACCCCAACATTTTCCAAATCTTTGTAGCTTGTGATCTCTTCATTATCCTTATTTTTTAATTTCCATATAGCATTCACATATTTATGATTATTGGCAAAATTATGGAAGTATTTTGTATTTTCATCCCCTTAGCCAACCATAAGGCCCTTCTTTTCATCCTCCACTCTACTTCTAAATATTATCTAGAATATTTCTTCTTTTCTGCTCCATGTATGACTTGATTCATTCCTTATCTCCTCGTCAACAAACCCAAGCCTCTCTGCCTCATATAGGATCACATGTATGGTCTCAATGTCTAAAATGTCTCTATCCTCAAGCAATCTCTTGTTACGGGCCCATTCAATAGCCATTTCTTTTGTGCCCTTTAAATTGTGTGAAAACTGTATGGCTATCGACTATCGCGAGTTTATGTCAAAAGGCTTCCATTGATTTTTTAGCAACTGTACACATTCCCCATATTCTATGCATGTTGGATTAAATTTAAAGGGACAAAAAGGTTTTGTTGCATCTCCCCCTAGTTCGAATTACTTGGATTTCTCTAAAATTTGACTCCTATGATTGAAAAGCTGAGAAAGAGGTGTTCCTAGGTTTCCATAGTTTTGACAAGTTAGAAGATCATGGATATTAGAGTTGTAGCAAAGATTATGAAACTATGATTGAATGTGGGTGTATGAAGCTCATGGGAGTTCGTTCTTCTCTTGGCTATATTAATCTTTTTCTTTGAACTTGTTAAGACAAAGCTTGGTACTTTTGATCTTTTGGATTAGGATTAATGACTTCCTTGTAATAATTTAACTTTCTTTTACCCTCTAAATCTTTCTCCTCCCACATTCTCGCTTTGAACTTAGATGTGATAGTATTTTTGAGGTTGTTGATATCTTGCAAAGTGGTGTGTTTGTCAATCTCCCAATGATCTAACCAAGCCATGGCGTCCTTATGCCATTCTCTCTTGAGCCGAAGATGACCTTGACTAGAGTATAAATCAATTTTAGGGAGGCTTTATTTTTCCATGTTATTAAGCTTATTCTTGTACATCAAGTATCTATACATTTCGATGTTTTCAATGGGGGGAAGATCCACTTCTATAAGGAGAATATGATAGGCCGTATTGCTCTTAATTTTGAGGTTATACGTGATAAAATTGATGAAATGTTTTTGAATTTGTTCGATGTTTCTCTAGGATTCTTGAGAGATGTTGCAACCCCAAACTTCACAATCGTACAAGATTATGGGAGTGACAAGAGTTTCAAAAACGAACTTCTTTTTATCCCACATCACCAGATTTGTTGATTTACAATTGTTTTCTATGCCAAAATAAGCTTTCCACCCTCAATTAATCCTTTTCTCAATACTATAGTTCCAATTGAACTTGTTATTATTATAATATAAATGTTTTTATATATTTAAAATAAAAAGATAAACTTAATTTTAATGCATTTAAATAAAGGTTTATTCATTTTAAATATATTTATCAACAATAATAAAATTTACTTAACATTAAATAGTATGATAAACCAATAAATATAAATATTGAAACCAACTATATACTAACATTATGCTAACCAAAGGCTATTCCAAACTTATTATCGAAGGCGACTCCCAAATCATCCTAAGATCCTCACAAGAATTCTCAATGGTTCTTCAACCAGCAAACTCGTGCCAAGCTCCTGCCAAGCTCGTGTTTGGCTTTCATCCACATCAGAAATTAACCAAACTCCCTTTTTCATTTGTGGTCCATCATTTTCTAATGAGTTAGACTCATAATTCAATTCCTTGTACAAATGTTGTTATGTCACCTCATCAAACCTTGTACTAAGCCTTTTAGTCTCTTTTACTAATGATTTAAAATGCAAATTTTGATTTTTATAATCACCTTTTATCCATTTAATCACCAACATTGAGTTTGCAAAAAAAAATAGTCTATGGATTCCTTTTTCCAATACTAATCAAAGAAGTAACCATGAGGCGCTCAACTCCGCACAGTTATTAGTATGTATGTTTCCATACCACCTCTCCACATGAGTTTTCGTCATATAGAGAAACCTCCTACTCCACATGAGACTTGATCTCCCTGAGATGATCCATTAAAAAAATCTCAAGGATATGAACCACTGATCTCCACTGGATTTAAACTTCCGATGGTATTCATCTTCTTTTCTTGAGGAAAATTTCTAAAAATGCATAAGACCTGCACTGCACATTGAAAAGTCAAAATATTCATGTCCTAAAAAAGGATAGCATTTATGACAATCCATATACTCCAACATATGATAGTCGAAAGCTCTATATTCCTCAATTTCCTTTTTAAAACACCAAGACGTCAAGTACTCTTCCACTGAGCTTCTTGTCCAAACATTCAATACAATGTAAGCTTCGATGCCCCTCAAAACTTGTTTGGTAAAGCAGCAGTACACAACGAGATGAAAGTTGCTCTTCTCCGCTACCTTACAAAGATAACACCTTCCCAGTCCATCCTTGTTCATGTTGTAAATGATCCCAAGTAAGGGCTTTGGTGGAAATCAGGAAACACAAGAATATTTTTTTATTTTAAAGGGCATTACATTTTCCATAGGCCCCTCCACCACCAACATTATACCCCCTGCCAATCTTTCATCAGAAACACTTTATAACCGTCTTTCGAAGTGTACCTCCCATTCAAAGCACATGACCAAACTAAGACATCCTTACTCTCCTGAAGATTGATTTGATTAGATTTAAGCTTCCCAATATAGTCATCCCAAACTCTAATGTCCTCTCCATTAAACCCTAGCATATCAACTCTTGCCCATCCTTGCTCCCACATTGAAGTTTCTAATTGATTATTTATTTGATGTAGAGTGTAGTATCCTTTTTCATGAAGAATCTTGATCATGTGTTGAGGAAGTTTATGGGATATATCACTCCCCACCCATGGATCTTGTCCCAAATGAATGATGCGCGCATCACCTACCTTCTAGGACAATATGTTCCCAATCAGGTCATAAGCGGACACTACTGCTTTCCATATGAATGAACCATTATGCACTTATTTATTTGGCTTCTAGATCCAATCATCTAATGATAAGGGACTATTATATTTCTTTTCCACCATGTTGGCCCAAATCCCCTTTCCTCCTAATAACCTCTAGATACTTTTTGTCATAGGAGATTTTGAAAAAGGGAACAAACTATTTATGCCCCATTGACCCATTAATTTCGTAACATGAAATTGCCTTCCAACTTATCCAAACATTCCCTTTTCTTTTAGAGTTTCCAAACTAGAAGAACATCATGTTTAATTTCGTTATCTTGTCCAAAACACCCCTAGGATTCCACAATACACACGAGTACATCGGTAAGGCCGTCAATACTGAGTTTATTTATCAGTGTTAGTCTACCTCCCTTTGAAATCCACCTTAAGCACCAATTAGCTATCTTCTTTTCGCATTTGATGACCAACCAATCCCAATCCTTGATCCCATATGATGAGGGTTTAAGAAGAAAACCAAAATATTTTAAGCATTCATCTAGATTAGTCACCTTAAAACCTTACTGCAAGCTGAAAATCCTTAATTCATCCTCCTCTATTCCATTACCTGAAATTGCAGACCTTCCCGCATTTACTAACATCCTAGTTGAGTTGCAAAAGAGTTCAAGTATATTTTCAAACTTCTCCATTTCATGTCTTGATCCATCACTAAAAATCAAAATATCATCTACAAGTAGTAGATGAGTAAGATGAAACTTTCCCCTAGTACATACTCATTTAAAGCATTCTATCCTTTTGGATTCCTTAATTGTTGAGCTAATCCCTTCTACTACAAAAATAAATAACATACCATAGGAGATAAAGGAAATCCTTGCCTTACTCCACACAAATGTCTAAAGAACGAGGATGCTACACCATTTATCAACATCGAAAATGAAACTATCTTCACACAAGCCAGGATCCACTGAATGGAACACAAAAACCAACTTGAGTTAGTAGCAACCATAAAAAAACCATCTTACATGGTCATAGGCCTTTGAGAGGTATATCTTTACCACCACTTCCTTATCCCTTTTTAGCCTTATTGAATAAAGGCCCTCCTGGGCTATTCCTATAGCCTCATGGATCTTTCTGCATACTAAAAAGCCAAAATTTTCATCAGAAAAGTTATCTAATAATAATCCCTTTATCTTATTAGCTATAATCTTTGCCACCATCTTATAAATGCAATTGCATAATGAGATTGGATTGAAATCATCTAGATAGTCTGCATCATCCATTTTCAATATGTGAGATATATAAAGGTAGCATTGAAATCCCCCAACATTATTCCCTGCTTCTTATAATCCTCAACTACTCGAAGCAGGTCATCCTCCACACTCCCCAGAATACCCAAAAAAGAACTCAATCGACAACCTGTTGGGACATGGGATTTTATCTTTTTTTAGAGAATGTAATTTACTTTCCAACTCTAGCTTTGAAATTTCTTTCATCATATCTCTATTATCCTCTTCATTAACAAAACTTGGATATAATTGTGTTAATTTAACCATCTTAGCCAAAGAAACCTTTTCTTCCTCTTTGAAATTTTTCCAAAGTGAGCCACCCCAACATTTTCCAAATCTTTGTAGCTTGTGATCTCTTCATTATCCTTATTTTTTAATTTCCATATAGTATTCACATATTTATGATGATTGGCAAAATTATGGAAGTATTTTGTATTTTCATCCCCTTAGCCAACCATAAGGCCCTTCTTTTCATCCTCCACTCTACTTCTAAATATTATCTAGAATATTTCTTCTTTTCTGCTCCATGTATGACTTGATTCATTCCTTATCTCCTCGTCAACAAACCCAAGCCCCTCTGCCTCATATAGGATCACATGTATGGTCTCAATGTCTAAAATGTCTCTATCCTCAAGCAATCTCTTGTTACGGTCCCATTCAATAGCCATTTCTTTTGTGCCCTTTAAATTGTGTGAAAACTGTATGGCTATCGACTACCACGAGTTTATGTCAAAAGGATTCCATTGATTGTTTAGCAACTGTACACATTCCCCATATTCTATGCATGTTGGATTAAATTTAAAGGGACAGAAAGGTTTTGTTGCATCTCCCCCTAGTTCGAATTATTTGGATTTCTCTAAAATTTGACTCCTATGATTGAAAAGCTGAGAAAGAGGCATTCTTAGGTTTCCATAGTTTTGACAAGTTAGAAGTTCATGGAGTGTATGAAGCTCATGGCAGTTCGTTCTTATCTTGGCTATATTAATCTTTTTCTTTGAACTTGTTAAGACAAAGCTTGGTACTTTTGATCTTTCGGATTAGGATTAATGACTTCCTTGTAATAATTTAACTTTCTTTTACCCTCTAAATCTTTCTCCTCCCACATTCTCGCTTTGAACTTAGATGTGATAGTATTTTTGAGGTTGTTGATATCTTGCAAAGTGGTGTGTTTGTCAATCTTCCAATGATCTAACCAAGCCATGGCGTCCTTATGCCATTCTCTCTTGAGCCGAAGATGACCTTGACTAGAGTATAAATCAATTTTAGGGAGTCTTTATTCTTCCATGTTATTAATCTTATTCTTGTACATCAAGTATCTATACATATCCAATGTTTTCAATGGGGGGAAGATCCACTTCTATAAGGAAAATATGATAGGTCGTATTGCTCTTAATTTTGAGGTTATACGTGATAAAATTGATAAAATGTTTTTGAATTTGCTCGATGTTTCTCCAGGATTCTTGAGAGATGCTCCAACCCCAAACTTCACAACCGTACAAGATTATGGGAGTGACAAGAGTTTCAAAAAGGAACTTCTTTCTATCCCACGTCACCAGATTTGTTGATTTACAATTGTTTTCTAGGTCAAAATAAGCTTTTCACCCTCAATTAATCCTTTTCTCAATACTATAGTTCCAATTAAACTTATTATTATTGTAATAGAAATGATTTTATATATTTAAAATAAAAAGATAAACTTAGTTTTAATTTAAATAAAGGTTTATTCATTTTAAATATATTTATCAACAATAATCAAATTTACTTAACATTAAATAGTATGATAAACCAATAAATATAAATATTGAAACCAACTATATACTAACATTATGCTAACCAAAGGCTATTCCAAACTTATTATCGAAGGCGACTCCCAAATCATCCTAAGATCCTCACAAGAATTCTCAATGGTTCTTCAACCAGCAAACTCGTGCCAAGCTCGTGTTTGGCTTTCAAACTTGAATGGATTTTCAACACTTTAAACCGTTCAACTACCATCATACCTCACCATGTTCGATGAGATGCCAACAAATTAGCTAGCAAGCTGGCTAGCACATGTGTCTCCTTATCCTCGGACTAACTCAATAGTTAACCACTTCATCTAAATAATTTATTAAGCTAAATGGAATGAATTATTTAATAATAATAAACTAGTAACAATATGTCATAAGTTAAGTGTTAACAAAAACATGTTTCAAAATATCATATTTCAAAACGTGACAACTTTGCGTAAGGTATTAAAGAAATCCAATATTTAATGGTTACCAGAGGATCTTTGT
Source organism: Larix kaempferi (assembly GCA_027924585.1). NCBI lineage: Eukaryota > Viridiplantae > Streptophyta > Pinopsida > Pinales > Pinaceae > Larix > Larix kaempferi. The sequence continues at coordinate 11,621,711 of BSBM01000549.1, read as the reverse complement.
CTCGAATGGATGAACATCCAGTACAGTATGGCTTTCATGAGGCAGCGCGTGTCACTTAACACTAGTTGCTCTTCATAGAATGGGTCACATTATTGTCATAAAATAAGCTCAAATGGAGAGACAATCAGGGCAAGTTGCGATACCGTTGACCTCCTTCAAACTGTTGGCCGAGTATGGTATATCCTGTGGAACAAGTCAGCAACGATCGAGCCTCTATTAGGGTTCTTATATAAAAATATTTCATACCAAAACCAGTAGCCCATACCAGTAACAGACTGCAATTTCTATCATTCATTCTACAATTTTCACCGCTGTGGATTTCAATAAAATAATTCCGAACTGCATGGAATCTTGTTATTTAACAGTAACCATTCGGCCTCGAAAAGGTGAGAATGAGAGAGTAGATTAAGAGGGCGCAAGATCTACAAGTTTCTGCCTGATTTAAACCCACCACATTCATGCTTTTGAGGTGTAGACTTCTCCCATGACTGTTCTGGAGAATTAGAATCTTGATCAATAATTTCGTGCTGTGTATGTGGAATTGATGGATGCTGATGCAGTTCCTGCTGAAGCAGAGGAAAGAATTTTATGCCTGCGAACAAAGAGCGATAAGGATGTTCTCGACGACGGGTTCAAATGGAAGAAATATGGTCAGAAATACATAAAACATAGAATTCATCCCAGGTATTTAGTCACGGGAGTAACATATATAGAGATTCTTTATGATTAGTGAGATTCAATAGTTTTAACTTGCCTCGGATGTTCATGTCGACTGAATTGAGTGTATTATTGAATAAATGAACAGGTTTTATTTCAGATGTCGAAACTCCGGATGCCCGGTGAAAAAGCAGGTGGAACGGTGCTCTGAAGATCCTGAATAAGTTGTAACGAGCTATAATGGAATTCATAGCCATACTGTCCCTCATGAACACTCGTCTGCCATTTCTTCTTCTCCATCAATTCAGGGGAATGCATTCGATTTGCGATTTCAGGTGTTCGGCCTGCCGGCGGGGGTTAGACCCAGAGATGATCCCACACAACAAATTGAAGCCTAGAGATGATCCCACATAACAAATTGAAGAACTTCATCTTCATGGCATCTTATGGAGACTCTTTCAGATGAAACAATGAGATGAAGCAATGTAGTCAACTTTTCGACCCATCATTATAAGTTTACTTATATCTTAATAAGTTTACTTATATGAGATATAGTAGATATTGGAATGATGCAAATCAAATAGAGATTGTGCAAGGATTTCAAAGTTTGAAATCAACGGCTACATATGAAAATGGGAATGGGATACGCATTTTAGGTTTTCGCTCGTTTGCCCAAAATTTGTATGAAATATAAATATAGAGTCAATGCGATAACATTGATTTCAAATTGAGTCCGGTTGAATAGTTATATATTTGTAGTGAATTATATCAATATTAGGTTATTTAAAAATAATCAGTTGTCTATATGATAAGTTAATATATCATTTTGTAAAGAAGCTATTTTTTAATAGGTTTATTGTTCTTCTTTTAGTTAGAATTAGGTGTTTTTTTATTTTGCAAAATTTGAATTTAACTTTGTTTTAATGGTAATTTTGATGGTAGAACATGTGTCTGTTTGTAGAGTATTCGTCAAGTAACAAAATAATACAAAGTAAAAAGTAATAAATATTATGTCGGCCATAAACAAAAAAGAATAATACAAAGTAAATAAGATGCATATGATTTGATTATTTTTTACTTTGTGAAATACCTTTCTTTGAATAGCTCTTTGAGTGCAATGATATTAATTTGTTATATTTGTAATTTAAACAAAAATACCATTTCCCATTATTTTAAATGCTTAACCAATTTATAACATGTTCATCTACCATTTATAAACTTAAAAAACATAAATAAAACCATTCATTATTATCTTTTTTTTCCACTAAGAAAACTCATAATATTTTTATTAAGAAAAATATTACATTCTTCAAATGCATGGAGCATTTTTGTTGAAAAGACCAACTTGGTCACTCTTCATAGTTCTGGACTTGCTCCATTAATATCTTACTACTAGAACCTTTATGTTCAGTTCCATCAAAATAACCCATTACAATGAAGACCCATTCTATGTTATATTCCTTCAAACAAGGAAAGACAAAAGAAACAACAAAACCCCTTACAAGATTACAATTTAGTATACCTATACTGACATCTGGTTTCGATCTGCTAAAAAAACAGCCAATAGTCTGGAGCTAGAATTTTGAAGACAAGATGGTATTTCTCATGAAGCATTTATGTCTTATGTAATCTCCTATGCTTACGACCAGGCCTCACTGTTCTATTCCAAATCCACCAAAATATTTTCATATAAGAGAATATAGGACAGGACTTCGAAACACTTTGAATGTAGCTTGATACAAGGGCTACCTTCATATTACAATAATAAAAGGGCTACTTGCTAAAAAACAACCAATAGTCTGGAGCCAAACTTCCAAAAAACAAGATGGACTTGCTCATGAAGCAAATGTCTTATGTAATCTTTTGCACTTACGACGAGGCCTCATTGCTAGCTAAAACATAATAATATTCCAATACCTTGGTGAAGGTTGGATGACTAGACTCATTTCCTAAAAAAGACACATGATGGCTTCCTACTAGATCATCCACATCAGAAATTAACCAATCTCCCTGTTTCATTTGTGCTCCATCATTTTCTAATGAGTTAGCCTCATAATTCAATTCCTTGTACAAATGTTGTTATGTCACCTCATCAAACCTTGTACTAAGACTTCTACTCTCCTTTAGTAATGCTTCAAAATGCAAATTTTGATTTTTATAATTACCTTTTATCCATTTAATCACCAGCATTGAGTCTGCAAAACAATTTAGTCTATAGATTGATTTTTTCAATGCTAGCCAAAGAAGTAACCATAAAGCGCTCAACTCAGTAAAGATTAGTAAATGTTCCCATACCACTCTTAGTCATATAGAGAACCCTCATGTGGAATCCACATGAGACTTGATCTCCCTGATATGCCCCTTTAAAAAAACCCCAAGGATATACGCCAACATATGATAGCGGAGAGAGCTCTATATTCCTTGATTTCCTTTATAAAACACCAAGACCTCGAGTACTCTTCCACTGAGCTTCTTGTCCAAACATTCAATACTCCAATGTAAGCTTCGATGTCCCTCCAAACTTGTTTGGTAAATCAACACTCCACATCCAGATGAAAGTTTCTCTTCTCCACTACCTTACAAAGATAACACCTACCGAGTCCATCCTTGTTCATGTGTTGTAAATGATTCCAAGTAAGGGCTTTGTTGGAAATCAGGAACCATTTTAAGGGGCATTACATTTTCCGTAGGACCCTCTGATAAAGTTTGCAATACACAAAACATAAAGAGCAGAAACACAAAGGGAATATTGATTGCCTTCTCATTATTAAACACACATATATATAGTTTCACATAACACCAACACCACTGGCTAATACTATGGGCTAGTGTAAACCATGGGTCAACTAATGACCTAGTCAACAGCTAACTCAACTAACTTAGGACCATTGACTCAACTAACTAACCAACTTAGGACCATTGATATTACAACTCTTAACACACCCCCTTAATCTCAAGTGGGATGGTGTGGTCAACACTATCAATGTCTAAGTGTTGTGCCTGTTGGTCTATGTCTCAGCTAGGCATACATTTCATTCAAATACACTTAAGCTTTACTTTCTTCCTTGATGTGTACTTGACTTCTTCTTCTTTGCCTTCTTGAACTTGATGCTAAGTAGGTGTTCTTCATCATCTTCTTTGTCTTCTGCAAAATAAACAGTGTTATTGCTTTTCATTGGTCCTGGAACATAGTGCAAGTCTTCTTCTTCTTCTTTTGTTTCTGCATATTGTATGTTGTTGTCCATTTTACTTACACACTATAAATTTTTGTCAGAAAAAAAGATTCATATATTTCAGCTCTTCTTGGAGAACATTCACTTCTTTGTGTTCCTCATCTTCGTGTTCTCCATCTTCCTCATCTTTTGTTTCAATGGCAGCTACATCATCATTAACTGTTGCATCTTGTGCACAATGTGCATCCTTCACTACTTCCTCAAAAACTATGGGCTTACAGGGAAATAGAGCATACTCATACTGCTCATCAATAATGGGAGTATGCTCATATAGCTCCCTCAAACTTCTGGTTTTCTGGTTCTTTGATGAACTCTCTGCTAGTGAAAATTCTATGCTACTATCAATTGTCTCTTTTTCTGAGAGACTATCACTGCTGCTATCAACTGTCTCTTTCTCTGAGAGACTATCACTCACGTCACTAGAGACTTCAACATCGACAGGTTTGTTTTCACTGTCATTAGAAAAAAGAGCTAGATCAACAAGCTTTGCTGAGCTTAGTTGATCATTGGCTGCATCATAAACACAATCTTCTTGGCTGTCTTCCACTTCACTGTGGGATTCGTGGTGCTTTGCATGTCTTGCAAAATCAACTTGCTCTTCTTCACTGAACTCTTCTTCATCTTCTTCTACATCAGGTTCCTCTTCATTGAACTCTGCTTCATCTTCAGCTATTTCAGGTTCCTTTTCACTAAACTCTGCTTTCAATATATCCCAAGCTTCTTTGGGAGTAGAAGCATCTGAAATGTTACGAAAGATGGAATAATCTATACCATTTTGTATGATACTTAAAGCAACAACTTGCCTTCTTTCCTTTTGATACTCTGTCAAATTATCAAATGCTTCTAGATCACTAGGATCCACTTCAACTACAAAATACCACAAATCTTGTGACCTTAACAGATCCATTATTTTTAATGACCATAATGCATAATTGTCTCCATCAAAGGTTTGCCATGAACCTATTGAAATTAACAGATTTCTTACCTTTTCAATTTCTTCTGGTAGCTCTTCTAGCACCATCTTCAAGATTCGATCTTCGCACTTCCAAAGGAAAAAAATAAAAAATTGATGTGGCCCCAAAGCTGTGAAGCTACTCCTCCACGCCGATGTGTTCTGTCTTGAACTACACGTGTGTGCTTTCCACTATGTGAAAAGACTTACCCAACAACAACAAGTGTGGATCAGTCCATACGCTCTGATACCATGATAAAGTTTGCAATACATAGAACATAAAGAGCAGAAACACAAAGGGAATATTGATTGCCTTCTCATTATTAAACACACATATATATAGTTTCACATAACACCAAAACCATTGGCTAATACTATGGGCCAGTGTAAACCATGGGTCGACTAATGACCTAGTAAAAAAATAACTCAACTAACTTAGGACCATTGAATCAACTAACTTACCAACTTAGGACCATTGAGATTACAACTCTTAACACCCTCCACCACCAAATTTATACCCCCTGCCAATCTTTCATCAGAATCACTTTATAACCGTCTTTCGAAGTGTACCTCCCATTCAAAGCACATGACCAAACTAATATATCCTTACTCTCTTCCAGATTGATTTCATTATATTTAAGCTTCCCAATATAGTCATCCCAAACTCTAATGTCCTCTCCCTTAAAACCTTTCATATCAACTCTTGCCCATCCTTGCTCCCACATTGAAGTTTCTACTTGATTATTTATTTGACGTAGAGTGTAGTATCCTTTTTCATGAAGAAGCTTGATCATGTGTTAAGGAAGTGTATGGCATATATCAATCTCCACCCACAGATCCTCTCCCAAATGAATGATGCGCGCATCACCTACCTTCCAGGACAATCTATTCCCAATCAGGTCATCTACTGCTTTCCATATGAACGAACCATTATGCACTTATTTATTTGGCTTCTAGATCCAATCATCTAACGATAAGGGACTAATATGCTTCTTTTCCACCATATTGGCCCAAATCCCCTTTCCTCCTAATAACCTCTAGATACTTTTCATCGCAGGAGATTTTGAAAAAGGGATCAAACTATTTATGCCCCATCCTCCCATTAATTTCAGAACTGAAATCGCCTTCCAACTTATCCAAACATTCCCTTTTCTTCCATAGTTTCTTAACCAGAAGAACACCATGTTTAATTTTGTTATCTTGTCCAAAACACCCCTAGGAATCCAGAATAAACACGAGTAAATGGGTAAGGCGTCAATATTAAGTTTATCATTGTTAGTATACCTCTCTTTGAAATCCACCTTAAGCACCAATTAACTATCCTCTTTTCACATTTGATGACCAACCAATCCAATTCCTTGATCCCATATGATGAGGGTTTAAGAAGAAAATCTAGATATTTCAAGACTTCATATATATTAGCCACCTTAAAACCTAACTGCAAGCTTAAAAACCTTAAATCGTTCTCTTCTATTCCATTACCTGAAATTGTAGACCTTCCAGCATTTACTAACATCCTAGTTGAGTTGCAAAAGAGTTCAAGTATATTTTCCAATTTCTCCATTTCCTGTCTTGATCCATCACTGAAAATCAAAATATCATCTGCAAGTAGTAGATGAGTAAGATGGAACTTTCCCCTAGTACATACTCCTTTAAAGCATCCTATCCTTTTGGATTCCTTAATTGTTGAGCTAATCCCTTCTGCTACAAAAAGAAATAACATAGGAGATAAAGGGAATCCTTGCCTTACTCCACACCCATGTCTAAAGAACAAGGATGCTACACCATTTATCAACACCAAAAATGAAACTGTCATCACACAATTCATGATCCACTTTATGAATGGGAGATAAAGGGAATCCTTGCCTTACTCCACACCCATGTCTAAATAACAAGGATGCTACACCATTTATCACCACCGAAAATGAAACTGACATCACACAAGCCATGATCCACTTTATGAATGGAACATAAAAACCAACTTGAGCTAGTAGCAACCGTAAAAAAAGATCATCTTACATGATCATAGGCCTTTGAGAGGTATATCTTTACCACCACTTCCTTATCGTTTTTTATCCTTATTGAATAAAGGTCCTCCTGGGCTATTCCTATAGCCTCATGGATATTTCTACATATTGAAGTGATACTAAAAAGCCATTTTTTTCATCAGAAAAGTTAGCTATAATCTTTGCCACAATCTTATAAATGGAATTGCATAATGAGATTGGCTTGAAATCATCTAGATAATCTACATCATCCATTTCCAGTATGAGAGATATAAATGTAGCATTGAAATCCCCCAACATTATTCCCTTCTTCCTAGAATCCTCAACTACTCTAAGCAGGTTATCCTCCATAGACCCAGAATCCTCAACAATTGTTTTTTAGGCCAGAGTAAGCTTTCCACCCTCAATTAATCATTTTCTCAATGCTATAGTTCCAATTGAGTTTGTTATTACTGTGATAGGAATGTTTTTATATATTTAAAATAAAAATAAAAATATAGTTTTAATGCATTTAAATAAAGTTTTATTCATTTTAAATATAGTTATAAAAAATAATCAAATACTTAACATTAAATAGTATGATAAACCAATAAATTTTGAAACCAACTATATACTAACATTATGTTGAGCAAAGGCTATTCCAAACTTATTATCGAAGGCGACTCCCAAACCATGCTTCATATCCTCATAAGAATTCTCAATGGTTCTTCAACCAGCAAATTCGTGCCAAGCTGGTGTTTGGCTTTCAAAATTGAATGTATTTTCAACACTTTAAACCATTCAACTACCATCATACCTCACCATGTTCGATGAGATTCCAACAAATTAACTAGCAAGTTGGCTAACACATGTGTCTCCTTATCCTCAGACTAACTCAATAACTATTGGTCCATGGTCCAACCATATAACCTAATGGAAGAATGTCTTAAGATTAGTCAACCGAGCCCCTACGTTGGGTATCGAATGTCATCCCATCACTATGCATGATGAACATGAGTCTAGCAAGCAACATGAGCGAGTCTCCACTTGGAGGTAACCCTTCTCAACGGTACCATGCACACAATAGATTGGTTTGATATAAACGATAGCCAAAAAATGAGGGTCCTTTCCCTAGCACGACAGTACCACATGCACCTTGGCCTACATTTGAACTCATCTACCATTAATTAGGTCATTATGAATCATGTTGACATCTCTTATACTTGTACCTGTCTCGGTTGGGAGGATGATTGGTTTCCAAATATAGTGCGAAGGATGTGTCGCTCTTATGTTTATAAGAGCAGTAGAAACCATCATTATATTAGTATTTTCCCTTGGAGGCTCTGCATATTGTGGTTGCGGGGGACTCATTTCTCCTAGTGTCAATCAATTTTAGCTTGGTTAGATCTCTGTATTGATTTCACTATGGTTAGGACAAAGAGCATTGAGCGCAAGACTTCATTTGGTCCTCCCACTCCCATATGCCTTGGGTGTTAAATGAATAGGAAACATCTTGGGCCATCTTTTCGGCATGATCCCTCTTCTTGCCGGCCTTCATATCTAATACATGGACCTACACGTATTCAAAGCTTCTTTGATCACCCTACTTTAGAGAGACTCATTGCAAACCTGGGAAGACTCATTAAGGATCATTCGGGCTCTACTCAAACTCAGGAGATGAAATACATTAAAAATATCACTCTTATATGGTATATCAAAACATTGCTCATCCAAGCCATCATGGAAAGTGAAAAAGTCAAAAGGCATATTGTTGGAGGATACTCATGGTATTAGTTTCGTTGCTAGGATGGACCGCTTGGAAAGTTAGCTTCGCCATATGTATAAATCTCAAATGGAATTCGACGTCAAGTTAAATTCCCTTGCTCGTAAGGTGACTAGGAAAGTATTCAACAAACCTCTCGAGAATCGGCCTGGATGTAGTCCCTTTCGTTGATAGTCAAATTCCCCTCCGAAAGGTGAGTCATCTGGTCTGAAGGGAAACTACCAAGGTGATATGAATCCCGTCCCTCCTGTTAAAATATAGAGACATAATAGAAGATAGGACACACATGGGCATATTCATTGCCTTTTGATTATTAACCTCAAGCTTATATAGGATTACATAACAACAATACTACTGTCCAGTACTATGGGACACCCAAGTGTCCTAGTCAACTAAAAAACTCAACTAATTAACCAACTCATGACCATTGAGATTACAATTCTTAACACACCCACTTAATCTCAAATGGGATGGTATTCTCAGCACTATCAATGCCTAAGTGTTGTTCCTACTGGTCTATACATCTCAGTTAGGCATACATTTCATTCAAAAAACTTAATATTTTCTTTCTTCCTTGGTGTGTACTTGGATTGCTTCTTCTTTGTCTTCTTGAACTTGATGCTAAGTAGGTGTTCCTCAACGTCTTCTTTGGATTCTACACAATAAACAATTTTATTGATTTTCGTTGGTACTGGAACATAGTTTAAGTCTTCTTCTTCTTCTTTTGTTGTTTCAATATATTTTATGTTGTTGTCCAAGGTACGTGCACACTCAAAAAAAAATTCAGAAAAAGATGAATATATTTCAGCTCTTCTTGGAGAGCATTCACATCTTCCTCTTCTCTTGTTTCAATGAGTTTCAACTCTTCTTGGAGAGAATTCACTTCTTCATGTTCCTCATCTTCGTGTTCTACATCTTCCTCATCTTCCTCTTCGGTTGTTTCAATGGAAGCCACATCATCATTCTCATTAACTGTTGCAGCTTGTACCCATTGTGCATCCTTTATTGCTTCCTCAAAAACTGTGGGATGATAGGGAAATAGAGCATAATCATACTGCTCATCAATAATGGGAGTCTGCTCATATAGCTCCCTCAAACTTCTCATTTTTTGGTTCCGTGATGAATTGTATGCTGGTGCAACTTCTATGCTACTATCAACTGTTTCTTTCTCTAAGAGACTATCACTTCTGCTATCAACTGTCTCTTTCTCTGAGAGACTATCATTGTTGCTATCAACTGTCTCTTTCTCTGAGACACTATAAATCACGTCACTAGGGCTATTACATTGACAGTTTGTTTTTCACTATCATCAACAAACAGAGCTAGATCAACAAGCTTTGTTGGGCTTACTTGATCATTGGATTCCTTGTAAACACAGCCTTCTTGGCTCTATTCCACTTCACTGTGGGATTCCTGGTGCTTTGCATGGCTTGCAAAGTCAACTGGTTCCTCTTCACTAAACTCTGATTCATCTTCTTCTACATCAGGTTCCTCTTCACTAAACTCTGCTTTCAATATATCCCATGTTTCTTTTGGAGTATAAACTTCTGCAATGTTATGAAAGATGGAATAATCTATACTATTTTGTATGAGACTTAAGGCAACAACTTGTCTTTTGTCTTTCTGATACTCTGTCAAATTCACAAATTCTTCTATATCACTAGGATCCTCTTCAACTACAAAATGCCATAGATCTTGTGACCTTAACAAGTTCCTTATTTTTAAAGACCATAGTTCATAGTTTTCTCCTTCAAATGTCTGCCATATTCCTACTGGTGTGAACGGAATTCTTACCTCTTCGATTTCTTCTGGTAGCTCTTCTAGCACCATCTTCAAGATTCGATCTTCTTGATTTTCTTTGATATCAACAGTCCTTCAAACTTCAAATCCTTGGAAACTTGATAGAAACTCTGATGGAAACTTCAGATCTTCTCTTCCCTTTTCTACACTAGTTATTCTTGGATCGATCTCTCCAAGACTTGATCTTAACAATGCTGGGACTATAACCTACCTAGTACTTGAAACATTTTATGTTTGAGAAAAAAATTACTTTAACTTTTATTGTAAAGTTTTGTATTAATGGCCAATATGGTCAAGGATGACTGTAAATGAATAATATTATTATTTAATAAATTAAAATATGAGACACTCACCCAAAGAGATTGTTGAAAGAGTGTTCATTGACCTACTAGGAGGAATGGAATATGGGGTAGAAGGCAATGGACAAGTGGCAGCATCTGAACTCATTTATTAGCTGTTGTTATGGGACAACTCCCTTAAAATGTGGTCATGTTCCCCACGGATGGTGGAACTGAGCTGATGGCTCATTGAATGAAAACTGACCACTAAAGACCTGGGAAATATTTTATAGCCATCGAATTTGAGCAAAGGATCACACGTTCTCTGAGGAGATGAAAATTATTCCTTGTGGTGTTAGAACTGATCCCACCAGAGATTCGATGAGGGGAAGCTATGTATTGAGCTGCAGAGTAAGAATCTCTTATTCCTACTGAGTGTAGAGGTATTCCTACTGAGTGCAGAGGTAGTGACATGTATGAAAGTCTCCATGATTGCTAAAGTACATATGAGTGATTTGTATGCAAGTCTTCTTGATTGTTGAAGTACAACCTGAGTGCCTTGCTTCTACAGGGTATCTTCATCTTAGTGGTTTAGTGAACAGTATTGGGGGTCCAAAAGCAAGTAATCTTGGCTGCTTTCTAAAGAAGGTTGGGAGGAATGGTCCTCTTTGGGTGTTTGTCCACCCTATCAAGTTATCAGGTTCTACTTGTCTTTATATTTTATTTATTTTTAAACTGTTGAACTATTTTTGAAACTGAATGTATATGCTATCATAGATTTCTAAATATATATTTCAGTTAGCTGTTCGGAATAGTTAGACTTCTAAACTGATAGATTTCTGAACTGACAAATTATTACTGTATATTGGATGAATGAAGAGATGGATGTAGAATGATTAAAAATTCTTCCTGTATTTTTCCTTTCACTGTAAGGTGATGTACTCTAGTATAGGAAGGGTTTAATTAACATGAATGAATGATCTGTAAATAGTAGTGTTTTATTTTTTGAAACAGAATAGAGTTTATACGCAGATTGCTACTCTCTCAAACATGAAATTTCATACTGTAAATACTTTTTATTTTCAAACAGTAATGTCAGGAAACTGGTTGTAAAATCCACCCTATCTGGTTATAGATTTTTATACAGTAACCATGCTTATCAAACTTAAATAAATAATATTGCTACCTAAGCTATTATTTATAGAAAGTATTTAATACACATAAGCTAGAAAGAATTACAAAATCAAGTTCATACAAAAGTGTAAATCTTGTAAATAGAAACATTATATTATCATCGAACTGTACAGAACCATTGTAAAGTATACAAGTATAATATACAGAGCTCTTAACTACTCTCTAGAAGCACGACAACTTAGAAGTATAGGATTTTAAAACATCTATTAAAAAATCCCTATATATATTATGTAGGTATCCATTTTCATAAACAAACAGTATCGTATAAATATACTAAACAAAACAGAGTTTTTAGAATACTGATACATAAACATTTAGCTCATGTAATAAATATTGAACTCGTTTTATTACTACCTCAATATTCTTGTAAAATATCGATAGGTATCGTACAACAAGCTTTTAAAAATTCGTAGGGAGATTCAGGGTCAACCCTGTAACCCAGCTTACATTATAAAAAGTAACGAAGTCGAGGGTCAAACCTTGTAGGATTCACGAATTACCATTTATCATATAAATAAAACTTAACATTGCAGTAACTTTGTAATAATTTAATAATTGAAACAACGTATTGAATGTATTAATGAATAGCACAATATCACTTGGCAGGACCAATATAACCATTAACAAGGGTTCGAGACCGAAAGGACTCACCCTGTGTTCTTTATAGTAATACGATCCAGGTTAATATAACCCAAGTTCCCGAACATTCAATGTATTAAAACTATAAACATTAAACAAAAATCGAATCAAATTCTTTTTACGGTCAAACAACTAATACAGAAATCGAGTTCTTGGCATCGTGGCCATCTAGTTTAACAGGATAGGGTTCGAGTCTCGTGAGAGAGAACTCACCCTGTCATATAAATTACTTATAATAAATTTATGGATTTTTGACAGGGTTTAGGGTTTATACCCTATAGCTAAACTACGTAAACATTAAAAACTCAGAATCGACTTTTTAAATACTAAACATAGAATGAATCTAGGGCTTAGTCCAAAATAAATTACACATTCATCATTTTTTTAACTACACTGTAATGTTTTACAAAACACTGACGATTTCCAACATAGGGCTTCAAACGTCCAATGATATTTCTAAAGAACTAGCATCGCAAACCTTTAACCAAGTATTAATATTTAAACCAGAGACAAGCATCAACAGTCTCGACAGAGAATTAGAATAACTAAAGAAAAACTTAAATATGCAATAGCTTATGTTCAAAAATGAAGGTTGAGTCCTAACTCCATCTTTACAACTTTTAAACCATTTTTCATGTGCCAAAAGGCTTACAATAGTTTCACATCAACACTGATTGATCTTCCAAACACTTCGACAGAGGAGACAGCATGGAGAAAACCGAGGGCTTACCGTGGTATCAAACCACTGGGGGTTTTTCCTTAAACTCAGCTATGTTACATCCGTAAGCTCGAGAGGAGTTCAATGAGCACTAAAAGTCTCCTGCCAAGCATATAAAACAATTAGAACTATCCTGTGTTAATTGTTAAACAAGAATTTAAAAGATTGAATTGAATTTGGAAAACCTTCTTACCTGTGGCAAAGAAGACAAAGCGCCTTGAGTGCAACTAAGACCATGAAGAGAGCATTACATTGAAAACCCTGAATGTCACGACCCATAAATTTTGGTAGCCTTGACGGCCGGCTATTGGTTGGAGCCTCAGTCGAACGGATGGTGTACTAGCGTGTTTGATCGTTAGGACGACCAAGGATCACCTCGAGTCAAGTAGGACGAGGCAAGTGTTGGCTCGGGGGAATGAACATGCGAGTAAAGACATGGTCTAAGGTTGGGTGGCGATGTTGTTGGATGCATCGCCTACGGTGAAACGAGCACTTCATTCCACACATCTCGATGGTGTCTGACGCAGGTTAGTCAAGCTGGTTTTGGTAAGGCGTAGTCTGGGTGATACTTGTGGTTGATGGCCAAGCCCAACTAGCAATATCACATCGTTGTCGCGCATGTCTAGAATTTCGTACAATATGGGACGCTCAAGAGGGATAGAACAAGCCTAGGCCCGTGACAAATGGTATTAGAGCCCACGTTCGGTTTCAACAAATGCATAAGTGTTTTCACCACCAACGTCCCTTTTACTGGAGGCCCCAGTTGAGCTGCATTACGTTGATGAGGATGTCAACATATTTAAGTGGGGGAGAATGTCGCAACCTAGAAATTTTGGTAGCCTTGGCGGTCGGATATTGGTTGGAGCCTTAGTCGAATAGATGGTGTACTAGCGTGTTTGATCGTTAGGAGGACCATGTTTGATCGTTAGGAGGACCAAGGATCATGTCAAGTCGAGTAGGATGAGGCAAGTGTTTGCTCAGGGGAATGAACGTGCGAGTGAAGGCATGGTTTAAGGTTGGGTGGCGATGTTGTTGGATGCATCGCCTACGGTGAAACGAGCACTTCATTCTGCACATCTCAATGGTCTCTAACGTAGGTTGGTCAGGCTGGTTTCGGTAAGGCGTAGTCCGGGTGATATTTGCAGTTGATGGCCAAGCCCAACTAGCAATATCACGTCGATGTCGTGCACGTCTAGGCTTTCGGACGGTATGGGACGTTAGAGAGGGATAGAAAAATCCTAGGCCCATGACATTGAAGGCCACACTGTGTTTCACAAGGGCTCAAAAACTGAAAATGGTACAGAGGTGCCGATTAGCCATGGCATCCAAACGAGAGCTCAGCTCTCCAAAACCCTCATGCTACAATATAGCAATGCTAAACCAGCAAAAACCTAGGGCCTTGTCCCTTACATGGTAGCTCTCCACCCAAGAAATTCACATGACTCATAAATGAGCAAGGTTGGCATCCACTACCATTTCAATTTGTTAGCCATCTTCGTATAGTTTAAACACAACGTTTTTCCATTCGAACTCCTTTGTAATAATGTGCCCATTACTTTGGTTAACAACTATCAACTCTAATGTTATGGTATAACATTAAAACCACAATGTCATATTATAACCTTAATACCAATGATAAACTTGATGGGCCATACCCTTGATAAAAGCCTTTAGGGATAGCATGTCCAAACCCTTATTCAGGGTTACAATATTAGTTAGTTCCTTGCAATTTTAATCATACAGCTAGGGTATAATCTTAACCATGTAAATCTATGAAAACAATATCTCTTTGTATGCATAAGAGTCCTACCTGTAACTTGGTTAGAGCAATGGTAACATGCGTTAGCTTTAAAATCTAAGTAAGCCTCATGGTGGCTCCCGAAATCACTCGTCAACTAAAGGAGTTAAAAATAATCAATTATTAAGATCAAACAGATTACAACATAAGAATAGTAAGCCAACTACAAATGTTAAACCATGAGAAGTAATTTACAACTTTAAGACATTGAGCATTTGAATGTCCTCGAAAATACATTATACATTTATCAACCCAGGACATGACAACATGTGAGCAATAACTAGACGTTCAAAAGTAATGAAGATAAGATACAAATGGATTCATAAATGCTTACAAACAGTACAAGAGATTCAAATTCCTACTACAATGATTTAAGGGCAAACAATATAATCGTTGGATCATGAATGTTAGAATAGCATCGATACAAAAGTATGAAATTAATACAATAATAATTCCGCAAGTGTAATACTACGACAAGGATAGTACATTATTAATTTCGGACATAAGATTTCATAACCATCTGAATGTCGTTAAGACATTTTTAATAATCGACAACATTTGTAATTAAATAAGTGTCATAATTAAGAGTTTAAGTTAAAGAGTAAATGAAGAAGCTAAACATACACTTTTACACATCCGCATAGATTTTAATAGCGAATAGACAGTTTAGAAAATATTTAAATTTTGATGAATTTTTGGGGATGTTACAGGAACGTTGTCCAATCTTTTGGCTCAGCGTCAGCGATACTTTCTCTTTAATACTGGATCTGTAGATAAATTGATCTGGTCCTTTTAAAACAGTGTCGCGACTTGTAAGACTAGCACAATGCGTCACCGGGTGCGTCAGGAAAAATCCGTGTAAGTGAGCAGCGCTCGACACGCTTCTCCTTAACAACAAGTGCGTTGGTGATGCGATTCGTCTGTGCATAGAGTGCTTCGGCGACACGTCTCTTCTATGCAAGAGGTACGTTGCGTCGTAGTTTCCGGAAGGGACAGATGCATCAGCGCTTCCAATGGAAAAATAAAAAATAATTTTTTTTTATGTGGCCCCAAAGCTGTGAAGCTACTCCTCCACGTCGATGTGTTCTTTCTTGATCTACACGTGTGTGCTTTCCACTATGTGAAAAAGGCTTACCCAACAACAGATATGGATCAGGCCATACACTCTAATACCATGTTAAAATATAAATACATAATAGAAGATAGAACACACATGGGCATATTCATTGCCTTTTGATTATTAACCTCAAGCTTATATAGGATTACATAACAACAATACTACTGTCAAATACTATGGGACAACCAAGTGTCCTAGTCAACTAACAAACTCGACTAATTAACCAACTTATGACCATTGAGGTTACAATTCTTAACACCTCCTCTAATCCATATTCCAAATGATGATTGGCTCGACTCCTGCTGAGTCTTCATTCTCAGATCATTTGGTGTCTTTTTCATCTTTTTTGCCTCTTAGGCCGGTTTATAATGTTCAAAGTCTTGACATATGCTCGTTACATAGGTTTAATTCAGCTATAAGCCATGTCCTGTGGGGTCTCTATCTTTTACTACAAACTTTTTAAGCTCTAATATTTGTTTTAGTATTTCTTTTTTTGAAGTAACTCAATATGGAAACTAGTCTCCAAGCTTTGGAGGAATGACTTGTCGGGCATTCCATGTAGACAATCAGCAATTGCAAACTTTGTAACTTTTTAATTTTTTTAATAGAATTTAAACTTTAAACAAACATTTAGTTAACCACTCCATTGAAGTAAACTTATTAAGCAAAATGAAATGAATTACTTAATAATAATAAACTAGTACAATTAACAATATGTCACAACTTAAGTGCTACAAATTGCCACTAACAAATTAAGTGCTATGAACAAGATAAGTTATGTTCTCCATACTTAGTTGTAATAATACTCATTATCTTATTTTTTATATTATTTTTCTATAATTGTTTATTTCCAATTTGGAAAGATTACCATAAATAAATGTGAATAATATAAATAGTACACTTATTATCTACTGCAATTTAAAAAAAAAAACAATTATTAATCCACTCCAAATTTTAAAATATAAACACTTATCAACCTAAATATTTAAAAACAAAATTGAATGATACTCGTACGCCTTATCGTCACTGATGTTATTAATTGATCACGAAATTACTTAAAAAAATCATATTTCGAAACATGACAACTTTGCGTAAGGTATTAAAGAAATCCAATATTCTATGGTTACCAGAGGATCTTTGTCTCGCATGGATGAACATCCAGTACAGTATGGCTTTCAGGAGGCAGGGCGTGTCACTTAACACTAGTTGTTCTTCGTAGAATGGGTCACATTTTTGTCATAAAATAAGCTCAAATGGAGAGACAATCAGGGCAAGTTGCCATACCGTTGACCTCCTTCAAACTGTTGGCCGAGTATGGTATATCCTGTGGAACAAGTCAGCAACGATCGAGTCTGTATTAGCGTTTTTATATAAAAATATTTCAGACCAAAAATAAAATTAAACTTCAATATATATTACCCTATGACAGAGTTCTGTATATGTGATTAGGATTGGTAGGTATGAGACAAGTAGCCCATATCAGTAACAGACTGCAATATCTATCATTCATTCTACAATTTTCACAATTGTGGATTTCAATAAAATAATTCCAAACTGCATGGAATCTTGTTATTCAACCGTACCTATTGGGCCTCGAAAAGGTGAGAATCAGAGAGTAGGTTAAGAGGGCGCAAGATCTACAAGTTTCTGCCTGATTTAAACCCATCACATTCATGCTGCTTTTGAGGTGTAGATTTCTCTCTTGACTTTTTAGAGAATTAAAATTTTGATGAATAATTTTGTGTCGTGTAGCTTGAGCTTATCTTGATTGCTGTTTCTCTCCATCCAACAAATTCAACAGAAGGAATCTAATGAATATGGATGCAGTTCCTGCTAAAGCAGAGGAGAGAATTTTATGCCTGCGAACAAAGAGCGATAAGGATGTTCTCGACGACGGGTTCAAATGGAAGAAATATGGTCAAAAATACATAAGACATAGAATTCATCCCAGGTATTTAGTGATGGGAGTAACATATATAGAGATTCTTTGTGATTAGTGAGATACAATAGTTTTAACTTGTCTCGGATGTTCATGTCGACTGAATTGAGTATGTTATTGGATAAATGAACAGGTTTTATTTCAGATGTCGAACCTCCGGATGCGCGGTGAAAAAGCAGGTGGAACGGTGCTCTGAAGATCCTGAATACGTTGTGACGACCTATAATGGAATTCATAGCCATACTGTCCCTCATGAACACTCGTCTGCCATTTCTTCTTCTCCATCAATTCAGAGGAATGCATTCGATTTGCGATTTCAGGTGTTCGGCCTGTCGGCAGGGGGTTAGACCCAGGGATGATCCCACACAACAAACTGAAGCAACTTCATATTCATGGCATTTTGAGGAGAGTTGGCTATAGATGAAGTAATGTAGTCAATGTTTTTAGCCATCCTTAAGTTTACTTGGATAGGATACTGAAGCAACTTCATATTCATGGCATTTTGAGGAGAGTCTGCTATAGATAAAGTAATGTGGTCAATGTTTCCAGCCATCCTTAAGTTTACTTGGATAGGATATGGTAGATATTCTAATGATGCATATGAAATAGAGCCAGGATTTTTCAAAGTTTGAAATCAACCTAGCATTTTAGGTTTTAGGTTTTAGCTAGTTTGCCCAAATTCAGTCCGGTTGAAGAGTTATATATTTGTAGTGAATTATATCAATATTAGGTTCTTTAAAAATCAAATAAAATAGAAGGATGGTGACTATTTAATGGTAATTTTAATGGTAGAAACAGATTAAGCACCATGAAAAATCTATTGAGCACCCAAAATTTCAGAATTCAACATTTTTAACTAGGATTTTAAAAAATTTCTGGGGTATGTTTTCAAAATTATGCCTAAAAAATCAAAATTTTCAGTTCCATTGAACTTTTAGACTAGTTTTTTAACCATAAATGTTATTGAAAGGTGTATGAGAGAAATTCAATGTATTTTTAAACTTGAAATATTTTTAATATAATTACTAAAAATGTTTTATTAATTTAGTTTTTTTCTAAATATAAGATTGATGAAATTGCTATTTTTAATGTAAATATGGAATCAATATTTTTGAATAATTATCTAAAACAATTAGATTAAAAAAAATTTACACCTCAAGAAATTGAATCTCTCTAGGTGCTTAATAGATCCGAGTTTCACATAGATCTATGTAGGTTCTATTTTTTCTTTTATCATGAGTCAACATGAAATTTTTTAATTACATTTGATTTTTGATATGTTATGAGTCAACATGAGAAAGTTACTTTAAGTAGCATGACAAATGAAATGATATTAATTTCTTATATTTGTAATTTAAACAAAAATACCATTTCCCATTATTTTAAATGCTTAACCAATTTATAGTTCATGTTCATCTACCATTTATAAACTTAAAAAACAAAAATAAAATCATTCATTATTATCTTTTTTTTCCACTAAAAAAACTCATAATATTTTTATTAAGAAAAATATTACATTCTTCAAATGCATGGAGCATTTTGTTGAAAAGACCAACTTGGTCACTGTTCCTAGTTCTGGACTTGCTCGAGTAATATCTTACTACCAGAATCTTTCTGTTCAGTTCCATCAAGATAACCCATTACAATTAAGACCCATTCTATGTTCTATTCCTTCAAACAAGGAAAGACAAAAGAAAACAACAAAACCCCTTACAGGATTACATGAATTAAGTATACCTGTACTGACATCTGGTTTCGATCTGCTAAAAAAACAACCAACAGTTTGGAGCCACACTTCTGAAGACAAGATGGTCTTTCTCATGAAGCATTTATGTCTTATGTAATTTCCCATGCTTACGACCAGGCTTCACTGTTCTATTCCAAATCCACCAAAATATTTTCAAATAAGAGAATATAGGACAGGACTTCGAAACACTTTGAATGTAGCTTGATACAAGGGCTACCTTCATATTACAATAATACAAGGGCTACTTGCTAAAAAACAACCAATAGTTTGGAGCCAAACTTCCAAAAAACAAGATGGACTTGCTCATGAAGCAAATGTCTTATGCAATCTTCTGCACTTATGACCAGGCCTCATTGCTAGCTGAAACATAATAATATTCCAATACCTTGGTGAAGGTTGGATGACTAGACTCATTTCCTAAAAAAGACACATTGTAGCTGCCTACTAGATCATCCACATCAGAAATTACCCGATCTCCCTGTTTCATTTGTGCTCCATCATTTTCTAATGAGTTAGCCTCAGGGCTGGTGCAAGGTAATGATACCCAATTATGACATGTTAGTTGCAATGACATGCTGAAAAAACATAAATCTTATCATTAAAATGAATTATTAAAGGTACTTACAAAACTTTTTAGAATTAGGTGTAAAAAGATGAAACATAGAAAAACGGATCACCTTCCGGAATATATAACTTTTATTTATGGAAAAGTTGTATAACTACCCCAAAATGTCATTATTTTAAGATTGGTATGTTATTTTTTCTCTAAAAAATAATGCACATGCTTGTGTTGGTCCACCGGTTTGTTATGTAAATTGTCAATTTATGAAGAAAAAAATATGTAGAGGCATAGGCAACAAACAAATATTGTGGAAGGTTATTTTTACAAAATTTTAAAAGTTAATTTTATATATTTTTTAAATTACGAAAGTGAGTGAAGCCTTAAAATGACATGGTCAAGTGTTGGTCCACCATATCATGGTCTAAACATAATCAATCATTTATTTAATTTTTTTAGCTTGTAGATATTCTTGTACGCTTGTGTGGGTTCTTTTCCGTTTTTGAAATATGTAAGCCAATCAAAAGTTATGGCGAAATAAATGACCTATGTTTTTTACAAATTTGACATGAGTGGATTTAAAAACGAATTAAAAATAGAAAAAAATAACAGATCTATTCAAAAAATATATAGTTTGAATCTGCACACATAGCTCGACAAGTGTGTGCAATTTCATCAATAGTGCACAAGTCGATCATCTGCGGAACTAAGTGTGAAAAACATGAAGTTACAGAAATTGGTGTGTTCTGCCATAAATTAGACCGAGCCTCAAGGTTTGGAAATCCGAAGCTAATACCAAAACTGTAAGGGCGCCAAAAACAATTTGAATCCAGACAACATGCGTAGATGCACGTACGCGTTGCTGTGTGCGCACATGTAGATGCACGCACGTCTTATAGCGCGCACGCGTTGTGTTTTACACCTTAATTTTTATCTATCTCTCCCTACCACCCCCCCCCCCCTCTATAACCCCACCACCCCTCTCTTCCTATCCACCCAATCACCCCCCCCTCTCTCTTCCAATCTACCCAATCCATCTTCCCTCCCTCACCCATCTCTTCTCTCCTTCACCACAAGGGTCAAGAGATATATTATTGTACAAAATAACTAACTCACATTATCCTCATGTACATATAAATATTCATTCTTGTAACCATAAATCCATGACCCCCATATCTCAATCCCCAAACCCTTGACCATTATGCCCTAGCCACTACAATCCCTAGTCCCTAGTCCAACTAACCATCATAACTCTTGGCCCACTATAATCCTAAACTAGTATAGCCCCTAAAACTCATAAATACTAACACATAATGATATATATCCCTTAACCCCTATAATCCTAACCACGTAATCCTAACCTCTAAAGTGTCTAGTCAAATAAAAATTAACCGCTAACCCTTATAACCTCTAATTCTCATCAAACCTAAACCCTATCATCAAACACCCAACCCTTAAAACCTATAACCCGTAGCCAGTTTAGAGAGATAGTCAGAGAGAGAGAGAGAGACCTGAACCTTGGGCCCTAAAGGAATATTCTATCCGGAAGGAGCTATGATGATTTCCTACACTAACCACACATGAGCTCTTAATGGTATCATTGGCCTATGATTAAGGATTTTGATACCATGAAGTGGTTTTGAGCAATATGTATGTTCCTAATCAAGGATCTTGGAATGATGTTTTATGGAAGAATATCCTGCCTTTGGCCATAAAGAAACCATTTAGACATCCAAGGCCATGAACAATGTCTAAAAGCACCAAACAAGACTTTACAAGGGTATCCATTGTGCTAGATGTATCCAAGTCTTGGGGACTTAGGGCATTGGACATGGTCAAGGAAGGAGACCTAAGACTTGGGCCTTAAAGGAATCTTATATCCATCTATGGCTAAGAAGGTTACCTCCACCAACTACACATGGCCTCTTGAGGTATCATTGTCCTATGATTGAGGATGGAAGTGCCATTATATGGTTTTGAACTTAGTATCTACATGTCTTAGGGCCTTGGCAATGGTTTTCTAGGAAAGAATACCATGCATTTGGCCCTAAATAAACCATTGAGGCATCCAAAGCCATGAGAAATTCCTCGAGGAACCATGCATTACCTCATAGGGATATATGTGGAAATATGCATCCATTTCTTAGGGCCTTAGGACCTTGGACATAGTCAAGGGAGGAGAGTTGATCCTATGGACCTAATGAATCTTCTATCCATCCAAGGATAAGAATATTTCATCCACCAACCACGCGTGACATATTGAGGGTATCATTACTCTATGATTGAAGATATTAGTTCCGTTCAGTATTTTTAAGTAGAATGTACATGTCTTGGGGCCTTTAGGATAATGCTCTAGGGAATAATACTTTGGCTTTATCCTTAAAGAAAGCATTGAGGCATCTAGATCCATGAAAAATGATTCAAAGCACAACACATGACTTTGTCAATGGTATTCATGATGCTCTATATTTATGTCTTGGGCCTTGGACATGCTTAGTTGAGGATACCAAAACCTTGGGCCTTGAAGAAGTCTTATAGCCATCAAAGACTAGGAAGGTTTCCTCAACCAACCACACATGGATTCTTGAGTGTGCCAATGGCTTATGATTAGGGATGTTGGTGCAATTAGCTGGTTTGGATAAATATGTATGTGTATCAAGGCCTTGGGAATGGAATTTGAGGAAAAAATACCATGCATTTGGCCGTAAAGAAACCATTGAGGCATCGAAAGCCATGAAAAATGTCTCAAAGCACCATGCATGACTTTGTAGGGATATCCATGATTCCATGGCACTATGCATCCAAGTCTTTGGAATTGGGGGTTTGGAAATGGTCATGGGAGGAGACTTGAAGCTAGGGACTGGAAGGAATGTTACATCCATTTAGGGATAAAAAGGTTTCCTCCACCAAGAACATATACCATTTTGAGGGTATCATTTTCCTATCGAGGATGACCGTGCCATCATGGTATCATTAGCATATGATTGTTTCCTTGAACCAACATAGATCCATCCTAAACGTGTATCTATCAAGCACCGAGAGGCATCCAATTTCTCGAGGTATTATTTTTTTAATGAGTTTTTATCTGGTTTTAAATTTTTGTTTTATGAGCAGATATGGATTTTTTAATTTATTTTCACTTTTTATTTTATGAGCCAACATAAATTTTTTAATTACTTTTTCTTTTGAGTACGTAACGTGACGTCGTTACGCTACATTACATTACAAATATCCCCCATACTAAGTTTTAATCACCTCGATACTCTCATTTGAATAAACACATATGACATTGCAAGCAGATACTTCACCTTCAAATGATCATATCTGCTTCAGAACTATGTACAGATCTTGAGCCATAAACCAATGTAAAGGAATTAGACTTTGAAATTAGGCCTAAAATATAACTTTTGAATCTCAAGGGAAACCAATAATCCATTGAAATACCACACATGAACTCTATGTAGGACATTTGTCCTATGAGTGGTGATATCTCACTATTAGAATGTTATGAGCACTAAGGATGGGTCATGGGGAACTTGATTTTCCTCAATGTGTATTATGTAGTAGGCATGTAGATTATTCTACCCTTGATAAGTTAGACTATAAGGTGTTAACCCCAAATAGATTTGAAATTTAGGAAACATAAATGCTACTTAGTTGAAAAGGAGACCAACAAGACTATAGCTCTTGGTGTGGACAATCATGGATCGGTTTAGACTATTCAACATTGGACAAGTCACGGAGCATGCAATGGTAAGCATAAGTACATCAAATATAAGTACTCTTTGAAATATAAGTACTCTTTGAAATCGATTATATGGGAACCTAATATTAACCTACCTTTCTCATATGGCTTGAGGTAATATGGTAGAAGGACTTCCTGATATCCAAGCACAAATATAGGGTGTTTTTGGAGCTTGTTAGATGCGTAAGCAGCATAGAGCACCATTTGAGGAAGGACAAGTTTGGGGAGAAAACATAGTCATTTAATTGGTTCATGTAAACATTTGTGGACCAATGAACATGGAATCCAACACTAGTGTTTAGTATTTCTTTCTTTTTATTGATGACTATAGTAGGAAAATGTGCATGTATTTCCTTGTTTTGGTTGAGGACTACAATAGGAAAATGTGGGTATATTTTATGAAATTGAAAGTTAAAGTGTTTAATGAATTTCAAAAGTTTCAAGAAAAAAGAGTTAGGATGTCACCTTAGCACTCGTTTATGATGATAACAAAGAATTTTATTCCAAATAATTCGATAACATTTGCAATAAGCATCAAACAAAAATACAGCTCACTACACCCTACACTCCATAATAGAATGGTGTGGTTGAGAGGTGGAACCATGCTATTAAATAGACGACCATGTGTAAGATGGAGAACATGTCTGTTCCAAATAGGTTTTGGGATGAGGAGATATGTCATAGTTGATGAAGAAGTTCAACCTTTCAAAGCTTCTTTAGATTTCAAAAATACCATGGAGAAACTAGTTGTGGTGAAGGATACAAGTGTCAAGATTCAAGAAGCTCCACCCAAAATGGGGAAATATTTTGAGGATGTGAAGTCTACGATAATTTATGATGTAGAAAATGCAAATTAGAATTTGTATGAAACAGGAAGAGGTAAGACAAGTCATGGTGACAATACTGACTTCGATGAGGAAGTCCCCAAGAAAAGGCCATAGTGGTGGCTCAACAAGTCATTACTGATATTCGGGTGGGAGAAATGATTAAGGGAATATCATTAAGGGGCAAGACAAAACATAAAACAAACATGGTAAAATTTGTTTTCATGGCCAATGTTCAGGGATTTGATGAGCCATAGGTGTTTGAGGAGGGAATATGGAAAATTGAATGGAAGGCCATGGAAACCAAACATGATATTCAATTGAAAATTCAAACTTGAAATCACATAGAGCTTCCACTAGGGAAGAGACCCATTGGTTGCAAATGAGTGTAAAAAGTAAAGCAATAATCAAATGTCACACTTGACAAGAATAAGGCACAATTGGTTGAAAAAGGGTTCTCTAAGTGAGAGGGCATCGACTACGAAGAGACATTTTCTCCTATGTAAAAGATGAGCATAATTCGATTAATTATATCCAAGGTAGCACAATTTAGTTGGAATGTCGATCAAATGGATATGGAAAATTCCTTCTTCAATGTAGATTTGGAGGAACAGGTGTACACATATCAACCACAAGTTTTTCAAGTTCCAAGGTAGTGGCATCTTGTTTGCACACTGAAGAAGGTTATATATGGCCTAAAGAAGGAACCTAAGGCATGGTACATTAGAATTAACAAGTAATTGGATGAATAGGGGTTTTGTAGTAGAAGCAAAGACCCCAAGATATGTGGGTATAAAGATTCATATTGGTTAGGTTGTGTGGTTGATAGAAAATCAACTTTTGAATATGTATTTCAAGTTATATTGGTTTCTTTATGTGTTCAATTTCCATGATAATTTGTACATTCAATTTTACATAGATCGTATAATTTTAACCAATCATAATTCAAATTTTAATATTGGTAGAATTTAATTTTTATATAACCTTATACAATCCTTATAACCCTAATTCCAAAACCCCTAACTTTATGCACTTAGGGATTATGGTTTAGAAGAGGGCTTAAAGGCCTTTATGGGGGAGGGGCTCTAGGAATAAACCGACATATAAAGATTTATTGGGAAATAAATGAACTAAACGTTACCCACCGAACAAATAAATGTTCAGCTAAGGCATGCACGCACTAGGAGAGGGCACGCGCTAGGAGAGGGCACGCACTAGTAGCGCGTGCATGCCCTTGCTGAACAAAATTTTTAGAAAATAACCTGTGCTCTTATCCCACATTTTTTCTCTCATGAGTCACATTTTTTCGCTCTTTTCATGCACAATTCGATAATGACTTGCATTTTGGATCGAATTCACACACCTTTTGGTGTTTCTTTGAAAAATTGGATTGAGTACACACCAGTTGGACTCTATTTGGCTCTTTGGATTGAATACACACCAATTGGACTCTATTTGGATCCTTGGATTGAATACACAACAGTTGGACTCTATTATGATCCTTGGAATGAATTCTCATGCTGCTTGGACACACTTGAACTCTTCTTAAATATAGTGGATACATCAAAAGAGAATTTTACATTTCAAGCAAATAAAAATCCTAATCCTTGAGGTATGGTGACAATTTTTTCTTGTGAAATGTATTTTAGTCTTCATTCACTTTGTTTGAATTGTATTTATTTTAGTTTTTCCTCATGAATTGTATGATAAATTATTTTACTTCTTAATATTCAACATAGAAAACAGAAACATATTACCACAAAAAAACTACAACATGCACCAAGCAATGCTTTCAACCTTTCATAGAGATAATAAAAAAAAATTACTTTCATCACCACCAATAACCTTTCATAATCACATATCTCCATCCAATACAAAAACATTTGTTGAATTCCTCATGATTTCACTACAACAACTCACACAAACACCTAAAGAATCAAACTCTTAATCTTTTGGGGCTATTTTCCCTCATCCAAAACATGAAAATGAAGTGAGTAGGAGCTTCTCCTTTTGTAGGAAATGTGCTCCTACTAACATCCCATACCACCATCCAACCATCTACTAACATAAACTATTGTCAAAAAAACATGGGCCAAGTGCGAAGCTACCAAAAAGAGGCTCATTGTACATTGTTTCAAGATGACAAGAAAACATCTCAAATTGAGGTCGTAGAGGTGATGTTTTTGTTATACCTAGGACATTCTCAATAGCTTTTAAGATTATATGAAAACATTCCCACTAGATGTTGTTGTACATAATCAATTGCTACATTGAGTTTTAATAATCATGCACATCGAATTTCCTCATTTCACAATTGAAAAATAATATCTTATTTGTTATTTATTCTTGCAGGGGTGATATTTTTATTTTGTTAAAAAACATATTGAATATGGGCAACAAACGTAATAATAAAAGAAATTCTAGAAGGAAGGATCCGCCCCCTGAAAAGGCCCACGAGATAAGAGAAAACGCCAGGTTGTACATGGAAAATTGTAGACATCAAAATGTTAGTTCCTTAGATCCATCAACAAGCAATGACGAAGTGGTTGAAGTCAATCAAATCTTGGTTGATGTCGAGTATGAAGGGATGGATGCTGAATAAGTTATTAATTGGAAACCTCCCCAAGAAGAGCACACACATGTCGAACACACTCCCTTGCAGGACCAAATTGTGCACTAAGGGCCACAACAAATCGGTGACGAGACTCGTACTTTCATTTCGAATCCCTTGCCTCGACTATCAAGTGGACGACGAAGAACTCCCAGATGTATTCATGTGGATGAAAGTTAATTTTTAGGACTTGAAGGTAAGTTTCCCAAACACACTATTGATTTCCATTGTAACAGGATAATCAAATAATTTTTTGAATCCAAAACCGATGCAGCAAAATGTCAATTATTTCTAGCTTTGTTAAAATCACATTGTCTAGCTCATGTTAGGATAATTTTAGGCATAAAGGTAGTTAGAAGTTCAAAGGCCAACAATCATGTTGTTAGAAATCTATAGTTTGCATTTAATTTGATTGGAAAAACTTCTCATACAAAATATTTTAATGTGACCCGTTATGTACTGTCAGAATCAATTGTAGACAAATCCACAAGGCAACGTCGCTTGTTATCACACACATGTAAAATATTTAAAGTAGATAGAAACAATCTTCAAAAGTATTATGCTATTAGAGAAAAACTTGAGACCCCAGGCCACAAATATTGGTGGGCCTTTGTTGGTACGTTACCTCATTCATACATAAAGCTTATTGATGTTGTTAAAGAACCAGTACAAAAGTTTTGGCATGATAATACTAGACCGTCATTGAATCAAAGAGATGTGTTAAAGTTGAGAAAAGGTGTTAAGGGGTGTGAACCCCATGTCAAGCACTTCCTTGACATGACACAAACAGAACTCTATGAGAGGTTCAAGTATGAGCACACACAATTGAACTTGGGCCAAAGGTCCTTTGAAAAATGAAAACCCTGGTATGTTAGAATTTGCATTGATCGCAACACATGTTTTTGTAGATACCATGTAGAATTTGAGTACTATTATGATACATATAGACATATATTTTGTGATTTGCATACTAACATTGGGTAGGACTTCCCATCGTTACAACCACCGAATGAATCCAGAGAATTTATACATAGCAAAATGTGTCCAAGACCTGAAGGACACAAATATTAAAAATATCATGTTTATATGGGACATGTTCTAGGTGCAGTGGATTTGCATTATTGAGTTGTTGCATCCATGAAATCAAGGAGCACGAATTTGGGAGGATGTCAGTAGAAATGAAGAACTTCAAGTACATAACATATCAAGTAGATAGTGCGAAGGAAAGTAAAAAAATTGCATTGGTGAAGTCACAGGTAATCTAAGTTTGCATAATTTCATACTGTACATGTTGAATTTATACATATATATTCAGATTGCAAATGTCACATTGTATTAATGCCCCTAGTTTTGTGGCACCAGGTACAAATTTTTGATTTCATGAAGGAATTCTACCAAAAGAACGAGCAGTATGTACAACATGTCCATGTAGCACGATGACAAGATTAACAGTACATACAGTGCAGGGACACCTTTCCCATCGACACAATCTTGTCGGTTGTGGATGTTGCTGAAAACTACACTCTGTAGCCACAAAATGAGATTCAAAGTCAATACTACCATTCAAACCAAGTTAGCATAATGGTCCATATCACGTATAGGCACGCGCCAGAGAGCAGCAATGACATGAGGATAATATTGAAAGAGACCAACTTCTACATTAGTGATGCCAGGTGCCACAACCTACATTATGCGCAGCATTGCTTCAGAATTTTCTATGATCAGCTGAAGGAGAGAGGTATACAAATGGATCAGCATTGGACATGGTTAGATGGTTGTGCAGTCTAGTTAAAAAATGCATGTGTATTCTAGTGGTTGAGTATTTTGCACAAGACTTATGATGTGTTGCATATATGGAACTATTTTGAGACTGGGCATGGAAAGGGTGAGCATGATGGGGCTGGAGCATGTCTCAAAATTTCCCTATGAAGGGAAGAGATGAGGTGCATGACAAACCATCATATTCGGGATGCAAAATCTATAGTTCAATGGTGCTCTGAAAAAATGTCAGATCGAACCACTGAGCAGCACAGACCAACATGTAGAGGACATGTTGTCAGAAATTTATGGCATATGGTTGATATAGATCGATCGCATTCTTATAGTTGTAGTATTGTACAAGGCACTCATGGATTTCATTTAGTTCGAAGCTCAAACAACCCCTTATTTGAAATATGGACGCGGAAAATTGCTTGCTTTTTTGGTCCTTGCAACAGTCGTGAGTGGGATGAGTGCGAATCAATGGATTGGGTTGATGAATGGGACCATGTATCACTTGCAGTGGATCCATCTACAGTTGTTGAAACAATCCAATTAGAGGAAGGCTAGTCTTTTATTTCGAGTGAATATGATCATATATTTGATCTTGTACAGCTAGGTAAACATTTCTGCATTCATATCCTGGTTCCCTTCTTGCTTTTTTAATTATCCAATTTATCAAACCACTACTTGTTGGAATATGACAGTAAAATGCATTTTTACAGGACAATCTATGCATTTGTTGCCCCGACAGATAGTGCAATTGGCACAAATTATTGGTTGGAACGATGCATCCAGGGGAAGCAAACCCTCCTCACATCATTAACCAATAGTGAAGGCATTACCTTTCCGACTGGCTCGATGGTTTTTCAGGGAGAATATGTTACAGTAGATGGAAAGGGACCAAAAAGCAATGGCTACACATACATGGATTATAGACCAGGTTCACGGGTGTATCAATTTACACACTTTATCTTTGGTACAAACATCCAACTACAAACAATGTAAATGAAGGCATCAAACAAGGTACGCTACTTACTACCTTATGCAGAGCACGAGAGGTTGTTTGAGAAAATAAAAAACAGAGAGGATCCAGAAGGCATAATTGATTGAGGTACATAGTATAGTCATGTGATTGTTTATTCATGCATGTCTAATGTTATTCATGTTAGATAGTTTATTTGATATTGTCCACACAAACCCAGTCGATAGGGGTTCCTCACTATGTCGACATCCAACCCACCGCGATCTCCCTTAGCACCGGCCCAGACAAGTTTGACCTCGTCCAACAACACCTGCGGAGTAGATGAAGTCTCACCCGAGATGTTCAAGGGAGAGCTGACGGAACCATGTTTCCGTCGAATGAAGAAGGACCTTTGTGCATCTTCTTATCAACTTACTGCAACATTCACAAACAGATCTAACATTTCGAATTATGCATTTAGACAAAATCACATCATTATTCAACAGATCTTAGTGTCAAATAAACCATTAATGTGCAACAGATCTAGCAGTAAAACATCATTTGGAACAAGGAAGCATTGCATCATTCATGTATTCAAGTCGCACATCACATTCATAGTAGGAAAACAGAAAGAGACACAGTAATTATGCTCAACAACATATCATATTAACCTCCGCAACAACCCATAGATACAACAATATAGTTCTTCTGTCACATACCTGGATTAATAGACAAGCAAAATCATCCGTGCTCAATTGTCTCTTCGATTGATCGATTCATGGATATCTCAACACTTACAATGCTATGTCTATTTATAGGCTTGCACCTTTACATTTTCGATCCACTTAGGCAATCACCTAACTACTTCTTAACAAACTTTACAAAAAGGATGACCCAAAAACCCACATAATGCGGTTCAAATGACCCAAAAATACATAAACTTATTGACTTGCGCGTTGTTTTCCTTCTTGCACGGCTTCTTTGACCCATCATAGCATCCGCGATGCTGCGCAGCTGACTCATCCAAACCGCTTGCCAACAGGTCCCCAACACAATCTTGTGGCTCGCCCTCGAGCCACGTCAGCTGGACATGGTGTACTCTTTGATCTTTTGTTGCGTGACTATTCCTCTGCAACTGTTCTTGCTGTTTGGAGCTCGCTGTTGTGTACTGCTCAAACTGATACGGTGATCTCCTGCTCGCTGTCATGTACTTCTCAAACTGATATGGTGATCTTCCAACTTGCTGTCATGTACTTCTCAAACTCATCCTCCATTCTCTGGAAACTTGGTGCAGAATGAGGAAAAGTTGATGAACAACGTCGAGGTGTGAAACAAGCCAACTGCTCTGGCACATCTGTTTCGCACCGGGGATCACCTACTATCGGGACCAGGGGGCTATCGCCCCTGTCGTTCTGGTGGTCGCAGGAACCACGAAGCTTCGAACTACCACCACATACTTAGACATCTCAGATGAGACTTCGTCTCTGTTGCTCTTGAGTGTCCGCGCCGCTTCCGCCGTCCAACAACACCTGCAGAGCAGATGAAGTCTCACCCGAGATGTTCAAGGGAGAGCTGATGGAACCATGTTTCCATCAAATGAAGAAGGAACTTTTCGCATCTGCTTATCAACTTACTGCAACATTCACAAACAGATCTAACATTTCGAATTATGCATTTAGACAAAATCACATCATTATTCAACAGATCTTAGTGTCAAATAAACCATTAATGTGCAACAGATCTAGCAGTAAAACATCATTTGAAACAAGGAAGCATTGCATCATTCATGTATTCAAGTCGCACATCACATTCATAGCAGGAAAACAAAAAGAGACACAGTAATTCTGCTCAACAACATATCATATTAACCTCCACAACAACCCATAGATACAACAATATAGTTCTTCTATCGCATACCCGGATTAACAGACAAGCAAAATCATTCGTGCTCAACTGTCTCTTCGATTGATCGGCATTTTAAATGAAATGGTAGAGCCCACTACTCTCGCAGGGTAAGTGGCATCATCATCAATCTCCACAGTCATGCCTCCCTTTGGCTCTTTCAATATACTAAACATTTCTGTATAATATGTCATATGTCTTGAGCTCCACTATCCACAAACCGTCCAACAATAAACAGTTTTAGAATAAAAAAATGAGACCAAAGTTATATCCATCCTGGAAAATTTGCAATATGAAGAAGATCCTCCACCTATCACAAGTGAAAAACAAACTGACATCCATTGGAACAAATCATCCACCTATCACAGGTCCTCTGGAGCATTTCACTCGTTTAAAATGAAACCAGGGCTAGTCAATAATCACATAGATATATCACCTATCACTGGAAACCACTGGAACAAATAAATCACATATCATAGGTCATCCCAAGCATCACACTAGCTGAAGATACATCCATTAAAACCAACAATGTTATAGATCCATCATCCCTCATCATGATAAAAAATTGTAAAAACATATCACAAGTACAAGTACTCATATCAAGCATAAATCATCAATGAATGAAGAATAAAAACCTCTTTATCGAGTCCAAGTGCTTCTCCAAACAATATAGGGTTTATCACCCAATGACCTCAAATAATTAAGTATCTGTCCCATGTGAAATCCAATGAAAATACAAACTTGCTCTTACTCAAGAGTTATTTCAAGCTGCAACCGCTCTGATACCATGTTGAAATTTCATTTAAACCGAACAATTAATGCAAATCTAAAATTAACCTTCTTCTGAACTAATGCAACTATATTCTATCTGCCCTATCATCTTCTATGGCTAACTATGTGGGTAACCCATTCATCAATTGCAGCGCATTGCCCCAATCCATCCCATTTACCCATAAGTATTAGTTATAGTACTTTTCGCTTATGGGTATCTTTATTGGATGTATGAGGAACTCCAAGGTATGAGGAATCCCGGTCTTTCCTCTACTCAATGTAAGTCTTTATACACCCTATCCGCAAGTAAGTCATCCGCGTTAAAACGAAAGGAAATAGGAAGCAACATAGCAGTATTCTGTATTCCGTGGTACACATCAATCCCCATTGGACTCGCTAACGCTAAAACATGCCTTAGGAAATACAACAACCGAGCTTCATACTAATACCTTCATATTGGATGGATAGAGTATTTATGAGGTGTCCTGTAGAGCTAATCCCGAAGACATAGTAATAAGGAAATGCCAATCTTTACCTGAAGACTGGCAGAAGGCTGACGAAGTACATATCTTCTTCAACAACTACCGCAAGAATAAAAAGACTAATAGAACTTCCTACTTAGATATAAAGAGATTTAAACAATTGATAAAAGGAGACTGAAACAACCCTCTTCTTGCAGGAAGGGCTATTAATCTGGTCCGGGAAGGTCCGGTCCTATTATAAAATCGTGGGTACCTACTTTGAGTGGTCTCCTCCTATTAGGTATTGACCGTGGGTTCGTCCGGTCCCAGTTTTGAACAGGGACAAATTATAAAGGAACAGGAGAAAGGAGTCTCGGAGGGATACAAAAACGATAAGTACTTTTACCCAGAACCTGATATTTGTGTTAGGGGCGGCTGGCCGCTGCTAGGCACTATAACATAGCAATCTCTCCCTCCTCTCAGGTTTGATTGGTTTTAAAATAATAGTGACCTTCCACCATCATATTTATATCCTGAGCTGATCCGAGAGGCCCCGAATCCTTCAACCATGCTAACTTATCAAGAAGTTTCAAGAGCGGTTGCTTAAAAGAATAGCGGGCGGGCTCCCACCTATTATGTAAATAAATTTAGGTTTAATGATGTCGATGGTCCTTGAGTTTGTGGTGTGTAATGTGCAGCCTTGTACTGTGTTGCATCGAAATAGTAGAGGAAAGCTGAAGGGAATTGATGGATCTCAGGATGACTCTCCTCCATGGATATCTCAACACTTACAATGCTATGTCTATTTATAGGCTTGCGCCTTTACATTTTCGGTCCACTTAGGAAACCGCCTAACTACTTCTTAACAAACTTTACAAAAAGGATGACCCAAAAACCCACATAATGCGGTCCAAATGACCCAAAAATACATAAACTTATTGACTTGCGCACTATTTTCCTTCTTGCGCGACATCTTTGACCCTTCGCAGCATCCGCGATGTTGCACAGTTGACTCATCCAAACCGCCTGCCAACAGGTCCCCAACACAATCTTGTGGCTCACCCTCGAGCCACGTCAGCTGGACATGGTGTACTTGTTGATATTTTGTTGCGTGACTATTCCTCTACAACTGTTCTTGCTGTTTGGAGCTCGCTGTTGTGTACTGCTCAAACTAATACGGTGATCTCCTGCTCGCTGTCATGTACTTCTCAAACTGATACGGTGATCTTCCATCTTGCTGTCATGTACTTCTCAAACTCATCCTCCAGTCTCTAGAAACCTGGTGCAGACTGAGGAAAAGTTGATGAACAATGTCGAGGTGTGAAACAGGCCAACTACTCTGGCACATCTGTTTCGCACCAGGGATCACCTACTATCGGGACCAGGGGGTCACCGCCCCTGTCGTTCTGGTAGTCGTAGGAACCACGAAGCTTCGAACTACCACCACATACTTAGACATCTCTTAGACTTGACTTCCTACGTGCGGAGTAGAGACCATGCTTCCACCAGTTGTCATTCGTGCCAATCGTGCGAAGCATCAACCATGGTGCTGCCGACCATGTTGCCACCTTTTGTTATGCGTGCCAAATGTGCCTGACTCCGACGTCAATCCCGACAATTTTAACGGCTAGAGCTGTAAAAAACACCTATCACGTAATTTTTTTTTTGTCTACGAACGATTTGTAATGATTGCTGATTTGACTGTGTCGCGACCCTGTAGTTGTCACGGCATGGCTCGCGAGCTGACTTGTATCTTTCTCCTCAAACACTCTTGAAGCAAACTGAGACCATGGTCAAATGCACAAGTCAACAAGCTACATCCTGACACTCTTAGATAATTTTTATCATTAACCTATGAGATATGGCAAGCATTTTCCTAGAGTAACTTAGACTAATTTTCCAATACTTGGTCAATTTCCAGAGTTTCACCAAACTGTCAAACCTTTATATAATGATGTCAAATTGTAACAATGACATAATGAAGGTACTAACACACCATCAAATGTATTTTCACACTCATCACACATGCCACATCATAATATATTCCATATCATCGTATCATTTTGATGAGCAAGGTTGTCATTGATGACAAGCCATTAATGACAAAGGAGTAATAAAGGTTGATGACATGGAAAGAAGGACATGGGAGTTTGGGCATTGAACCCACGATATGGGCATTGGAAACTAGGTAGTCCAAATGACCCATTCTATGGTCATTTGTGGCTTGATGGGGTAATGGCAGTTGGACATTATATGATCATGATGGAGCTTATATGTAGCTTGAAAAAGAATTCTTAAATTAATGTCTTCTTGAATTTGGTAACTATGGTGATAAAGGATTGGTACTTGTAACATGAGAAGAAGCCCATATGTATGGTGAAGAAGATTTGAACCCACAACATGGTCCTTAAGCCCACATACTTGGTTGCTTGTTGATCTTTTTCCCACAAGCCTTACACAAATGACTGCAAAATTTGTATGCACGCAAAGGATGTAAACTATGTCCATAGGCCCAATGGAAAAATGCCCACAATTGCAATACGAAATGCACACAGGCCTTATGGAAAAATGCCCGCTAACACAGTTAGAAGATGCTCGCAGGATTATGCAAAAATGCCCACTAGAGTTATAGAAGATGCTCGCAGGTTTATGGATAAATGCCCGCCAGTAGTGATAGAAGATGCCCGCAGGCCCTTAGGCAATTTAATTAATTTTTAATCATTTTCATCAAAAAACATAATTTAATAAATTCAATTTTTATTTTAATTTAAATATAATTTTATAAACTAAATTAAATCTTATATTCACTTTATTTTTATAAACGAATTTTTTTAACTTTCAAATCCAAAGAATTTAAAATCCTCAAATCTTACCTCAATTCATCACTCATATACATTACATATGGGTATTACAAAGCTTACTTTACACATGGGGGGTCAGTTGGTAGGAAATATCCTATCACGTCCATTCATATTGGGGAATAAACTATGATACATAAATGAGAAAATAAATTGCCATGTATTAAGGGGCCAAGGGGGATTAATTATGTTATATGGAAATAGAAGCATTTAGGGTATATTTTATTACATTTTGTGTAGAAGCGGTGGAGGGGAGGCAGAGGGAAAAATCAAGGGACAAGCACGGGACACAGGAACGAGGTATTGAGTTTGATGGACAAGGGAATCGGGATGTAGGATAGTTGATGCTAGTGCTCTATTAAAGGGTTTTCATGTTGCTTGTGTGCTTGGTTGGTTAATGGATCTTAAAATTGGTAATGGAATTGAGGTAATGAAGAATTAGGATTTGTATCTTTTAAGTGATTGTTGTCAATTGGAAGTGTAGTTTAGGTGAATATTTTGTGTCTAGAAATCATGTGTTTTTTGTTTCCTTTCAATGTATATTTCATTATAATTTTTTGAGCTCTAGGTATTGATATTGAATACCTTCACATGGTTTAGGTAGGAAAATTGGGCCTTAATCCCTAAATGAATATCCTAGGCATCTAAGGAAAAAAAGGACACCTCAAACTAGCACACACGACCTCTATGTGGGTATATGTATGGCATTGAGAGGTTATCAGTAGTAGGTATAATTCTTGGGGCCCTAGATATGATTAAGTGATGAATCCCATGCCTTATATCATAAAGGAATTTTTTAGGCATCTAATTCCTAAAGGATGCATTGAAGCACCACACTTGACCCCAATAGAATCCTTTCCCTCCAAGTGGGGATGTTAGCTCCTTTAGAAGGTTCACATCATTAGGTATGGAACTTGGGTCCTTGACATGTTTAGGGATGGAAACCAAAGCCATGACCACTAAAATAAGCTTCTAGGAATCCAAGGCTAAATGACACCTTGAACCACTAGCCATGATCTCCAAAGAGTGTCTCTAGCCTACAAGCTATGGGAATATATGTGTCATCATGAGGTTTAACACCAGGCATAGGTTTTATATCCCTAGACATTCCTAAAAGAGGAAATGTGGGTCTTATTCCATAAAGGAATATTTTAGGTATCAAAGGCTAATAAAAACACCTTGAAGAATTACTCATGGCCTCCTATGATATATTTCTTTTAAGTGGGGAAATATGTGTCATTAGGACTTTTTAATCGCTTGTATGGATGTAAGAACCCTAGAAATGGATAGCGTAGAAAACTCAAGACTTGGGTTGTAAGGAACTTTCCTAAGCATACAAGGCCACGATCAATTCCTTAAAGAACCAAACTTGACCTCTTGAGGGTACACTTTGTATTTGGATATGGATCTCCATGCATTAGTAGGTTGTGAGCATTAGGTAGGGTCCTTGGGGCATTGACATAGTAAAGGGAGGAACCCTAGGGATCATGCCACAAACAAATATTATATGCATCTAGGAAAAAAATGATGGCTCAAACCACAACACATCCATAAGCTTCTCCCAATGGATGACATCAAGCTAAGGAGATAACTTAGGCCTTAGTTGCTGAAAAATTTAGGAATCTAAGGATAATAATGATACCTTAAACCGCCACCTATGATATATATAGGGGATATATGGCCTCCATATAATAATATTAAAAAATAATTAGGAGGTTTTGAACAGCAAGAATGGGTCTTAAGGCCCTATATATGGTTGGGGGAAGAAACCCAAGCCTTAGGCCCTAAAGGTAGGTTTGAGGACTCAAGGGTTGCAAATGAGACCTTAGACCACTAAACACACCTATATGGGGAATATTAAGCTTATAAGTGGGGATATAGATGTCTTTTGCAGTTTTGGTGAACCAAATTTGTATCTTAGAATATAGAAAATGTCAAGGATGAAAATTGGGCCTTAGCTCCTAAGGGAAGGTTCTAGGGCTTGAGGGCCATGATCAAGGCCTCAAACAACAATACTTCACCTCTAATAGGGATACATGTCCTCTGTATGGGGATAGGATTTCCTTTAGGAGGTTTTAATCCCCATATATAGGTCTTGGATCTAGATAAGGTAAATGTAGGAAACCTAGGACATAGGCCCTAAACATACAAACTTAGGGATAAAGGGCTAGGAAGGAGGTTGAAAACCACCATATAGGACCTATCTAGGGGATGTTTGGTTCCATGTGTGTATATTAAATCCATTAGGAGGTTGATATCCATGTATGTATCTCAAGGACATATACATGGTTGGGGAAGGATCCAATGACTTAATTTATAAAGAAAGCTTATAGGGATAAAGAGCCATTAATAATGCCTCAAATTACCACACATGACCTCTATAAGGGAACTAGATCCTCTAAGTGGAAATATGAGATACATTAATATGTTTTGAGAACTAAGTATGCCTCTAAGTGGAAATATGAGAGCCAATAATTTTTTTTGATAAATAAGTATAACTCTTGATACCTTGGAAATAGATAGGAAAAAAAAAATAATAGGGCTCGAAATCCTTGGAGGAGAGAGATGGAAGGAAGAAAGGAATACATTATTAGGAGTGATAAAATGGATGAGAGGGGGAGGAGGCATGCAAAGAGTATCTATGCAAGGAGGGGAAGGTGGTGTCTAAGAGGGAGGAGGGTTGAGGAGAGTGGAGTGAAGGTTGGGAACAAAGCATAGGGGAGGAAGGGAAATATGGTGAGTGTGAGGTGGAGTTTCCACATGGGGGAAGATGAGGATATAGATGAGGAGATCACATGAGTTGAGGATCTGCATGAATAATATGAGGAGGTAGGTCAGAGCTGTGAGGGTTGAGAGAGGGGGAGAGGAGAGGAGACTAGGAAAGGGATGGGGGTAAGGGAGGGTAAGTGGATAGGGGTTTTCTATTTAGAGGAGTTGGAGGAGATCAAGGAAGAGGGAGGGAACTGGAGTGAGAAGGAGAAGAAGGAGAAGAGAATGCATAATATTGGGGATGGGGATGAAAAGAGGTTTTTGAGATGAACCTACAACAATAATTAATGAGAATACACGGGACAACATAAATAACAAAATTCAGAATCACTTTTATATTGATCGCAGGCCACTTCGAGGGGGCAACCTCCTTTGAGAAAGCTCAATACAATTAACTTCACGGTGCCTTCATAGGACTCAACACACACTTATATACTAATTCTAGGCGCCAATACTATGGGTCAAAACCATGGGCCAATACAAACTATGGATCAACAATACTACGGGCGACTTACAAAGCATATGTGCCAAACAACAATAACACAAACTATGGATCAACAAATACTACGGGATGACTTACAAAGCATATACGTCCAACAACAATACACTAATAAAGTAAAGACATGGGTTCCTAACATCCCCTCCCCCTTAGAAAAATCTTTGTCCTCAAAGCTTGAGATGTGGAAATTGATGCAGAATCTGAAGGAGTGGTTCCCCTGTAGCATCCTCGGGTTGCATGTCGGGCCACTGATGCCTTTTGAGTTTCAGGGAGGATGGCATGGAGGGATGTAGATGAAGAAGAACCATATCAACTGCGTGAAAATTGCACTCAGAACGGTGTTGATCGGCTTGTTGTTTCAGTTGAATTCTTGCCATGTGAAGATTGTCCTGCAGAATGAGAAGAATCTGATCACGGTTTCGAAGAATCGAGTCAATTTTCTGAACTGGGGAGCTGTTGAAGGTGTATGGAAGAATAACTGGCGATGCCTATCCAGAGACTGTTTCATATGGTGTCCTTTTATATGTGGTACTGTACCACCGGAGCGCTTCTAGGAAATCCATAGAAATAGTTGTCCAAATATGTGTAGGGATGGGAAAGGGTTCGAGCAGTCTCGAAAGGAGTGTCGTTTCACCCTTGTTGATTTGGAAAGTATCACAGTCAACCACCATCCGTTGAATTTTCATTTTAAGTCCCTGCCAAAAGAAGTTACATTGTTCCCGGTCATACGTTTGGAGGACCCAGAGTGCCCTGCTGATGAAGAAGCATGGAGTTCACAGAAGAGATAGCCCCGTTGAACAGATTGCAACCAATTTGGAACAAGCAGAGAAATAGCTGTAAGAGAAATTGGGTCATCAAATGTGCGAGAAGGAACATATGCCACCATATTGTCCTTACCCTTCTGGTAAGTAATCGCATAGTCATAACCCATGAGTTGGATAACCCATTTCAAGTGTGCTCGGGAGGAGACCCGGTGTTCCAGGAAATTTTCCAAACTCGGGAGATCAGTCTTGATGCAGAAATAATTCCCCAATAGGGATGGCTTCCACTTCTGTACTGCATGCAAAATAGCCATCATGTCATGCTGAGATGTAGATGCGGCTAAATGCTTACCGGAAAGGTCTCGTGAAGGCGAAAAGCCCACTGGTGCAGCAAAGATACCCACATATTTATCCAAGGAAGTAGTGGAGGTCGTTGGTGGGTGCATCTGAATGGAATGGATCTGAGCGATGACACCATGTGAATTCCTCTTAAGGATCTTTTCCAGGCGATGTGAACTGATGATGCGGAGAGACCCTAGTTGTAAGCCCGTAAATTTGTGTTGTGTCCCATTGATGGAAAACTGCATCCAAAGTTCAGCAAAATCCCATAAGATGGGGCCAAGTGTGTGTAACCATTGAACGCCCAAAACCACATCACATCCGCCTAAAGACAAGGCAAACATGTCAGAGCATAGGTTATAATCTTTCAGAGAGATACGCACATTGTGACACTTTCCCTTCCAAGGTAAGGTGCCCCCATTGGCAACCATGACTTCAAAGTTGTAGAAAGGATGGATAAAACAATCAGCCTGTTTGGCGATTTGAAAAGTTGCTTTAGTAAAGGAAAATTTGGATTTGGGAAATACTCGGAGGGGTAATTGGGGTTTGAGTAGGTTTTGGACACTTTCTGATGGACAGGGAAGCAAAAAATGGGTATTTCATAAGTGGGGTGAAAGAATGAGAAAATTTGGTAGAGAGGGACAAAGAAGCAGAATTAGGAAAGGAACTCAGAGGTAAAATTTGAAGGCGATTGGGCGAAATCTGAAAAAGTTATGGAAAACCCTAAAAATAGACAAATGTGAGATTTCGGGCTATGGGAAGTGGAATTTGGGATAGGGTCCTCAGGAATGAAATATGCAGAACGGGATTAGCGGGGTGTCAAGGAAGTTTCAAGGGAAACAGAGTGAAAACAAGGGAGATATGGATCTGCAACGGTGTGGAAGTGATCAGAAGAAGAGGGATCTGAAGCAGCGCCGAATGGATCGAAAACGGCTGGATCTGAAATAGATCTGAAACGACTGGATCTGGAACGACTTTCAGAATGGATCTGAAACAGCGCAAAAGTGATCGGCAACAATTCAGCTGAAAATAGATATGGACCCCAGGTATGTTCGGCTTCCTAATAGTTCAGGGGTTTCACTCGGCCACCAATGTTGTCTGACGGCTTGTGTATTGGGGCAGTACCCCTCACTCCATGGCTCAGGTAAAACTGATAACCACTTTGCCACAAACGACAGCTCCTAGTTTACCTCACGGGTGGGAACTAGTCAATCAGGTAGGGGTCGTTGCCCTTTTCGCTGGCAGGTCCTCTCAATGGGCCAGCTACTTTGGGGTTCCTGTGGTACTCCGCACAATGAGTTTTAGGGATTATGCCCAAGTACTTCCCACAGTTAAGCGGATAGGGATTATTCCCAGATCCGAACTTGCAACAAATGCGAAAAAAAAATTTGGCAGAAATTCCACCCAACGAACCCAAGAAAGTGCTCATGATACCAGATGAGATGAACCTACAACAATAATTAATGAGAATACACGGGACAACATAAATAACAAAACTCAGAATCACTTTTATATTGATCGCAAACCACTTCGAGGGGGAAACCTCCTTTGAGAAAGGTCAATACAATTAACTTCACGATGCCTTCATAGGCCTCAACACACACTTATATACTAAGTCTAGGCGCCAATACTATGGGTCAAAACCATGGGCCAATACAAACTATGGATCAACAATACAATAGGCGACTTACAAAGCATATGCACCAAACAACAATAACACAAACTATGGATCAACAAATACTACGGGACGACTTACAAAGCATATGCGTCCAACAACAATACACTAATAAAGTAAAGACATGGGTTCCTAACAGTTTGTG
Organism: Larix kaempferi; assembly: GCA_027924585.1. Taxonomy (NCBI): domain Eukaryota; kingdom Viridiplantae; phylum Streptophyta; class Pinopsida; order Pinales; family Pinaceae; genus Larix; species Larix kaempferi. The sequence goes on along the minus strand of BSBM01000549.1, from coordinate 11,579,230 downwards.
TAGAAAATACAAACGTGGAATATATTGAAGTGGAGGAGGGGGGATGCAAAGATGAAATATGGAGAGGGGTGCGTGGGGGTTTAGAGTGGTGGGTTGAGGGAGGGAATGCAAAGTGAGGGTTGACGAGGAGGGAGCAGAAGTATTAAACATAGATATGGGGTCGAGATGACAACCATATTCAACTGTTCTATTATTCTGAGAGTATTTTTTATCTTCATTGTAATATACAACTATAACTTGCACCTTCAATAAACAATAACTACTATATATAAGCTACAAGTATAAGTTGCATCCTTGATCAACAAAAATGCACCTAAATAATTTTCTGGTATTTCAATATGAAACAACTTTCTCTAAGGTTATAACTTATTATCAAGTGGATAACCACCATAGTAGATATCTTAAATACCTAAACCATAACCAATGTCATAATCAACATATTTAAGATGTATTTAATTTAATATTGGTTACTTAAAGTTAAAGTTCATTTAATATTCAAATTCCAAGATAACTAGCCCTACTTAGATCAACTAGCAATGAAATATTGAAAGCATAATAGTTAAATGCCTTGTGTTCCTTAGTACTTACCTAATAGTATCATTACATTTCCCAAGTACTAGCTCTTACGGAATAAGATCCGAGTTATGATTTTTCTAGGAACGTAGATATGCCCAAAATGAGATGAAATATTCTCCTTGTAGCTCTTATTACCAAAAGGAGTACTTAGATTCAATGCTAAAGCTGTCATAATTCAAGTAAGAGGCAAACAAAAATTGTTGTTTTCATGAAATAAAGGAGATGTAAAGGATGTTGTTTGCCTAAAAATTGTTATGAATGACTGTCAAATTGTTGCTAGTGAAGTATATAAAAAACAATGAGTTACCAAACTTCTTTTGAACTTAATTCCCTTTTTTTATGTTCTCCAAACAGTTGTAAGTTCATACTTTAGGTCTATTTATAATTTATTAATGAATCCATTTTCATATCTCTTATGAATAAGTCAACTAAGATTAGGATCATGCTAGAGATCTCAAATTCCAGTATAATCAACTCACTAATTCATGTCCAAGATGTTAATTCGACATAGAGGTTATGAGATCAAAACATGATTGTTGAATTTGAATATAGTAATATAAAATCCTGACCAATGTAAGCCAAAACAAGATTAGGAAGTTGCAATGCCTCTCTCGAAATACCAACAATATTTTTTTTAATAAATTGAAAATATTTAACACCAATCTGTCTAACTTTAAGGACTATTTAGAATTCAGTGCACAATGGTTAATGCTCAACATATTTGTACAAGGTTGTGGCTATGTTAAGGGGTTTTCGTGTGTTATTTGTCTACTATATTTTCACTTATCTTATATAATGAGGAACTTCCATGAACAATTTTAATTCCTTAATATTATTTTAGTAAGAAAGTATTTACAAAATTTTCCCTTGCTTTCATTCTCTATTATAATCTCATTACATTTAGGTTTTAATTTTCTTTTGTTTAATCCTTAGTGTTTATGAAAAGGTTCTTATCTCATTCTATCACCATGTCTACTTATTCAGGTTCCACATGTTAAATAAAATAATAGTTGCATCCTTAGTTTACATTTTGATGGGTGTGACCCTAGAGGCCCCCCATCCCCTCGCAGGTTATCTATCCACGGTATGAGTTATTGACACTAGGAGGCACAAGTGTTGACCTCGAAGCACAATTATGTTGCGCATTGCTAGACAATTTGAGACTATAGAGGTGAAAAGTAAGTTTTATTTAACCCTTACGACGTGATCCACCTAACATGAGTTAATGCGTTAGCTGACCTTTGAATTTGTGTCTTCACATCATATAGGGGGAAATTAAGTTTCGTACTTTTTCCAGCTGGTAATTCGAGCTAGTTTTGGTTTTGTTGATAATTTTGGCTCTCCCGCTCATTTGGTTTTTGCATTTTGGTTTGAGCCCAAGAGAAAGGGAATTTTTGTTTTCAAACCAGACCATGGGTAAACTTATTCGTGTTGTATCTGATAGAACTTGTTTTTCTTCAACCAAATAATATAAGGATAACCTAAGGAATAAATTAATCATTAGAGTGAATTTGGGGTCTAAAATGGGCCTATTAAGAAAACGATCCACCTCTTAAGAAAACAATCCACTAAATTCAAGAACCAATATAATTTCAATAAAAAAGTCAACCATAATGGTTGAGTTGGCATATTTGAAATTAAAAAAACTACTTTCGTGATTCATATTTTCAACATATCTCCTTGTCATGTTACTCAAACTTTGAGCGGGAGCACTCGTTGATTTTGCATCCAATGAGTGCTCCCGCTTGAAATTTGAGTAAAATGACAGGGAGATAGGTTGAAAATATGAATTAAAAAGTAGTTTTTTTCTCTTTTCCTCCAAAATTCATAAATATTATTTTATTATTTTCCTTAGGAGGCCCATTTTAGACCTCAAATTTGCTCTAATGTGGAAGGTTTCAATCCATATTTAATTGACACCTAATATCTTTGTATAAGCGTTGAGAGAGAAGTTACTCGATTTCACATTCCTTCAAGGTAATATTTTTGTTTGAGCTTTCAAATAATATTCTTTTATGATCTATAGTTCTTTTGGTCACCCAATCTAGCTATTGTTTTTGTGTTGTATACATGTATTCATTCTTGGGATTTGGGTGCCTTCGAAAACTTTCTCAGGGTGGCTAATTTCCTGAGTATCCTTAGAAGTTAAACTTCATGTTAATGGAGTTGGCTTATGAAGATTCAAGAGTAGATTTTTCACCATACTACATATTGAAGACACATTTTCAACTCTTCTTGCCGCAACTGACTTGTTGGATAAAAGTAAGTTCTGATTTTTGTTTGCATATTCTTCTTTAATTTTTAATTATTTTGTGCTTACATCGGCAATGTAGTGCTTTGGAGGCAATTGTTAGCTGGTTGAACTAGTGTGGTTCCTTTCACACTGTCAATCACATCCTCCACCCTTCTCATTAACTTTGTAGCCATGAGCTTCACTTCGGTATCCAAACTTCTCAATTTGACTAGCGTTTTATTGCATTGAGGTGATCCATGAATCATTTGACTTCTTATTGCGTATCCATTTTGGATCACCATGAGAAATAATACTTAGACATTGGAATCTCTTCTTCAAGTCTGAAATAGATTTGGATGCAAGAGGTTTTTCAAATTCAAGTATTACGTTGATGTATTGGTTGAAAGTTAAAAGGCACGACTTGTTTTCAAAGGGTACTCATAGGTAGTCACCAATGTTATTAGAACTGGAATGGTTTTTTCAAAATTTGGTGGTTTGACCGGTTTACAGATCTAATCAGTCTAAATCATGGTCTTGAACTAGAAACGACCTACTCCGTATGATAAAATGACTAGTTTTATATGGAATTGGATAGTTCGGTATAGGTTTGTATTACTATGTATGATAAAATGACTAGTTTCAGATGGAATTGGATGGTTCATTATAGGTCCATATGCCACAAGTGAGACCATGATTTTGACCACAAAAGATTTTAAAATGAATAAATAAAGGTAAAATGAAAACCGGAAAACTAACCCTAGAACCTAGTAATTACTATTAATATTAAAATTTTAAAGTAGAAGGATAGAAAATGAAAGATAAGGAGATTATCATATTATAGCATTCTCCTAATTTTCCATTTTATATCCTTTTGCTTAAATTTTTAACATTACCATTAATTATTTCATGATGTTTGACAACAATGGTTCCAACCTTATCAAACTTCACATGCAAAGAGTAGAATTTTAGATCCCATTCATAATTCAACAGACTTAACTATTTTTAGGATTTTAGGATTGCAATGTTTACATTAGATTATATCATGTATGAGGGAATGGGATTGGAATTTAATCAAGAGCATCAACTCCTTTTATGTATGTCAATGTTAGTGGTGTTGATTGTTGACCTCTTCCGTCGATTTACATTGAAAAGGTACCCTCTTTAATAATCTGTCATCTACTTGTTGAATAATCTTGAGTGGTTCATTCGTTATAGTGCTTTTCCATAATGTGCAACTTTTGGTTTATACAATTTATATCTCTTCAACTTAATCATAGTTGAGTGGAATCGCATAACATTGCATATATTTGTAGACCTTTGGAATTAGGAAAATATATTATATGCTGCCAATTTATGTTTAACAACCATCGATTCTATCCATAATGTGTACATGCTATCTAAATATTTCTGCAAGCTCGACTAGTATTTTTCCCTAGCTTGCTTACAATATTCCACAACTTGAAGACTGCATTTTCTTGTTACCATCTCCTGTCAACAGTCTTTGAGAGTGGAGAGTAAGCCAGATTGTTTCTAACTTGTACTATTGCTTAAGTTTGGGTATATTAGAAGAGAAGTGTGCTCCTATTGGAAACTTCTATTTGATTTGTAACTTATGCTATGTATCATGCAAGATGTCCATTGTGTACATAGATATACAACATATATAACATAAATAATCTCATTTCATAAATCTCTTTTCTTATAGACTACCATTATTATGCTTTAACTATCCCTAATGTTCTGTACTTAGATATGCAACATATATCATGTCATTTCATAAATCTATTTTCTTATAGACTACCATTATTATACTTTAATTGCCCCTAAATTTTTGTTTATTTGGTTCCTTCCTGCATTGTTTAATACATTATCATATATTGAAAGCAATTGGGAACTGGATACTTTATAATTAAGTTGGGGGTAGTCTTATTAACTTAGTTCTTATGTACAAAGTAACATTATATGAATTAGTAATTTGGATATGCTTCACACAAATATTTTCTGTATTGTAAGTGTTGGTATTTAAAACCATGCAATCTGCCTTGTTGTATGTTTTGATATTTCAAAATATGTAGATGATTGACATTGTTTGTGTATAGTTTGTTTCTTCTTGCATATTGGTGTTATCTTTATCAAGTTCCTAATGCATTTATTCCATTTTTTATTTGATTTCATGGTTTTGGGCTCTTCACAGGTTTGACATGATTCTCTAAAGGTATTGGGGCTATACTATTACACAACTTTTTCCTTCGACAGTTGAATATTTATATCTAGTTCCTGGAAAGTATGGCTCTATTATTATCCTCATGCTCAAGGGCCTCTCCTAAACTGCATATTCCTTGCAGATCATCTTATTATGTGTGTTCATGCTTGAACAAATACTAGACAGGAGGAAGAATATCATTGCTATTATGATAACATGCACACCTATAATTTCTTACCTGAAGATGCACAATTGTTTTTTCCATAGTTGTCGAGGCTTGGCCTAATTAGGTTCCTTCAGAGGCAAATGCCTAAAATTATGTTTGACAATAGTTGTTTAATAAATATATGAAATTCTAGTACAATTTTACAAGTAAACCAAGTGAACCAGTCAGTTGGTTTATACAGATTAGTTAGTTAAATCTCTAAGATTTAATTAGTGTGTATGCTAGATGTTTGACCAAATAAGAAGTGCCAATTTTAGTAAATGCCATAGAATGTTTATGCTCGGATTTCAAATGAATTTCTACACAACCTGGACAATACCTTTAAATTTTATATAAATAGTTACATGTAGACAGTGTTTATATAAATACTTACATATAGACCATGCATATTATTTTTCAAAATTATAATCTTATTATCTTGAAGATACACCAAAGGATGCTTCGATTGTCCTAAATATCTAATATGATGGACTTATTTTACTAAAATATTTACAAATTTGGTATAGTATGCTTTGTCGATCATCCTTTATAAACTTGTATGGATTCGGTGTAGTTATTCTCTAGATCAATGCCATGATGTCCTTTTTTTATAAACTCTCATCTTAAGTATAATATATTCAACTACTTTTTGTTACTTGTATCTTATTTTTATCTCGTAAATATGAATGCTTTCATCTTCTTAATGATTGCATTGTTATTTTAGGAAGGGTTGGATTCATCTTGCTAGCTAGCGCATTTCTCAATTTTTTTATTCTCAAGTCTTCCATTATAGGTAACCACCACCTATTTTTCGTTTAGAAAATTGTTGTTATAGTTCATCACCTGTTATCCAATAGTCTCATTTCATGATTTGCATGGTTGTTTTGCAGGTCGTCTTGTCACCTCGAGCACCCAACCGAGCGGAGGTGGAAAATTACTTCCAAAAAAGGTACCTCGAGTTCCCTTTGTGTCCATGGCACTGGTTTTTCTTTGTGTCCATTGTAATTATTATATAGTTAATTACTATATTTATTAATTTTTAAAAAATATACAATTAATATCATCATAATATCCTCCATGGTTGAATGCAAACACGTCCCAACTATGGTGTGAAACATATACAATTCTCATTTTTTCTAGATTGGTAGATTGGTAGGGTGTGGTGTGAAACATCTGCAATTCTCATCTTTTCTAAGCATTGCACTGTCTATTGGACTGTCAGTCTTTTACATTTTTTGTTACATTAATATCTTGATTGGTTTTCCTTTTATGTGTTTTTCCTTCCCCATTACTATTTCATTGGGTCTTCCACTATCCAACTCTACAAATTGATCAATCGCCCCTGCAATCCCAGTGGGATCATGATTAGCATTATACTATTATTTATTTAGCATCTTGTTTGCTTATACTAAGACGCATTAGGGCTCTTGTTTGTTTCTACTTGATGATATGATATAAAGGGGGGTTTTAAATAGGTTGATAAAAATGGATACCTACATATCTAGTGAAACTAGGGGTTTTCTTAATTGGAAGGGGGGGTTCAAGAATACAATTTTAGGAGGCATTTTCCAATATTTAGTGAAACTAGGGATATTCTTTAATATCCTATAAATGATCATGCTATGTAACAAGTTCACTAAGTGAACCCCAATAACTTTAATCCATCACTAGTATACATTATATGTGGGTATTATAAAATTTACTTCAAACTATATTTAGTATATATTGGATAACTATATTTAGTATATATTGGATGTAAGAATTAAATATTTTATAAAGATAAAGAAAAATGTGTCTAAGCTTGGAATTATAGATTCATAATAAATTAGAACAAATTCATATAATTTAAGATAGATTTATTTTTTAATTTATTTTTATTTTTATAATATTATGTTCATTACTTTCAATGCATTTATATGTGGATATGACCAACATTCAAACCATCTCTAATATACATTATATACGACAATTATAAATTTCATAAAAATAAAGAGAAATGTTTCTAACTTTGTCCTTATTAATATAGAAATAGGGAATTGTTATGAAAATAAAGTAAAGAGAGGCTTTTATAGATTGGAATTACAAACCTTCCTTCAAGCCGTTACAAGTAAACAATGTATATATGTTTTTATAAAGATAAAGGAAATGGTTCTAAATTCAAGGAGCTAAGTGTTTATAAGAGTAAAATTTAGAAATTGTTATGAAAAAAAATAGACCAAAATTTGAGTTTTTGGTTTCATAATAATTAATTCATAAAAATTATTGTATCGAGAAGGCACATTTCTATAGCTTGGGTAGAGGGGGAAGTGTAGGCACATTTCCATAGCCTAGGTGGAGGGGGAAGTGTGGCCCTCGTGGAGGGGGAAGTGTCTGTCTATCCCTTAAAAATAAATAAAAAATAAAAATGCATGCATATGTTGTATCATAGTGAGGGGGAAGTGTAGGCACATTTTTATAGCCTAGGTGGAGGGTTGATGCATAATCATGGACTCCTTTAAAGACACTTTAGATGCCACATAATACTGAAAAAACATGGAACCTATGACTTTAGGTGACAATTAGGGGTACTTCCCTAACGGATTTGAAGATAAAGTAATAAGACAAACGATAGGTAATTGAATCAGCTTTCATAATATATAACATTTATCTATAAAAAAATTTGTGCAAATGATTATAAAATTAGTTTTCGTTGAATTGAGTTTTCAAATTTTCAGCACATCATAAAATATATGTTTGTGCGGGTGTAGCACTTATTGAGGTAAATGATGTCAATTTTGGATAAAATATTGCAGACATATAAAGGACATATGGGCCTAGTGCAACACTATTTATTCAAAAAAATTCATGAATCATTTTTATTATTATTAATTATTGAAGTCAGAAAACCTTGAAATGAAAACGTTTTGTGCGGGTGCAACACTTTAGGGGGAAATTTTAATGAAATCCTTGATTTATATATATAAGATTGTAGAGATTTCTCTCCTCTAGTGCACCATATAGTTTTCTTGGGAAATGGTGAAGGCAATCAAAAGTTATATAAAAACAATCGATGTATCTATTTTCAAAAACTGACGTGTGTCATTTAGAAAAATAATAATAAATAAATAAAACATACATTTTTAGGAAAAAATTACATATTCAGAATCGTTAGATCGTACTCTACAATATTCTATATTTTCATAAGAAAATATTGTGTTTGTCACAACAAAACATGTCATTGCAATTGAGAATATTGATAGAGTTCTAAAATACAGGCAATAGCCCTGGATTATTTGTCCTAGCCAATAGGTTCGGTAGTCTGAAGCTATTTCCGAACATCATGCCAAGCCTTGTTCCCGTCGAGTTTTTAAATTTAAAAAAAAACGCATGTGCATTATAACGCATATGCGTTTTATCCTTGTTCATATCGCATATGCGATATAACACATATCCGTTTTAGCTTTAGTAGTTTGGTACAAGAGTAAAAAAGAGTTTACCAAGTTAGTTGATAAGCTTTGGGAGAAACCCCATCTAAAAAAAAAGATCATGGTAATTATTGGCCCCTCCAAAGTGGTTTAGTGTAAGTGTGGCAAAAGTACTACGCTTAGCCTAAACTTTGCGAATGGTTGTGGATAATGAGGTCAAATTATTGGAGGTTCAAGGACTAGTCCAAAGGAGGTATTAGGATGATGAGGTTACCAAGTTGGGATGCCTTTCTTGTTGCCTCTGCATGATCAACTTCAATGTGCAGAATAGGGTAAACAACAACTATAGGCTCTGTATATGGATATGTCAATTTAAAAAAAAAAATTACATATACATTGGTCTTGGAACACCATACACTTTCTCCCTCTATAACCAACCTTCCCCCTTTGTCTATCTAACGCATCCACATACCCTCTCTCCATCCCTCTTTATCTAACCATCGTTATTTCTCTCCTTCACCACCCCTCTACCTCTATAACCATCCCTCAGCCCTCTCTCTCTCCCCCTTCCCTCTCTCTCTCCCTTCCCTCTATCTCCCTTCTCGCTTCTCCCCTCCCTCCCTCCCTTCTCGCTTCTCCCCTCCCTCCCTCTCCTTCTACCTCCATGTGTTCCATCCTCTCACTCACTCCATACCTCACTTTCTCTCCCTACCTCCTCTCTCCACCCCCTTCTCTCTCCCCCCATGTTTCCTTCTCTCTCTTCCTCTCTCCCCCCATAATTCCTCCTCTCTCTTCCTCTATCCCCCTCTCTTTCTAAACCCCCCCTCTTTCCTTATCTGGACACTCCCCCTCGAACAAACTTACACACCTATTGGTCTTGAAAAACCAAACCTCCTCTCCCTGTATAACCAACCTTCCCCCCTTTGTCTCTCTCACACACATCCACACACCCTCTCTCCATCCCTCTCTATCTAACCATCATTATTTCTCTCCTTCACTATCTCTCTGCATCTATAACCATCCCTCAACCCTCTCTCTCTCCCCTTTCCCTCCCTCTCTCTCTCCCTCTCTCTCTCTCTCCCCCTCTCTGCCTAAATTCCCCCTCCTTCATAATCTCACCACTCCCCCCTCAAAGAAACTTACACACCTCTTGGTATTGGAACACCACACCCCCTTTCCCTCTATAACTAATCTCCCCCCTTTCTCTCTCTCACACACATCCACACACCCTCTAAAACAATTCCTTTGTTGCCCCTCCCTCCCTCCAAAAACCTTTCTCTCTTTCCCCCTCCCTCCCTCCTATATCTCTTCCCCCCATCTCTCCCTCCCTCCCACTTATATTTATTCCCCTCCCACCAATCCCTTCAGTCCCCCCTCATATCTCTCCCCTACCCATCCCTCCCTTCCCCTTATATTTCTCCTCCCTTCACCCCCCCCCATATATCTCCCCTACCCATCCCTCCCTTCCCCTTATATTTCTCTTCCCTTCATCCCCCCCATATCTCTCTCCTACCCATCCCTCCTTCCCATGATTCCCTCTACACCTTCTTCTCCCTCCTTTGACTCCCCCCCTTTTAGCTTAATCAATGTAATGTTGGGCCATGAGCCACCCCATAGACCGTATGGATGGAATCTTGGGAGTCTAAATGGTATTATAATGGGATAAGGGTTCCATTATAGGGTTTGGATGGGAGGGATGGGTCTCTGGACATTGACCATAGTCATGGAAGAAAAGACAGTGAGTCTCTAAATCAACACACATGCCTTATAGATGGAATATTTGGCCTTTAGTGGGATATGGGTGTCATTATGAGGTTTTATGCACTAAGGTTGGGTCTCAGGGTCTTAACCATGGTTATGGGACAAAAGTGTAACAGAAACAAGTCTTAAAACACTACATATGCCCTTTAAAGGGGATATTTAGCCTTAATATGGGATATATGTGCCATTAGACTATTTTATGCATTGAAGATTGTTCTCGAGGCATTGACCATGGTCATATAGGAACCATTATGAATATTTCCAGACAAGAGATATTATGAAGACACTACCATGGTCCAAGGATAAATCCAATCTTCTAGGTATTAAATGATGTTTTTATGATTCATGGACAAATCACAAGGTCCCAAACTACGACAAGCCCTATAAATGGAGTCTAAATGGGATAAGGGTGTCATTATAAGGTTTGGAACTTTGAACATGGTCATGGAAGAAAAGGTAGGGTCTTAGGACCTAAATGAAGCTTTTATGGCTCATGAGCTATAAATGAGTCCTTTAATAACTACACATGCCTTCTAGATGGGATATTTGGCCTCTAGGTTGGGTATGGGTTCCATTATAAGGTTATGTGCACTGAGGATAGGTCTCGAGGTCTTAACCATGGGTATGGGTTCCATTATAAGGTTATGAGGTTTCAATATTTGATATGCACTAAATCGCATGTGCGATATATCACATATGCTATATATCGCATATGTGATATATCGCATATGCGATAGTGATCACGTTATACAAATTGGTCGTTAGGTAAAAAGCATAGTATGCATATCACATATGCGATATAACATATATGCGTTAAAACGGACATGCGTTATATCTCATATGCGATATGTGTTTTATAAAAAATGTTGGGTTGCAGGCTGTGGTATAGTTTTACTGTAGCAAAAGACATAATTCTTCTGAACCCACGCACAGAGAACTGTTCAACATGCCATTTAATCATTTATTAAACAAATCCATAGGTTTTGTACAAGTTTGGGTGGATTTCGATGCGGAATGTTCGCAATAGAGGCCGGAAGTCAGCGAGGAAGGTGCTTACACCGGAAGAAGCTGAAAATAAAAAAGAAAAGAAGAGGGAAGATTCAAGAAATCGTCGACATTCATTGTATGAGCAAATACTTCCCATTCCCGCTCAACAGATACCTGACGTAGAGGCTGAGGAAGATATTGAAATGTTAATGGAAGCTGACTATAGGGGAGATGATAATCTTGGTCCATTATTAAGCGGACAATCTTGCGAAGAGTTCAATCATTATGTTCCCAACGATACAAATGTGACTCCGCAACAACCATGCCATGTGGTTCAATATCCTAATCGAATTTGTCAGCCTGTAGTGGATGTAAACGTCACTCCAGCATTTCAAATGGCAAGAAATATCGCATCAAAAAAAAAGAGAACTCCTAAACACATACAAGTGGATGAGAGTGAATTGACTTCCATTGAAGGTAAGGTGGCTAAACGCACTATCCTTCGTCATTGTTCTCAAATAATGAAAAAATATTTTGATAAAAAATCTGAAGCCAGTAAATGCCAATTGTTTTTATCTTTGATTAAATCTAGAAATGTGGCAACTATTAGAAGAAAGTTCGGAATAATAACATTGAAGAATATCAAATCAAGTAATCACATTGTTAAATCTCTTGCTGCTGCATTCACATCGATTGGTAAAAAAAATCATTCACAGGACTGTAATGTGGATCGCCTCATATTGGCTGAATCAATTCTATGTAGATCCACAAGACAACGTCGTTTACTGAAATGCACATCACAAATTGTTCCTTTACATCCAAAGACAGTTAAAAAATATTCAGTAAGAATAGACAGCCTTGATGTAGAGGGACAAATGGAAACATTGTGGGAATTTAGCGGTAGGTTTCCCTGCAAATACATGAAGTTAGTTGAAGCAGTGAAGGGACTAGTGCACACTGTTTGGCACGATAACACTAGGCCTTCTTCTAACACAAAGGATGTGTTAAAACACTGTAGGGGTTGTATGAACAATCGACCTCATGTAAAACATTATCTTGACATGACACAAACTCAATGGTTCGAGATGTTTAAATTTTCCCATGTAGAGCTAAGGCTCGGGCAAATATCTTTTGAAAAATGAAAGCCTTGGTATGTTAGAATCACTACCATCAGGAACACTTGTTGTTGTAGATACCACATAGAGTTTGATCTATATTATCATACATTTGCACATATACGTCATTTTTTGCATCCTAACCATGTGCAAGAATGCTCAAGTACAGTACCACCAATGTCATCTAGAGATTTCATCCATAGCATAATGTGTCTGAGGCAAGATGGGAAGACACATTATTTAAAGCAATGTGTAGAGGGTTCTTGCAACAATTGTGGTGGGCTGTCATTATGGTCTGATTGCATCCATGAGAGTGAAGATCAAGCATTCGGGAATGCAATTTTCGAGAAGCAGAACTATCAGTACGAGACATATTAGCTACATGATTGGAAAGAAAGCAGGAAGATTAAATTGGTGACTTCACATGTGACAATCTACACGAATAATATTAATTTAACTGAGTGTACATTGTTAAATATTGACATATTAATATTCATGTAAATATTTTTATGTTGTTTTATAACACTGTTTATTTTTTCCACCAGGTGCAATTATGTGATTTTATTTCAGAGTTCCGTGGAAATATCCAATAGTACATTTTGCATGTCGATATGGCATGGTGGCAAGATGAGCAATTCAGAATATGCCGGGACACCTTCCCTCTCTGAAAAATACTATCAGTGGTTGACTTTGCAAAAAATTACACCCTACAACCACAAAATGAAATACAAATTCAATACTATCACTCAGAGCAGGTGAGCATAATGGTCCATATCACTTATCAACATGGGCCAGATAGCAATGAAGAGAAACATGTGATATTGAAAGAAAGTAACTTTTACATAAGTGACGACCGGACCCATGACATCCATTACATGCAACATTGCTTTAAATTGTTCTATGATCATGTGATAGATATGGATATACCATTTTATCGTCATTTGATTTGGTCAGATGGTTGTGTTGGATAGTTCAAGAATGCACATGTATTTCAATGGTTGTGTTCGTTGCACATAAAATACAAGGTGCCACATATATGGAACTACTTTGAAACAGTTCATGTCAAAGGAGAGCACGATGGTGTTGGTGCATGCACAAAAAATGCCCTTCGAAGGGAAGAGATGAAGTTTACAGGTGCTCGCCTTAGAGACGCTGCATTTATAGTGAAATGGTGTGCATGTGTGATGGGAGAACAAGCAACAAGGAAATACCTAGTGCGGAGAATATTCTGGGAGGTGACAAATGTGGACCGATCCCAAACACATCGGGTGAACACAGCGCATGGAACTCGACAGTTTCATTCAATTAGAAGCTCAGACAACTCGACCCTACAAATTTGGACAAGATTGAAGGCTTGCTTTTGCAGTTCATGTAGTATCGATGAATGGGATGATTGTGAGTATACATATACAGTTGATACATGGGATCAAGTGACACTTGGTACCGATTTCAAGGGGGTTAATGAAATAGACCATTTGGAAGATGATCAGACATATGTTTCTATAGACTATGATGACATATAGGATCTCATACAAGCAGGTACAAAAAAGTAAATTAGTAGTACCTAAATCACTACAAGCCTTTACATTGAAAGAAATTTTATTTATGTTACATGCAAGACCTTTTTAATAAATGTATTGTTAACTCGACCTATTTCCTTTCACAGGTTAGATATATGCAATGGTTTCCCCAAAAAATAAACAATGGGGTTCTAACTATTGGTTGGCACGTTACTTAGAGGGGAAACAAACCATTCTCAAACCTGTTACAAATGATGAAAATATTGAATTCCCAACTGGCTCAATGGTTATAGTAGGGGAGTACTTAACATTAGCAACACAACAAAAAAGGAAGGGTGGGTATGTATATCAGGATTATAGACTAGGATCTATTGTATACCACTTCAACAACCTGGTAGTTGGTATAAACATCAAGCCGCGAACACTTTCGAACAAAAATAGGTCACTTGTACGATACTTGCTACCTCATTTAGAGCATGAGATATTGATGGACACCATCGGCAACATAGATGATCCAGATGGCCTACTCGAGTGAGTGCATTCACAGGTGTTACTAGATTGTCCAGTTTGGTTAGATTGTCAGGTGCGTTATTAAAATTTTAAATTGTGTGCTGAAGCACAATTTCAATTATTTAGCCTTTAGTTTATTCCCAATGTACTAACCTGTGATTGGCGGATACCATTCACAGACATAATACTATTAAGAGGATATTGGACACTATAAACACGATCCTACAACCTTAGGTGAGTTATCTATAAATAATGTTTGCACATTTTCATTGGGTTCTCTTTATTTTCTTATGAGAGTACTGATGTTTAGCCTTTCGTGTGCCTAGGATACAAACACGATATATGGCACATTGGAGGCGCCAAGAACAACCCAGTGTCTTTAAACACCAACAAATAGAAATCGTAAAATAACATGCTCTCGAGTTGATGCAATTCAATTTTTGTTTATGTTTTTTTATATTAATGTACATTTAATTACATTATTGGGTCAACTCTTGCAACTCTTGCATTGGTGGGTCAACTCTGCAAAACCCTCGACTGTGCCGGTGTTGGTCCTACTGCAATATCAGCATTGCCCATACACACTTGCAAGATCCAATGACATGCAATCTTGTTGCTCCGTTTGGTTTTTCGCTCCTGGACCAAGAGTCACCAAGTGTCCCTGAATGAAATTTTCATGCGACTTTCAACTCAACATAACTCGGCAACTGGAGGTCGGATCGACGAAACGTCGACTCCATTGGTCTCCTGGCATGCAATCAACTCTAGGGGGCCCTCTCCACCGTGTTTTCATGGCCTAGCGACTTCATTATGCATTGCTTTTGTAAACTAGGGTTTTGCTCAGTTTCCTTCAATGCAACTCTCGCATTGGTGGGTCAACTCTGCAAAACCCTCGACCGTGCCAGTGTTGTTTGTGTTCCGATATCGACATTTCCCATACACACTTGTAGGATCCAATGACATGAAATCTGGCTGCTCCGTTTGGTTTTTTGCTCCCAGACCGAGAGTCACCAAGTGTCCCTGAACGACATTTTCATGCGACTTTCAACTCGACATAACTCAGCAACCGGAGGTCGGATCGATGAACCATTGACTCTGTTGGTCTCCTGGCATGCAATTACCTCTAAGGGGGCCTCTCTACCATGTTTTCATGGCCCAGTGACTCCATTGTGCATTGATTTCGTAAACTAGGGTTTTGCTCAGTTTCCTTCAATGCAACTCTCGCATTGGTGGGTCAACTCTGCAAAACCCTCGACTGTGCCAGTTTTGGTCATGTTCCCATATCAGTATTTCCCATACACACTTGTAGGAGCCAACGACATGCCATCTTGCTTCTCCGTTTGCTTTTTCGCTCCTGGACCGAGAGTCACCAAGTGTCCCTGAACGACATTTTCATGCGACTTTCAACTCGACATAACTTGGAAACCGGAGGTCGGATCGGGAAACCGTCCAATCCGTTGGTCTCTTGGAATGCAATTACCTCTCTGGGGCCCTCTCCACCATTTTTTCATGGCCCAGTGACTTCATTGTGCATTGATTTCGTAAAATAGGGTTTTGCCCAGTTTCCTTCAATGCAACTCTCTCATTGGTGGGTCAACTCTGCAAAAACCTTGACCGTTCTAGTGTTGGTTGTGTTCCCATATCGGCATTTCCCATACACACTTGTAGGAGCCAATGACATGCAATCTTGCTGCTCCATTTGCTTTTCTGCTCCCGGACCGAGAGTCACCAAGTGTCCTTGAACGACATTTTCATGCGACTTTCAACTCGACATAACTCGGCAACCGAAGATCATATCGATGAACCGTCGACTCTGTTGGTATCCTGGAATGCGATTACCTCTAGGGGGGCCTCTCCACCGTGTTTTCATGTCCCAATGACTTCATTATAAATTGATTTCGTAAACTAGGGTTTTGCTCAGTTTCCTTCAATGCAACTCTCGCCTTGGTGGGTCAACTCTGCAAAACCCTCGACCGTGTCAGTGTTGGTTGTGTTCCCATATCGACATTGCCCATACACACTTATAGGAGCCAACAACATGCAATCTTGCTGCTCTGTTTTCTTTTTCGCTCCTGGATCGAGAGTCGCCAAGTGTCCCTAAACAACATTTTCATATGGCTTTCAACTCGACATAACTCAGAAACAGAAGGTTGGATCGAAGAACCGTTGACTCCGTTGGTCTCCTGGCATGCGATTACCTCTAGGGGGGCCTCTCCACCGTGTTTTCATGGCCCAGTAACTTCATTTTGCATTGATTTCGTAAACTAGGGTTTTGCACAGTTTCCTTCAATGCAACTCTCGCGTTGGTGGATCAACTAGAGATTGGTAGCTATGTTGGTCTCCCTTATATGTAGTTACACTTAGACAATATACCTAATCTACAAGAAAATATGGAAATAAAGCTAGGTTGTAGGGCATAAGGCCCATTATTCTCCTCCAATGACCTCTTTTAGACACCTACACACATTCTTGGTGCACAACTAACCCATTGATGTCTCCCATAGCACCCTTCAAGGTGATTGGTAACCAACAAAGGGTATAAGTAGAGGTTCGAGGAATGGTGGTTGGGATCGAGAAGAAAATTTTAGGGATAGAGGTCATTGTCTCCCTCCATCAATTATGTTCATGGACCATAGATCCATCCATGATTACCAAGGCCTCATAACGGTTCCCATATTCAACTCAAATGTCAAGGAATCCTTAAGGGGGGATTCTGTTTTAGTTTTCAAGTGTTGTTCATGGTGCTCAAGATTAAGAAGCTTTAGTAGGGCCTAAGTAAATCCCCCCTAAACCATGTTTCTACCTTGATACACATTTCCAGTGCACAAAACCTACTCATGGTGATTGTAGTTAAATCAAATGCCAAAAACCACCTACAAAAATCTTACATGTTGGTTCGGGTACTTGTTCAAGGTTTTGATCTTGAGAAGCTTCAACAAGATCCTAATACACTTGTTTTTAGTTTTTTATGATGGTTAAGGCCCCTCAAACCATCCATGCTTCAGTGTGGTGGTCTAAGGATGTGTTCATGGTGCTTGATCCTAATAAACTATGTTTAGGGTATAATGTTGTTGTTGCTCTCCCCCATTCAATGTCAAGGTCTTGAGAATTTTGTTTCCATACCATGACTATGGTAATGTCCTCAATACCAAATCACTATGCATGAAAATATATTAAGGGAACCCACATCCAACTCCTAGGACAAAGAAACCCCATTGAGGGATCGTGTTATTGTGTTTAGGATTTGTTCATGGCACTTGAGTTTGAAAAGGTTCAATTAGGGCTTTATGACCTTGTTTACCCCCTTGACCATGTTTAGTTGTTTAGACCAATTTCCAATGACAAAATTGACTCATGACACATACATATCCCACTCAAAGTCCTGTAAATAATCCTTACAAAGGACTCATGTGTGAGTTCGAGGAATTGTTCAAGGTTCTTAATCCCAAGAAGGTTTGAGGATGCATTTAAGGCTCTTAACCTTGTCATGGCACCCATAACACCCTTAGAGATAATTAATAACCAAAATAATTGGACATATTCATTTTATCAACTCTCCTTATTAGCTTTGTAGTTACCTTTGAGTATTGGACTCTAAATTGATTTGGAACTCTCACTAATGGAACCATAGATGTTATTAAAAGGGTTGTTTTTTGAACCATTGTAACAAAAACAAACATGTGTATACTTACAATGTGTGCATGTGCCTACATTTAGAAAAAAAAGCAACAAACAAATCCCAACCTTATTATCTTTGAAAAGCTAGGTTATCTATACAAACATAGACATTTCCAAGGAAATTCTACTATTGCAATACTTTTTGTTGTTTAGTGTGATTGAGAACACAATTTTTGTCAAGTTATTATTTTGTTTGATCCTTGTGAATATGGGAAATAGACTCAATTGGGAAACAAAATTGATAGGAAGGAGCATCCCCCTGAAAAATTCAATGAATTAAGAGAAAAGACATAGTTGGGTAAAGAAAAACATAGGCATGCACTAACATAGGGTGTTCGTCATATATACTTGTTCGATGCCTAATTTCTAAAATGTTGACACCTACATTGATTCTACAAACCAAACAAGGGTTCAAACATCTTCAACAATTGGAAAAATGTCATTGTAGCGAGGTGATATCATTGTGTTAATTGTTGGTTGTTCATAAAAGACCTGGTAGAGCTTCAACTTACTCAAACATTGATCAAACTAGGACTTGAATAAGATACAGGACAAGATTCATTGCTAGTTGTTTCGAAAAAAAGTTGATATATAGTTTGTTAATCTTATAGACACGTGTCCAATACGAAATATTTCAAACATTGATACTTATATTTCCTCTATTAATCAAAACTAGAAAAAATCCCTTAACATTTGTTAACTCATAATTTCACAAGGCCATAAACCTAAAAACACAGTTAAGCATATCTGCAAGGCATATAATGCACATCATGTTCCCATATCAAGTCAACCATATATATAAATCTGAACATTGTTTTATATTATATGTACATATATTGTTTTAAAAACTGGCATGCCATGGCCATAATACAAAATAGTGGATCATACTGGACATATGTGTGTATACAAACAAAATGGTAATGTATGTATCCCCCCTATACATGGATTATATTTACCCCCCTATACATGAATTCTATTTATCCCCCTTTTCACTGCCACTGTGAGTGGCTTTTGAGAAGTCTATATTTCTTTTTCGGCTGCTCAATGGTGTTCCCAAATGCTGAATAGGAGGATCGATTCTCATTTGCGGAGATTGCACACAAACCAAAATTTGTAAGTTAGTCTACTAAGCTATAAAAATAAATACAACTCAATGTACATTTGTTCAAATTCCAAACAAATATAACATTTTTACTTACTGTGTGTGTGTAAGTCATGGTACTCGGTAGTGTAAATGCATGTACCTGGGGGGGCGTGGAGGGTCATCAGTGGCCCCAATTGGGTGCTCTTCAAGCACCACTCGCTCAGTAGATGCCTGCATAAAGTAACATATGTCAATGTCAGCAAATTCAAAGAAAGCGAGACATATACTATGTTAGGAACCCATGTCAACCCTTCTATTTACTTTGTTAGTATATTGTTGTTGGACGCATATGCTTTGTAAGTCTTCCCGTAGTATTTGTTGATCCATAGTTTGTCTTATTGTTGTTGGACGCATATGCTTTGTAAGTAATCCCGTAGTAATTGTTGATCCATAGTTTGTATTGGCCCATGGTTTGTATTGACACATGGTATTGGCGCCTAGACTTAGTATATAAGTTTGTGTTGAGACCAATGAAGGTACCGTGAAGTTATTTGTATTGAGCTTCCTCAAAGCAGGTTGCCCCCTCGAAGTGGCCTGCGATCAATAAAAGTGATTCTGACTTCTGATATTTCTGCTATCTCGTCTATTTTCATTAATTAATTGTTGTAGGTTCTTCACATCTGGTATCAGAGCACTTTCTTGGGCTCATTGGGTGAAATTTCTGCCAATTTTTTTCGCATCTGTTGCAGCTTCGGATCTGGGAATAATCCCTATCTTCTTAACTGTGGGAAGTACTTGGGCATAAGCCCCAAAACTCATTGTGAGGAGTACCACAAGAACTCCGAAGTAGTTTCTCCATTGAGAGGACCTACTAGCGAAAAGGGCAACGACCCCTACCTCATTGACTAGTTCCCACCCATGAGGTAAACCAAGATTTGTCATTTGTGGCAAAGCGGTTATCAGTTTTACCTAAGTCGTGGAGTGAGGGGTACTGCCCCAATATGCAAGCTGTCAGATAGTATTGGTGGCCGAGTGAAACCCCTGAACTGTTAGGAAGCCGCACATACCTGGGGTCCATATATATTTTTCAGCGGAACTGTTGCCCATCACTTCCGCGTCATTTCAGATCCAGCCATTTCAGATCCATTTTGAAAGCCATTCCAGATCCAGCCATTTCAGATCCATTTTGAAAGCCATTCCAGATCCAGCCGTTTCAGATCCAACCATTTTCGATCCATTCGACGTCGTTTTAGATGCATTTGTTGATGTTCCTTTCCACGTCGTTGCAGATCCATCTGATTTCATTCCCTTCTGCGCCGTAGCAGATCCATTCTGGAAAAAAAAAAATAGTTTTTCGCCATATCTCCCTTGATTTAACTCTGTTTCCCTTGAAACTTCCCGGACACTCCTGCAATCCCATTTTGCATATTTCATTCCTAAGGACCCTATCCCAAATTCTACTTCCCAAAACCAGAAATCTCACATTTGTCTATTTTTAGGGTTTGCCATAACTTCTTCAATTTTCACCCACTCACCTCCAAATTTTGCCACCATGTTCATTCCCTATTTCTGCTTCTTTGTCCTTCTTTGACCAATTTTCTCATTCTTTCACCCTGCTTCTGAAATCCCCATTTTTTTCTTCCTTGTCCATCAGAAAGTGTCCAAAACCTAGTCCAACCCCAATTACCCATCCGAGTTTTTCGCAAATCCAAATTAAAAAAAAAAAAATGGTTTTTCGCCATATCTCCCTTGTTTTAACTCCGTTTCCCTTGAAACTACCCGAACACTCCTGCAATCCCATTCTTCATATTTCATTCCTGAGGACACTATTCCAAATTC
The DNA here is from genome assembly GCA_027924585.1 of Larix kaempferi. Lineage (NCBI taxonomy): Eukaryota > Viridiplantae > Streptophyta > Pinopsida > Pinales > Pinaceae > Larix > Larix kaempferi. The sequence goes on along the minus strand of BSBM01000549.1, from coordinate 11,558,115 downwards.
TACTTCCCAAAACCAGAAATCTCACATTTGTCTATTTTTAGGGTTTGCTATAACTTCTTCAATTTTCACCCACTCACCTCCAAATTTTGCCATCGTGTTCATTCCCTATTTCTGCTTCTTTGTCCCTCTTTGACCAATTTTCTCATTCTTTCACCCTGCTTCTGAAATCCCCATTTTTTGCTTCCTTGTCCATCAGAAAGTGTCCAAAACCTAGTCCAACCCCAATTACCCATCCGAGTTTTTCCCAAATCCAAATTTCCCTTTACTAAATAAGCTTTTGTTTGTGTTTTTCTATCCTTCCCCCCCCCCCAAAAAAAACTCCTAGTTATGGTTGTCACCTGTGCAGGAGCAAAAAACCATGGAGGAAGCACTTGTAGCCATCCAAACCAAACTCCAAAATCTGGATGAAAAATTTCTCAGCCTCCGTCTTCAACATTCTGCCATGAACAATAACCGACAGCAAGAATCTTCTGCAACCAATGGGTTCTCTTCTTCCAGCAATTTTCATGGTCTGAAGCTTGAATTTCCTTGCTTCAGTGGTACTGACCCGGCTGGATGAATCTATCGTGCAGAACAGTATTTCAATCTGCATAATACTTTTGATGTCCAAAATTTCCACTTGCATCCTTTCATTTGGAACAGGAAGCCCTATAATGGTCCCGTTGGTACATCAAGGCTCATGACGAGCCAAAATGGACCGATTTTGGCCAACTCCTTTTGCAACGATTTGGTCTTAGTGCTTTTGATGACTTCACTGGAGCAATCACTAAACTTTATCAAAGTGGCACTGTGAGAGAGTATCAGACAGAATTTGAGAAACTAGCCAATCACACAGAAGGATTGTCTGATGAGTTCTACAGGGGTTGTTTTATCAGTATTCTTAAGGCTGAAATCCGATCAGAGGTTAAAATGTTCTGTCCCAACACAATGATGGAAGTCCTAGGGTTGGCTAAGTTGGCATAAGACAAGATTGCAGTCCAACAGCGCTCCAAACCCACTTTTGTTCCCTTCCGAAATATGGGTTCTCAATGACCTCCCATCCTACTAGCTCCTCGACCAAATCCTATCAAGCATTTGTCTGAAACAGAGATGCAGGCACGTAGAGAAAAAGGGATTTGTTATAATTGTGATGAGAAATTCACTCGGGGACATAGATGTGCTCAACAAAAGCTCTATCTCTTGGATATGGATTCTCCGCTTGCCTCTAAAATTGGGGAGAAGCTCCAGATACAATGGATGATCAGGTCGACATTCAGGATCCGCCTATTGACCCCCCATCTCAGGATGAACAACCATAGATACCTCTCCATGATTTATCTGATGTCACAACCCCCCAAACAATGCGGGTTAGGGGTTACTTCAAGAATCCTCCTCTTACAATACTCATTGACCCTCGGATCACCAAACATGCTGATTGTTTTGTCCATCCTTGCTCCAAATTTGAAGTCATGGTTGCCAATGGGGGCACCTTAACTTGCAAGGGGAAGTGTCACAATGTGCGTATCTCTCTGGAATATTATAACCTGTGCTCTGACATGTTTGCCTTGTCCCTAGGCGGATGTGATGTGGTTTTGGGCGTTCAATGGTTGTGCACACTTGGCCTCATCTTATGGGATTTTGATGAACTTTGGATGCAGTTTTCAGTCAATGGGAAACAACACAAATTTAAGGGCTTACAACAAGGGTCTCTTCCGCATCATCAGTTCACATCGCCTGGAAAATATCCTTAAGAAGAATTCACATGGTGTCATCGCTCAACTCCATTCCATTCAGATGCACCCATCAACGATCTCCCCTACTTCCTTGGATAGATATGCAGGTGTCATTGTTGAACCAGTGGGCTTGTCGCCTTCAAGAGACCTTTCCAGTAAGAATTTAGCCGCATCTACATCTCAACAGGAAATGATGGCTATTTTGCATGCAGTACAGAAGTGACAACCATACCTATTAGGGAATTATATCTACATTAAGACTGATCTCCAAAGTCTAGAAAATTTCCTGGAACAATGGGTCTCCTCCCCAGCACACTTGACATGGGTCATCCAACTCATGGGTTATGCCTATGCGATCACTTACAAGAAGGGTAAGGACAATATGGTGGCAGATACTCCTTATCGCACATTTGATGACCCAGTTTCTCTTACAACTATTTCTCTACTTGTTCCAAATTGGTTGCAATCTATTCAACAGGGCTATCTTTTCTATGAACTCCATGCTTCTTCATCAGCATGGCACTCTGGGTTCCTAAAAATGTATGACTAGGAACAATGTAAATTCTTTTGGCAGGGACTGAACATAACAATTCAACAGATGGTGGCTGACTGTGATACTTTCCAGGTCAACAAGGGTGAAACGACACTCCTTTTGGGACTGCTCGAACCCTTGCCCATCCCTACAGAGATTTGGACAACTATTTCTATGGATTTCCCAGAAGCACTCTAGTGGTACAATATCACATATAAAAGGACACCATATAAAGCAATCTGTGGACATGCACCACTAGTTCTTCTTCCATACACCCTCAGCAGCTCCTCAGTTCAGGAAATTGACTCCGTTCTTCGACATTGCGATCAGATTCTTCTCATTTTGCAGGACAATCTTTACATGGAAAGAATTCAATTGAAACAACAAGCCGATCAACACCATTCTGAGCGCACTTTTCACATAGTCGATATGGTTCTTCCTCATCTACCACATTCCAAGCAACCCTCCCTGCAACTCAAAAGGTGTCAGTGGCCCGGAATGCAACCCGAGGATTCTATAAGGGAACCACTCCTTCAGATTCTACATCAATTTCCACATCTAAAGCTTTGAGGACAAAGCCTTTTATAAGGGAGAGGGGATGTTAGGAACCCATGTCAACCCTTCTATTTACTTTGTTAGTATATTGTTGTTGGACGCATATGCTTTGTAAGTCGTCCCATAGTATTTGTTGATCCATAGTTTGTTTTATTGTTGTTGGACACATATGCTTTGTAAGTCGTCCCGTATTAATTGTTGATCCATAGTTTGTATTGGCCCATGGTTTGTATTTACACATGGTATTGACTCATGTTATTGGCGCCTAGACTTAGTATATAAGTTTGTGTTGAGACCAATGAAGGTACCGTGAAGTTATTTGTATTGAGATTTCTCAAAGGAGGTTGCCCCCTTGAAGTGGCCTGCGATCAATAAAAGTGATTTTGAGTTCTGATATTTCTGTTATCTCGTGTATTTTCATTAATTAATTGTTGCAAGTTCTTCACATACTACATGGACGGACAATGAATTTTTCAAAAAAGAGAGACATACATGTACCTGGTGGGGGGGAGAGGTGGATCAGCAACAGCCTCAAGCTGGTGCTCTTCAAGCACCACTGCCTCACTAGATGCATGCATAAAGTAACATATGTCAATGTCAGCAAATACAAAGAAAATGAGACATATACTACATGGACGGATAATGACTTTTTCAAAGAAAGCGAGACATACATCTACCGGGGGGGGAGAGGTGGGTCACCAACAACCTTGATTTGGCGCTCTTCAAGCACCACTTCCTTACTAGATTCCTGCATAAAGTAACATATGTCATTGTCAACAAATACAAAGAAAACGAGACATATACTACATGAACGGTCAATGAATTTTTCAAAGAAGGCGAGACATACTTGCATGTACAAATTAAACTATACTACATATACCTGGGAAAGGCGAAGAAGTGGGTCACTAGAGGGTGAAATAACTAACAATGGCCTAAATGGATGGGCATATGCATCAATAAAAAAGGCCGCTCGGGTGGCATAGATATCATGCTACGTAACAAAACATAAAGATACAATTAGAAAATTTCTATTAATTAAAAGCATACATGTTGAATCATTAAAAGCATAATTAAAAGAATACCCGTGTTTGGGAATCTTCCTCTACATGCGAGGGACCTGGATGGGATTCCACAAAATCATCGTGCCCACCCTACATAAAACATATTGTATCCAGATTAGGACGTATCGAATGTTGCAATCTCTACTATAAATATGTAAACCATGATGACAAATTAAAAAGTAAAGTTCTTACAGCTAATGGTGAAGCACCAAAATCATATGCAGCATTGACCGCTACATCAATTTCATCAACATCAATGGCCAAATTATGCGAATCTGGGGTGTCATTGGACACCAGCTGTATATTTGTTCATGTAAATTTTCAGATAATTAAATAGAAATAAATTATGAAACAATTGAAAGATGTGATATAAAACAAAATATACTATGTAAAGAATGATTTTTACTTACATATCAGGGTAATCCATCGCCCCGAAACTCTGAAGCAGACCCATAGCATATGTTTCCACACGTTGTGCAAGGGTGTGGAATAACACGACGCTCTGAACCCTCTGCGTCTCCAGTGCGATCTGTAGCTCTGGTATGGTCTGGAGACCTAGTAAGTGGATCCTCAATGTGCGATGCAGGTACAACCCCAGATGGGCAAATCTCAGAAGTGCCAACCCCTTGGACTACATTTCCTTCAACAGTAGTCCCATGTCGAAGAAATGTATCTACCAAATGGAATAAAGCCTCCTGTGTATCATCAATAACGGGACCTGCAGGAGGATATACCCGAGGGGGGTTTGGTGTGCGTGGAGAGTGTCGCACATGGTTAGGATCAGTCCTAGCCCCTTCCCTATCTTGGGGCATCCCATGACATACACCCTGGACCTATAAAATATCAAAATAGTTCACATGTCTCCCCAAGATAAATTATGCATACATCTTCCTCAAGAAATAGAATGGGATGTCTCTATTCCCATGAGGGTCTTCATCGAAGACCATGTACCAGCGATCCATCCAATTGGATTTCACATTTGGTTCCACACACCAGTCTATGGAAATGTGTGGTCGACTAGTGGGTGGAACCAATCCGATGTTAGGGTCCCAGAATAATGAAAAGACTTGGTCTTTGGTTATCTTTAGTTTTTTCACGTCTTTGTAGCTCAACGTAGTGTAATAGTATTTCCTCTGGGAATCTCTGTACGAGCTAATGTTGTACAGTGCTCCTTTGGCATTGGCAATTGTGTTTGTTATGGTATCTAATGCCTTGGCTAATGATTTTCTTAAATGGTCCCCCCTCTAAACAGTGAGCTAAGGCGCCTCAATGTACCCAAACGAGCCAGAATCTATGAATTCCGGTCGTGTTCCTCCTCAGTGTTTGGGTTTGTGTCTGGATTTGGATTTGGGTTTGGGTTTGGGTTTGTGTTTGGGTCTTGGTTATCAGTGGTTTTACTATGCACATTTTCTTCAACATTTGTGTTCTCTGTTAAGATTAAAACAACAAATTCAAAATTTATTTAATATTTCATTGTTTGGTTTAATACAACAAATTTTATTAAATTCGTTTAAAAAAAAATCTATTAAATTAACAAACACAAACGAAAATTGAAAGCAATTTTGAAGGAAATGGCCACCTACCTTCCATTGTATCCAACTTGTGATTCAGCCCTTCCAAATTCGCCTCTAAATTCGTTCAAACTCAAATCGACTTTGCATTTTATCGCTCTCCCTATACCTTCGGCCTTGACTGTGAAAAGCAAAATTGAGGCCACGAGCCTCTGTTTTATTTTTTTGTTTTGGTTTTACAAATCGCACTTGCGATTTGTAACTCTTACCAAATGCAAGTGCAATATAGGCTAACTAAGCTTAGCCTTGGTTTTGGGATCGGGTTTTCCAAACCTAGACACGATAACGCATATGAGCTATAGATTTACATTTTGGACATGCGTTTCAGATTTCTAAAGTGGCACTAAAAAGTGGAACCAACTTCATGCGCATGCCCTGGAGGGGAAAGTGTAGCCTTGGTGGAGGGGGAAGTGTCCATCTGTCCCATAATAAAATAAAATGCATGTGTTGTAGCATAGTGGAGACGGGTTTGGGAGAAGTGTCTATATGTCCCATAAAAATAAAAATAAAAAATAAAAGATAAAATAATAAAAATAAAAGATAAAAAGATAAAAGATAAAAATAATAAAAATAAAAGATAAAAGACAAAAATAATAAAAATAAAAATAAAAAAGCATGCATTAGTGTGTTGTAGCATAGTGGTGAGAGGGATGTGTGTTGTTAGTGGTGAAAGGTTTGCAGATCTTATCCCTCTTGAAGCATGTATTAATGTGTTGTTCATAATGGTGCCAAGGTTGAGGGAAATGTGGGTTGTCCCACAAAATATAAATAAATAAATAAATAAAAATATAAAAAATAAATAAAAATACATACATTAGTATGTTGTAGCATAGTCGTAAAAAAGATATGTATTGTAATTTAGTGATGAAAAGTTTACATATTTGATCCCTCTCAATTCTTTGTAAAACCAAAATTCTAAATAATAAATTTTGAAAAAAATATTATATTTAATAAAATATAATTTTATCTTTTTAATTCATTAAAAAATATACAAAATTTAAATGTTATGAAAGGTTCTCCTACTCATTTTGTACATCATTATCATTCCAAAATTGAAAGACATTATCATTCCAAAATTGAAAGACATGGAAAAAAATTGAAAATCCCCATTCCACATAAATGTGTATTGATTAAGAGCCCACCCACAACTTTCTTTATCAATTGACACGAGGGTTTATATTTTATCTATGTTATTTAATACTTTACTTTCATGTTTATGTTTGGGGTCATGTTTTTTTTTCATGAATTGAGGGTTTATATTTTATCTTATCTCTTTAATTTTATGTTTATATGTGGGGTCATGTTTTTTATTAGTTGGCATGTAGGGTTTATATTTTATAATTATGTGGTGGTAATTGATAGGATTTATGAGTATTTTTGGTAATTAAGATTTTTAAAAAAATTTATATTTATGATTTTGGATATTGTGAGGATGTGAACTATCCTTCCATCATGAAATGCCAAATGTGTTGTGTTAATTTAAAGCATTTATGAGTATTTTTGGTAAATAAGATTTTTAATACTTTATATTTATGTTTTTGGATATTCCAAGGATGACAAAAGTATTAGGAAAATCCTTTATTTTATGTGATGGCAACTGATGCACTTTCCCTAAGAACATTGGATAGTTGCGTGTTTTGTTTGAACACGAGAAGTTATTGATGTCACAGAAGGAACGGAATAAGCAGGAAGCAGGAGCGAAATAAGCAGGAAGCAGAAACGAAATGGAGACTACTGTAAAGTAAATTGAGCCTTTCATGCCAAGATTCGATTACATTGGCATTGTTTAAAGCTCATGGGCGAGACATTCTGCATACATACAATCTGGTCAAAGATGGTGAGCTTTCTTAGAATTAGGGTTTTTCTAATTACCCAACCACCGAGTCTATATTAGGGTTCTTATCCAACATCACCATATACAAAAAACCGTCGAATCCGTTGGATTCAGGACGTCGAGACAGTGCTAGGGGTGCCCCTCTCCGCTGGTCCCATGGCCCACCTGTCATCTTGTAGGTGCATTCTGCAAACTAGGGTTTTGCTTAGTGAGAGACTGTGCAATTTTTGTGCACGGGGGTCAACTTTGCAAAATCATCCAACGAGCACTTGTGGCTAGCATTCCCAGACGAAACCTACCTAGACACACCAACAGAACTCCCTGGAACCCGTTTTTGCTGCACGGTTGGAGTTCTATGCCCCCAGCAGGCATCCAGCAAGTGTCCCTGAAGGCCTTTTGGATGTCGGACGAAACGAGCCATAGAATGAAGGTCGTCGCTCCGATCGACGAATCGTCGACTCTGTTGGATTTAGGACGTGGGGACAGTGCTAGGGGTGCCCCTCTCTGCCGATCCCCTGGCCCACTTGTCATCTTGTAGGTCCATCTTGGAAACTAGGGTTTTGCCCAGTGAGGGAGTGTGCAATTTTTGCACACGGGGGTCAACTTTGCAAAATCGTCCGTCGGGCACTTGTGGCTAGCATTCCCAGCTGGAACTGTCCTAGACACACCTGCATGTCTCCCCGGAACCCGTTTTTGTTGCACGGTTGGGATTCTATGGCCTCGGTAGGCATCCGCTAGGTGTCCTTGAAGGCCTTTTGGATGTCGGACGGAACAAGCCATAGAATGAAGACCGTCGCTCCGATCGATGAACCGTCGACTCCGTTGGATTCAGGACGTGGGGTTAGTGCTAGGGGTGCCCCTCTCTGCCAGTCCCATGGCCCACGTGTCATCTTGTAGGTGCATTCTACAAACTAGGGTTTTTCTCAGTGAGGAAGTGTGCAATTTTTTCCCATGGGGGTCAACTTTGCAAAATTGTCCAGCGGGCACTTGTGGCTAGCGTTCCCAGCCGGAACCTACCTAGACACACCTGAAGGACTCCCTGAAGCCTGGTTTTGTTGCACGGTTGGAGTTCTATGCCCCCAGCAGGCATCCAATAAGTGTCCCTGAAGGCCTTTTAGATGTTGAACGGAACGAGCCATAGAATGAAGACCGTCGTTTCCGATCGACGAACCGTCGACTCTATTGGATTCAGGATGTGGGGATAGTGCTAGGGGTGCCCTTCTCCACTGGTCCCCTGGCCCACCTGTCATCTTGTAGGTCCATCTTGGAAACTATGGTTTTGCTCAGTGAGGGAGTGTGCAATTTTTGCACACGGGGGTCAACTTTGCAAAATCGTTCATTGGGCACTTGTGGCTAGCGTTCCCAGCTGGAACCGTCCTAGACACACCTGCATGTCTCCTCGGAACCCAGTTTTGTTGCACGGTTGGGATTCTATGGCCCCAGTAGGCATCCGCTAGGTGTCCCTGAATGCCTTTTGGATGCCGGACGGAACAAGCCATAGAATGAAGACCGTCGCTCCGATCGACGAACCATCGACTCCTTTGGATTCAGGACGTGGGGACAGTTCTAGGGGTGCCCCTCTCCGCCGGTCCCATGGCCCACATGTCATCTTGTAGGTGAATTCTGCAAACTAGGTTTTTGCTCAGTGAGGGAGTGTGCAATTTTTTCCCACGGGGGTCAACTTTGCAAAATCGTCCGCCGGGCACTTGTGGCTAGCGTTTCCCTTCTTATGGTGAAAAATGGGATGGTGATGGTGACAACATGGGTAGGAAGAGCACGATGAGGATGATGATGATCATGATGATTAGGGTGAGGATTATGATCATGAGGGTGAGGATGATGAGGATGAGGATGAGGATGAGGGTGATGATGATGATTACGAAACTTGTGCAATTTATCAAAACAAACATATGACCATGAAGATGTTGATGTTGATGATGATGATGATGATGAATATGATGATGATGGTTGTGGTGGTGATGAAGATGATGATGATGGCGATGGTGATGATGATGATGAGGGTGAGGATGATGAGGATGAGGATGAGGATGAGGGTGATGAGGATGATGATCATGATGATGGTGAGGATGATGATCATGATGGTGGTGGTGATGATGATGAAGATGTTGATGATGAGGGTGATGAGAATGATGATCGTGATGATGAATATGTTGATGATGATGAAGATAATGGTTTACCGTGATGATGATGAGGATGAGGATAAGGGTGAGGATGATGATGATGGTGATGATGATGATGAGGGTGATGATGATGAGGAGGAGGAGGAGGAGGAGGATGATGGTGGTGGTGATGAAGATGATGATCATGATGAAGATGATGATGATTAGGGTGAGGCTGATGATGATGAGGATGAGGGTGATGATGATGATTACGAAACTTGTGAAATTTATCAAAACAAACATAGGACCATGAAGATGTTGATGTTGATGATGATGATGATGATGATGAATATGATGATGATGGTGGTGGTGGTGATGAAGATGATGATCATGATGAGGATGATGATGATGGCGATGGTGATGATGATGATGAGGGTGAGGAGGATGAGGATGAGGGTGATGAAGATGATGATCATGATGATGGTGAGGATGTGTATGAGGGTGAGGATGATGAGGATGATGATCATGATGGTGGTGGTGATGATGATGAAGATGTCGATGATGAGGGTGATGAGCATGATGATCGTGATGATGAATATGTTGACGATGATGATGATGATGAAGATGAGGATGATGAGGATGATGAGGATGAGGGTGATGATGATGATTACGAAACATGTGCAATTTATCAAAACAAACATAGGACCATGAACATATGATTTCCGTTCATCAATACAACATTATCAAGGACTATCATTAAAGTAGTTAGGTATTTCATTTTCCATGGATTCTGGATTATTACTTTTGCATTATGACAGGTGGAAAATGGACATATGAAATAGGTAAATCACAAACTAGCGTCTTACATACTAGGGTTTAGTAAGGATAGGGTTTATATCTTCAACGATATTATGAGAGTGAATTCATGACCAGCTATTGGTTAGAATATTTTAACAAACTAGGGTATATTTGTTACATATATTTGACCATATGTACATGAAGGCCCAATGAATTTTATTACACTTTAGTTATGCATTTATTGCCATTTAATCGAACTGCATAAATGCTCATGTACGTATAGTTTGATGAAATACAGTAGCATTGATGAAATGTGTAGCATCTATTGGACTTCCTCTTACTGTCTGAAAATGTCATAGGATTACATTGATGGTATGCGTAGCATGTTACTATTATGACACAGGTTTTTTCCTTGCAACATATTTTCCTTGCAACCATAATCATGATCAATGGGTATGAACCCTTGGAGTTGAAAAAAAACACAATTTTAAATTAGATATCAAATTAGCATGCATGTGCTAAGTTCATTGAACTGTTGAAAGATATTATTAGTTTTTTCCACTAAGATAATGTTTTCATAACACAATGGTGAGATGTTACTTGATCAATGCAATAAATGTAAGAGAATAAATATTGCTTGAAATGTAATTTTATAAATTTCAATAGCATAATTTATCAATTTGTGGAAGAGATGAATCATCACAAGCACAAGTCGAAACTCAAGAGAAAATATGGAATATATTGATAGTCGAATGTTTGTAATACAAAATATGGGAAAGTAGTCGGCCCTCAAATGGCATGTCAATGTACATGTGTCCCTAAGTACAACAATGTGTACATGTATGTCAAAATAAATCTATCCAAGACTATGCAACATCAAAAATCAATCTTTCTCTTCTTTTTCCCCGACTTTCCTCTATCGACCATCTCCCTGGGATTGCTCGGCATCTCAGAAGTCTGTAAAAAAAAACATTATTTTTATCAAATAACTGCACTAATACCCTACCATCAACAAACTTAAAAAATTAACTTATGGCCAAATTATTTATGACAAACACTCACCAAGTCCTCATGGGGTATAGATGTGAGCGGTGTGCTCATGGAAAGCATCTCTATAGTTGTGCTCTGCAAATAAAAGATCATATCTCAATTAATTCAACAATTCAACATTGATCAACATGTTTGGGTAAATTGAATAAAAAAACTTGGTCATTAATGAACATCTCACCGCAAGAGGAGACCTGGTCAGAACCATGGATTGAACAGAGGGGTCGGGCACTTCTGTCGCTAATGGCTACAATCACCAAATGGAGAAATAGTTAGACATGCATGAATAAACAATATAGTAACATGGTTAAATACTATGCATTGTGATTGTCCAAATAGTTACCTCCGTATGACTCGTGGCTATTGTAGATGCGGCACTGACTACAGCATCAATGATCTTTGTTAGGTCAGGGGTAGATGGATCTCTCGTGTGTCTGCTATAGAGGACATCCACATTATTTCCAGGAGTGGAGCCTCTCTTGTACACTTGTCCCTTTTGCACGTTGGGACTACAGGGAGATCGAATTGCTGACAGTCTCGAACGTATATCTGCTGGTGGCTACAACCACCAATACTGACGTAGTTAGAAATGAATTGGTCAATGGAATAGCATGTATTAACAAAATGAAAATGATGAAATACATACCGATGTACGGTATACGTCAATCAATTCTAAGAAACGGTTTTCCATCCATTGTGTCTCCGCGGGCACACTATCGATTGTATTTCCACCGGGGGGGAGCTCACTAGATGAAATCATTTCCATCTGATGGGGATCTACAACCTATAATTTAGAAAATTGTAAATATTAGATTGTGTAGTATTGATTAAGTAACATGTGATAAAAAAATAACATGTGTTGAAATAATGTCATGTTGAAATAGTTACCTTAGCATGAGATGTTGTTGCTGAAGGTATGACAACATCTTGTAACTCAGAAGGTTCTACTGCATGAGCCTCTTGGCCCTCATGCCCTTCTTGTGGAAACTCCAAGTTTTAAAATCATTAAAAATATTAGCAATCTATATATGTGTATAGTAAGGAAAAATAATTTACAAATGACACTAAATTGTTAACTGGATCTACTCATGTATTAAAATAATGTCATGTTGAAATAGTTACCTCATTGTTAGTTGTTGTCACTGAAAGTATGGCAACATCATCATCATCATCATGCGGTGCTGGTGCATGAGCCTATGGACTATGCTCTGCATCATCAGTGCAAAGGTCTTCAACCCCGTGCCCTTCTTGTAGTAACTACAAGTTTTAAAACCATTAAAAATATTAGCAATCTATATATATGTGTATAGTAAGGAAATATAATTTAAAAATGACACTAAATTGTTAACCACTTACTTACCTGTGTGAAATACCCAGTAAAGGTATCATATGTTCGGACAGGACCAAAGCAAGGATGGCCGCATACTGTGCATGGGTGGGGTTGATGGTTGTGCTCATGCTGTGTAGGTACAGTGCCACTACTAGATGCTCCTTGGCCACTTGAAGGTGGTGCATCTACCCCACCTATAGGTGATGGATCTACTCCACCCATAGATGGTGGCTCTGATGGGCCTACCTAGTGTGTACCATGAAGATACGTGGTATGGAGAACAATCGCCTGTGCCAACAGTAGGAAGGAATCTTGTATCTCTGGCACCAACTGATGTGCAGGCGGCACATCTGGCTTGGGTAGCCTCCTACGAGGTGGAGCTACGGGGCGATTGGGATCTATGTGCCTCGCATTGAGACGTTGTTGAGGCATCCCCATCCCAACACCCTGGTACTCCAAGATATCAAAATAGTTAACATGCTTCCCCAACACAAACTCTGCGTACATCTTTCTCAGAAAATACAAAGTCATTTCCCTATTGTTGTGTGGTGGTGCATCAAACACCATGTACCATCGGTCCATCCAGCTATCTATGAATGGTTGATATGTACACCACTCGATAGAAATGTGCCTTTTGTTTGCATTAGGGACTTCTCCATCCCGTGGATTTCTAAACAGGGAAAAGATTTGTTCTTTTGAGATTTTCAACTTCTTGACTTCGCTGTAGCTAAGTCCATCCGCATATTATTGCCTCTTTCTTTCTCTGAATGTGGCAATATCTTGCAAAGCACAATTAGACCTGCTAAAGGTATCTATCATTTCATCCAAATTGGATGCAAGCATAACATGCCTGTCATCAACAATGGTAATTGAGGCTCGAATTTCTCTGAGCCTCTAAATTTCTCTTTGGATGTCAAAGTGGGCATCCATGGTGGTCACTGCAAACAAAAAATAAAAATAAAAATCATTAGAAATGTATATATGTGCTATAATGACATCTCTCAAAAATGAAAAATGTACAAACTTTGTGCAAGAGCGAATACATTACAAACATAAATATCATCTCAGGCATAAATTACAAACATAAATATCATTTCATATGACCATTGCAGGCATACATTATGGGTCATTGAGGGCATAAGGGTGGAGACCATGCGGGCATAAAGACCATGATGATGTGGCAAAGATATGTATTTTTATTGGTTAAACTGAGGCAGCGTATTGATGGACAAAATGAAGACATGCTGGTAGAATGATGAAGAGATGACTAATGATATGGGCATAATGTTGTGATGTGCATATGGACAATGTAAAGTGTATGAATGGAGATATGGCAGTAGATTTATATGACATGAATAATGATGACATAATGAAGATGTGATCTAATTGGTGATATTTGCTGATGGACAGAACGGAGTTATATTGAATAATGAGTGCTTGATGAGAATGATGAAGTGCTTTGGAAACAAACAAGGGCTTCTGGTTGATGATGTATGTAATCTATAGACTTAAGAAGAGTTTGAAATATCATTTGTAAATTTATGGTTGTTGGGGTGTTGGTGCATCCCGATGAGTTGCAGCTGACAGAATTATCTTGTGAATAGTATTGTCATTGATGACAACATTAATGACAAAGGTGTAAATGGCATGACGAAAAGCAAACAAGGTGACTTGACAAGGACTTGGAAAAGATAAGACAAAAGACAAGGTGATGGGAATTGGCACACCTAATGAGCCAAATGACCCATATTGTGGTCATTTGGAGTTTTTCCTAATACCCTAGACAAGGATGACTTGGAGATAACAAGTTACATGAACAAATAAGCTTGAATTTGACACTTGGCAAGGAGATTGTGGGCATCCCTTATGGCATTTGCGGGCATCCAAAAATGAAGCTGATCGACATGCGGGCATGTGGACAAGGTGACATGCGGGAATCTTGAAGATGCATATGCGGGCATGTTTGTGGAAGCTCTGGGCATCCTGGAGGCATGGCAAAGACCCCCATGCGGGCAATTGAAGAAGGTCTAGTTGCAGGCATGTTCAAAGGCATAAATATGGCCCTTGCGGGCATGAGTTACAAGCTAGTGCGAGCATGCTGGAAGCAAAAGAAAATGGTGATGATGTGGGTATGAAGACCACGTTTAGGTGGGAAAAAGAAAGTCTAAATAAATATATACATGTATATATTTAAAATTTATGAGGTGTTTATGGAGCAATAGTAGAAATTAGAGTTTAACCTTTATCTTTGGATTAATTGGGGCTATAGTATGCTGATGTGCTGCTAGTGTACAAACTAAGATGCTGATGATATGTATGGACAGAATGAATTCATGATTGTTGGGGCTACATACGATGAACAAAATGTTGATCTAGGGCAGCATGAAATAGGGACATAATGCTTGCTTGGGTTATGACAATTAATGATAATCAGAATGATGTTATAGACAGATATGTTGGGTGACAATGATGATTGATGTGATTAGTGAGCCATTGTGTCTAACAGGGTGGATGTAAAATTCATTAAAATTTTAAAATTTTAAGTTTTGGCATTTCATTTACAAATATTTTTAGGTGACAATGATGATTGATATGATCAGTGAGCCATTGTGTCTAATAGGGTGGATGTAAAATTCATTAAAATTTTAAAATTTTGAGTTTTGGCATTTTATTTACAAATATTTTTAGATTAGGGCAACACAACAATTTATAAACTTAATAACGAGAAGAGGCAACGATTTAGATGCTTACCTTTCCAATCGTCCTTGCAAGATGAATTTGGGATTGTTGAGCCTCCAAATCTCCTCACTTGAGCTTCTCCAATGCGTTTTGGGAAGGCGAAATCACTCGAGCGTTTGTGCTTTGGTAAAACAGTGGGTAAAACAGTGTCGCGGTCCGCGGCACTGTTTTTTTTTTTGTTATATTAACCATAACGCTCGAGCGTTATGGTGATCACCATAACGCTCGAGCGTTATCGTGATCACCATAACGCTCGAGCATTTTGTAATCCTATCCTACATGTTAAATGACATGGCATGTTCGGAGCCCGCCATTCCTAGTTTTACATAACGCGCGAGCATTGTGGATTTACACAATTCTCACGCGTTTCGCATTTACCCAATTGCATCTAAAAGGTCCCTCAACTTCGTGCGAGGTCCCTGCAATTCTAATTTTTTCTAGATTGGTAGATTGGTAGGCTGTGGTGTGAAACATCTGCAATTCCCATCTTTTCTAAGCATTGCACTGTCTATTGGACTATCAGTCTTTTACATTCTTTGTTACGTTAATCTCTTGATTGGTTTTCCTTTTATGTGTTTTTCCTTCCCCGTTACTATTTCATTGGGTCTTCCACTATCCAATGCTACAAATCGATCAATCGACCCTACAATCCCAGTGGGATCATTATTAACATTATACTATTATTTTATTTAGCATCTTGTTTGCTTATACTAAGATGCATTAGGGCTCTCGTTTATTTCTACTTGATAATATGATATAAAAGAGGGTTTTTAAATAGGTTGATAAAAATGGATACCTACATATCTGGTGAAACTAGGGATTTTCTTAATTGGAAGGGGGGGTTCAACAATACAATTTTAGGAGGCATTTTCCAATATTTAGTGAAACTAGGGATATTCTTTAATATCCTATGAACGTTCATGCTATGTAACAAGTTCACTAAGTGAACTCCAATGACTTTAAGCCATCACTAGTATACATTATATATGTGTATTATAAACTTTACTTCAAACTATCTTTAATATATATTGGATATAAGAGTTAAATTTATAATGTGTCTAATCTTGGAATTATAGATTTATAATAAATTAAGACAAATTCATATAATTTAAGATAGATTTATTTTTTAATTTCTTTTTATTTTTAAAATATTATGTTACCTACTTGCAATGCATTTATATGTGGATATGACTAACATTCAAACCATCATCTCTAATATACATTACATATGACAACTATAAATTTCATAAAAATAAAGAGAAATGTTTCTAACTTTGTCTATATGACAATTATAATTTTCATAAAAATAAAGAGAAATGTTTCTAACTTTGTCCTTATGAATATAGAAATGGGGAATTGTTATGAAAATAAATTAAAGAGAAGCTTTTATAGATTGGAATTACAAACCTTCCTTCAAGCCGTTACAAATAAACAATGTATATCAGTTTTTATAAAGATAAAGGAAATGGTTCTAAATTCAAGGAGCTAAGTGTTTATAAGCCGTTACAAGTAAACAATGTATATCAGTTTTTATAAAGATAAAGGAAATGGTTCTAAATTCAAGGAGCTAAACTTTGAGTTATAAAAAAATAAAAATGCATGCATTAGTGTGTTGTAGCATAGTGGTGAGAGGGATGTGTGTTGTTAGTGGTGAAAGGTTTGCAGATCGATCCTCTCCAAGCATGCATTAATGTGTTGTTCATAATGGTGTCCGGGTTGAGGGAAATGTGCCTCTGTCCCACAAAATATATATATATATATATATATATATATATATATATATAAAAATAAAAATGCATGCATTAGTGTGTTGTAGCATAATGGTGAAAATTTGTATGTTGTAATTTAAAGGTGAAAAGTTTACATATTTGATCCCTCTCAACTCTTTGTATAACCCAAATTTTATAATAATTTAAAAAAAAAATATTATATTTAATAAAATATAATTTATATATTTCATTCATGTAAAAATGTACAAAATTTGTCAAGAATACGATGGTCCATTAGTGGGATTTAGGTTAACGGTTTGCTCAACCTACCATCATAGCAAGAAGGTGATTTTTAAATGTTATGAAAAACTACCCCTATTTCTATTTTATTTAAGATATCGTGTTCTCCTACTCATTTTGTACAACCTTATGAGTTCCAAAAGTGAAAAACCATGGAAAAAAAATTGAAAATCCCCATTCTACATAAATGTGTATGGATTAAGAACCCACCCACAAACACCACACCGAACTCAAGGTTATCTATGTTATTTATTACTTCTAACTTTGTGTTTATGTTTGGGTCTTTATCAATTGACACGAGGGTTTATATTTTATCTATGTTATTTAATACTTCTACTTTCATGTTTATGTTTTATGTTTGGGGTCATGCTTTTTTTCATGAATGGAGAGTTTATATTTTATGTTGTCTCTTTAATTTTATGTTTATATGTCGGGTCATGTTTTTTATTAGTTGGCATGTAGGGTTTATATTTTATAATTATGTGGTGGTAATTTATAGGATTTATGAGCATTTTTGGTAATTAAGATTTTTAATAAAATTTATATTTATGATTTTGGATATTATGAGGATGTGAGCTGTCCGTTGTGGCAATTTAAAGCATTTATGAGTATTTTTGGTAAATAAGATTTTTTTAATACTTTATATTTATGTTTTTGGATATTCCAAGGATGACAAAAGTATTTGGCAAATCCTTTATTTTATGTAGCATATATTTCTGTGATGGCAACTTGTACACCTGCCCTAAGAACATTGGATAGTTGTGTGTCTGTGATGGCAACTTGTACACCTGCCCTAAGAACATTGGATAGTTGTGTGTTTTGTTTGAACACGAGAAGCTATTGGAACGAAATAAGCAGGAAGCAGGAGCGAAATAAGCAGGAAGCTGAAACGAAATGGAGACTACTGTAGAGTAAATTGACCCTTTCATGACAAGATTCGATTGCGTTGACATTGTTTAAAGCTCGTGGGCGAAGACATTCTGCATACATACAATCTGGTCAAAAATGGCGAGCTTTCTTAGAATTGGGATTTTTCTAATTACCCAACCACCGAGTCTACATTAGGGTTCTTATCCAACATCACCATATACGACAAACGGAATTAAACCAAAAATGGTGACGGAACTCCGTGCTGGGCTTCTTCTTTAGTCTTAAAAATTGCTGAGAATAACGTCACAGAAAAACCTATACAAGTAACAGCCTGCAGTATCCACCATTTTTCTCACGCAATATCACAGCGTTGAATTCATTAACATATTTCCAACGTGCTACGGAATCTTGCTATTTAACCTAAAATCAGTTAGGTTAACAGGGCACCATCTACTGGTTTCTGTGGTGTGGAGATCATACGATTGATGGATGGCACTGTTGCATCCGCGACGAGTTTTAGAGATGGTGAAGATTCTCGTAAACAGGGAGAAGTTATCTGTGTGAGAACGAAGAGCGATGAGCATATTATTGATGACGGATATGAATGGAAAAAATATGGTCAGAAACGCATCAAACGTAGAAATCATCCCAGGTATTTACTCACTACTTCTTGGAGCAGTACTAGGATTAGGGTTACATATATTGCCTGTATTCAACATCTATATCGTTTCGTTGCTATTGTTGGAGTAGCACTAGGGTTAGGGTTAGGGTTACGCATATTGCCTGTATGTAAGATCTAATTGTTTCGCTGCTATTGTTGAATATATCAACCACAGATATTACTTTAGATGCCGAAAAAAGGAGTGCCCAGTGAAGAAGCAGGTTGAGCGCTGTTCGCATGATCCTGAATACGTTCTAACGACCTACAATGGAATTCATAACCATACTGTCGTTGATTTCTCTGCTTCTCCATCCCTTCCGAGGAATTCATACGACTTGCGCGTCCAAATGATCGACCTGCATCCATTGCATCGACCTTAGAGATGATACACAAGAAATTGGAGTTTTATTTCAGAGCATCTATAGCTTTACAGGAGACCTGGAAATAAGCACATCAAATAGAAATTTTACATGGTAATGAAAATTTGGAAACAGTGCTCTTTTCAGGTCTTTGGGTAGGCAAGTTAGCTTGTGGGCAGCAGCTGGTTTGCTTAAATATTGTATCATGGTGTAAATCGAGATATAGACAAAGCCAATCCATGTTTCTTGAACTGTTATTGCTCATGAATCTGATGAATGGTTATTTTATAATGACTGAATTGAATGAAAATTTGCTTATGTTTAAACTTGAAATGATTTTAGCAGTACATGTAATATATGTTTGGGATGTTAGATCTCTGTGGTTTTCTCTTTTCATTGGGATGTTAGACCTCTTTGTTGTTTCCTCTTTTCATGTAACCATATATGAAAAATTATAAGGCTGTTCAACTTCTTTGTGAAATTCTTCTTTGTAAAATTGTAAGGATGGTAAATTCCATTGACTCACTCTCCATGTTAAGAGAGGCCATGACTATTTTCTGTCTACTTTAAATCCATGGTTTTAGGGCATATCTCTAGTTAAAATTGCCCTAACTTGTACTCAAATTTAAGCCAATGTATAACGACATTGAGGTGGGATAGACCATAAAAAAATGACCCTTAGTTTTTCCTTGGAATAAGAATGGGTCCCATTGAATGTTTATGCTTATAGGAGAGACGTAACAGTACAGCCGATGAGCACAAGTGCAATACCATGGAGTTGGGCAATACCAAGTGCCAAAGGAATCCCAACAAAGTTTTTCCTTGGAATAAGAATGGGTCCCATTGAATGTTTATGCTGATAGGAGAGACGTAACAGTACAGCCGATGAGCACAAGTTCAATACCATGGAGTTGGGCAATACCAAGTGCCAAAGGAAGCCCAACAATCTCATAGTCGATAGCCAAATGACCTCGCGTTGACACCATCCTTCTATACCTTGTCGGGGGTATATCCTCTTTCATGTTGGGTCATAAAATGGGTTCACATGGCCCTAGAGCCTAAAGATATATAAATAGCTTAAGGCTGAAGGATGGAGTGGCATAGTACATTTCCCAAAAATATGATAGGTCAATGAGTCTTATGGCACGAGCAAACATCACCCTCGATGAAAGTCTCAATGTAACTCTTAAGTCTCAATGTAACTCTTGGAGAATTCTTTATTAGCTTGCATATGTTCACTAGAGATGTTAACTAAAAGTGTTATTCAAGCCAATAATCTTTGTGTTTCAATGTAGAAGACATTGGTTGTATTTCGTAAAAAAAAAATTAAGATTTTTAACTCCTTTAATAATTTTGTTGTTGCTATGGTGGAGAGGCAAATTGGTAGAAAGGTAGAATCCATAAGAAGTTACAATGGTGGGGAATATTGCTTAAAATATTTTAATGCATTCTAAAAATGCATGGGATTACAAGGCAGAAAACTAGACCATGTTCTCCAGAGCAAAATGGAGTGGAAGAGAGTATGAATCGAACTCTAGCAGAGAAGTAAAGGTGCATGATATCTAATGCAAAATTGAGTCAAGGTTTTTGGGCATTTCATGGGGCTTTCCAGCAATAGAAGCAAGATTAAAGTGTTATTCAAGCCAATAATATTTGTGTCTCAATGTAACTCTTGGAGAATTCTTTATTAGCTTGCAGATGTTTCCTAGAGATGTTGACTAAAAGTATTAGTCAAACCAATAATCTTGGTGGCAAAAATGGAGGATTTACTTACTAGTTGTCAAATATTTATGAACAAATTCACCTACTCTTCATTGTAGCTATTGTCTCTATTACTCCTTGCAGTAATATTTCGACCTTCTTTGGTTTAGAAATACCTTGTCAATTGAGTTCATGTTGTTCTTGAGGGGTTCTCATGGCCAATAGCTACATAAACAATGTTCTAAGAATTATAGTGGATTCCAATTTGACAATCCTCCTCTTTAGCATAACACTTTCTTCCATTTTCTCTTGAATAGAATGCCTGAGCATCCCACCAACAATGGTAGATGGCATAGGGATCCTTTTGTCCCCAATTCCTTAACATTGAATGGGGTACAATCATTCTCTAAAAGATTCTTCTCTTTTACCCTTACTTATCCAATTTGTAATTTCTTAGCATGCAGGTCAAAATTAATGTGGCATGAGGTAATTGAGTTGTCTTTAAAGACTTGAAATGTTGATGGGATACTTGTTCCTTCAACTATACTATTATTTCCCAATTGCACAACATCCCATGCAAGTATTGTATTGACTTGGTCTTCAAAATTCTTGATACCATCAATGATTTTAAGTGCCTCAATTTGAGCTATAGGATGAGTAGGAACAACATGCTCTTTCTCAAGCATGCCCCATGTCAGGTTTTGGTCATCTCTTCCATCATTAACACCAGTAGTGCCTCTATCATTATCCTTAGCAGAAGTAGTAATAGTAGTAGATTTTTTGGAAAGGGTAGCGACCCTTCTCCTCAAGTGAGGTACAAAACCATCTCTCCCACTAGTTGATGACCACCCCCTTTGTTTCAAAAATGATGTTTCATGTTTAACATCAGGGCACTCACACGAAGATGATACCCAAAAGTGTTGCAATAGGAGCACGCAAGCCCTAAAAAAAAGAAGCGTGCACGTGCCCCCAAGATCGTGTGCACAATGTAGCTTGTTGAATCCTGAACCGTCGATTAGGTGTCCATGTAGGCCTTAGAAGAACGTGTGCATTAGCAATGCACGCGCGCTTTTAACATGCACCCACTTTTAGTGCGTGCGCATTAATAGCACACGGGCGCTACTCTATATATTAAAATTGGGTCGAGGCCAATTTCTATTCCATTCTACCTAAGTCCGTCGGTACCCAAGTGTCCAAAACCACCATCCAACCATGTGTGTGCATCGAATCCACCACCACCACCTTCAAATCATCATACAGGTAGGATTATGATCCATGATTTGCAATTTTTTTTCAATGATTTTAAAAAGAATTACATTCTAAAAATCCCAAAAAATTCAACCAATATTGAAACAAATTCATTTTTTTTAATTGCAGTTCATCTCTTCTCCATCACAGTGGCAGAAAACCAAGAGACAAACCCCCAAACAAACAACACAAAGGATAACCCATCTAGACAAATCTCTGAAGTAAACATTAACCCCAAGGAAAACCCAACCATAGAATCCCAAATTAACCAACATTTACACCAGTTAAGAAACTTGGTTTAAGAGCTTAGAACAATAGGGAACCATCGAGACTCTCCTTAGCCACATCCCTCAACAGCATCATTGCCTCAGTTGACAATGCTCATGGTCAATTAGTGAGCATAATTGAGTATAGGGCTAGGATGAAAGCATATTATTCCAGGGCCCTCACATGAAGTTGAGGGGCCCTTTAGATGCAATCGTGCATTCACAAAACACGCGAGTATTCAGTAAAACAAAAACGCGTGCGCGTTTTGTAGAACTAGGCATGGGTGGGATCCGATCTTGCCATGTCAGTTAACATGTGGGATAGGATTCCATAACGCGTGCGCGTTATGTATCACTATAATGCGCATGTGTTTTGGTTAATATAACAAAAAACAAAACAGTCTGCGGACTGCAACCACTCTTTGTTCATGGAAAACTGGAACGCTTGAGCGATCAGAGCTTCCAAAAAATGCCTTGGACAAGTGAAGGGAGGGAAAATTCGAAGAGGTAGGAGGGTGATTTCGTCTTGAAAGGAGGATTGGAAACGTAGGCATCCAAAAATTCATCCTTTCATCAATAAAAATATAAATTTTTATGTTTCCCTAAATTAAAAATCCATGTAAATGAAATTCCAAAACTAAAAATTTTAAAAATTGTTAATTAACATATGGCAATTCCTCCATATTATCAATCTCCTTAATTAATTTCGCATCCACCTAAGCAATAAGGGATTTGAATCCCAACACCAAATTTTCTTCAATATTTTTCCCACATCTATTGCAAATTGGAAAAGAAAAACCATCCACCATTTGGCTAGGAGGAGGAACTATGGAATATAACCTACCCTATGTTTTTTCCCACACATTCTTTTACCCTAAAAATGTCCAACCAATGCTTGTGAATCCAACCCAATGGCATGATGGATTTTACATCATCCCCTAAACCCCAAGGGACTAGGTTCCCCTCCTTTGCAGACACACCGCTTACTTTGTTGCTAAGATGAACTACCACATCGTTTTTGACCTCCTTCACCACCAAGACACTCAATCAATGGTTTTGGGTCTTCATACCTAGCAACCAATAAGAGATTTACTTCATGGAACTTGGCGTAGATCAACCCTCACATTCAAAATCTTGCCCCTTCTTAATGATGCAGAGGACTTCACCACCAAATATTCCTCATCATACACTAGATTATTAGCAAGGAAAGGGCCATGAACATGAAATGAATTAGATACAAAAGAGAAATTTATGAAGGTAGAGTATGACAAATAACATCTTCCCCAATACCTCGGCTCTAGAAAGGTGTACATAAAGTGATTTTAAGGCCCCCATTGTCTCAATCCTTCATTAATAATTGAATTAGGAGCTCTCCGCCATCGAAAATGAATCGATTTACATGTAGTTGATCCTCACCTTCCACTTTGGTTTACAGATCATGTAGTTGTTATTATAGTATTTTCAGATGATATTTATGTTTGTAATGTCTTCATTCTTGCACAAAGTTTGTACATTTTTCATTTTTGAGATATGTCATTATAGCACATGTATATGTTTCTAATGATTTGTTTTTTTATTTTTTTATTGGAGTGACGATTATGGATGCACATTCAGACATCCAAAGAGAAATTGGGAGGCTCAGAGAAATTCGAGCCTCAATAACTATTGTTGATGATAGGCACCATATGCTTTCATCCAATATGGATGCAATGATAGAGACCTTTAGTAGGTCTAATGGTGCAATGCATGATATTGCTACATACATAGATAGAAAGAGAAAAGAATGTGCCAATGGAATTAGCTACAAAGAAGTTAAGAAGTTGAAGATATCAAAACAACATATGTTTTCCCTTTTTAGAGATCCACGGGCGGGTGAAATCCCGAATGCAAACAAAAGGCATATTTCTATCGAGTGTTACATATAAACCATTCATAGATAATTGGATGGACTGATGGTACATGGTGTTTGATCAACCACAACATAACAACAGGGAAATGCCTCTATATTTTCTGAGAAAGATGTACGCAGAATTTTTTTTGGGAAAGCATTTTAATTATTTTGATATCTTGGAGTACTAGGGCGTTGGGATGGGGATGCCTCAACAACGTCCCAATGCGAGGCACATAGATATCAATCGCCTAGTAGATCCACCTTGTAGGAAGCTAACCAGGCCAGATGTGTCACCTAAACATCAGTTGGTCCCAGAGACACAGGAGTCATTCCCACTGTTGGCACAAGTGGTTGTTCGCCATAGCATGTATCTTCAAGGTAAGTACTAGGAAGGGCCATCAAAGCCACCATATATGGGTGGAGTAGAGCCACCACCTCTCAGTGGGGTAGATCCACCACCTCCCGGTGGGGTAGAGCCACCAACTTCCAATGGTAGAGGAGCATCTAGTAGTGGCACTAGACCTGCACATGATGAGCATAGCTGAGATCCCCACCCATGCACAGTATGCAGACATCCTTGCTTTGGTCATGTCCAAACAGATGATACCTTTACTCGGTATTTTACACAGGTAAGTAAATGGTTAACAATTTAGTGTCATTTGTAAGTTATTTTTCCTTACTATACACATATATAGATTGCTAATATTTTTAATGATTTTAAAACTTGTAGTTGCTACAAGAAGGGCACAAGGGGGAATACTTTTCCATTGATGATGCGGAGGATAGTCCAGAGGCTCATGCACCAGCACTGTCCGATGTACAAGATTTTATCATACCTTCAGTGACAACAACTCACACTGAGGTAACTATTTCAACATGACATTATTTCAATACATGAGTAAATGGTTAACAATTTAGTGTCATTTGTAAATTATTTTTCCTTACTATACACATATATAGATTGCTAATATTTTTAATGATTTTAAAACTTGTAGTTTCTACAAGAAGAGTATGAGGAGCAAGAGGCTCATACAGCAGAACCTTCTGATGTACAACATGTTGTCATACCTTCAGCGACAACAACTCGCGCTGAGGTAACTATTTTAACATGACATTATTTTAATACATGTTAGTTTGTTATCACATGTTACTTAATTAATGTTAATTTTTGAGCATTAATTCAACATACTCTAGGATTTTTACTAAGAGAATAACATATTCGGCATATCAAGCATAACAATGCATATCAATCACACCAAGCAATCACATGATACAATAGACACACAGAGTTTCACTAGGGAAAACCATAAAGGTGAAAAACCCCACAACTTCCTCAGAGATAGTAAGAGCAATGATACAACCCAAGTACAAGAGATAGTCTTCTCTAGCAGCTACTCCTCCTTCCTCACTTATGCGCCACTTTTCGAGTAGTGTAGAATTGAATAATGAGATAAGCAAATAGAGTGCCTCCCACACTCTATTTATACATGACTTGGCTTGCCTAATAAACTAGTACGTCCGACTTGTCTAACTCAGTCTAATAACCCATGGTAATACTAATCAGGGCCGACCCCACACTTGGTGGTCTAATAACCCATCACATGAAAGTTGAGACACTTGCGACACTTGTCAATACAAAATGACGACACTTCCGTATAGAGGAATAATAACATCTCTATAGGAGTACAATATACATAGGTGAAATACATTATGAAGTTACAATTACATGAACACTCCCTCTTAACTAGGAAGGTATTTCTCGACATAGATCTGCTAGCACAAGTCTTCTTCTCGGGATCATCGTCATCAAATCATCGTCATCGTCACTGCTGCTGCTATCTCAATCAATCTCTGAACTACTTGTCATAGGACGTTCTACAGAGCCAGCCCTTTTTCATGTTGGATGTAGGCCCACCACCTGTAGGTCTTCATCATCACTGGTCATACTGTGGATCCTCAGGACTCATTACATGCATCAAAAAAACCTAGCAAGAGCATCTCAGGACTGATTATGTGCCCAGCACAACCTGCAAGATCTCCTAGGGAGCTATTACATGTGACCAAGCAAAACCTAGCAAGAGCATTTTCCAGATCTCCCAGGGAGCTATTATATGCCATAGGAAAAACCTAGCAAGAGCATCTGCAAATCTCCCAGGGAGACATTATATGCAACCGAAAAAACCTAGCAAGAGCATCCCATGACTGATTACATGCCCATCACAACCTGCAAGATCTCCCAGGTAGAAATTATATGCCACAGACAAAACCTAGCAAGAGCATTTACCAGATCTCCCAGGGAGCTATTATATGCCATAGGAAAAACCTAGCAAGAGTATCTGTAAATCTCCCAGGGCGTTATTATATGTCCTTCCAAGCAAAACTAGCAAGAGCATTTGTCGTACCTCCCAGGGAGCTATTATATGCCATCGAAAAAACCTAGCAAGAGTGTCTGCAAATCTCCTAGGGCGTTATTATATGCTTATCTGCACAACCTGTCCACAACCACAGAGTATCAACCTGATACTCATCATACATCATCCTGATGTACATCATCACATGATCAACCTGATCATCATCATAGCATCATCCTGATGCATATTAACTGGAGCAACATCCTGAAGCTCATCATCCATGATCATCCTAATCATACAATGCATCCACCTGATGCATATCTGATACATATCATCTGGAACAACATCCTGAAGCTCATCAACCATGATCATCCTGATCATATAATGCATCCACTTGATGCATATCTGATACATATCATCATCCATGATCTACCTGATCATACAATGTATCCACCTGATACATATACAAATACATGATCCAACTGATCATCACAAGCATCCAACATGATGCATGTACATATACATGATCCAACTGATCATATCCAGCATCCAACATGATGCATATACATATACATGATCCAACTGATCATATCCAACATCCAACATGATGCATACACATATACATGATCCAACTGATCATATCCATCATCCAACATGATGCATATATAAAGCAGTAACTGGAGCATCGTCCTGATGCTCATCACATAGCGCTTACATCCACAACCATGGAAGGATCCTCCTCTCACCATGCTAGGAATGGCTCCTGCAAATGTGTCCATCACTTCTTCCTCGAAGTGTCATCAATCTTAAGAACACCAAGCCTCTCTCTGAAGTACTCGAACTTCACTCTGGCTATTGGCTTTGTCAGCACATCTGCAACCTGCTCATCCGTCGCAACATACAGGAGCTTCATTGCTCCTCTCTGCACCATATCCCTAATATAGTGATATTTGATCTCAATGTGCTTTGACCTATCATGGAACATTGGATTCTCAGACAGCTTCACACAACTCTGGTTATCACAAAAGATACCAGTATCTTCTAGTGGGAGATCAAATAACTCAAACAGTAGCTTTCAGAGCCATACTAGCTCACAACTAGCTGAACAAGCTGCAACATACTCTGCTTTGGCTATACTCAGTGCTACGCAGGACTGCTTCCTGCTAAACCAAGAGATCACACTTGATCCCATACTGAAGCAGCACCCAGATGTGCTCTTCCTATCTGTAGCACTGCCTTCCTAGTCCGAATCAACATAACCCTGCAGGTTAAACTTTTGATTCGCATCATACTTGAGCCCATAATCAATTCTACCCTTCAGGTACCTTAGAATATGCTTTACAGCAACCAGGTGAACATATCTGGGATCTGTCAGGAACTAGCTTAATGTGTTCACCACAAAGCAAATATCTAGTCTGGTGTTCGTCAGGTACATCAAGGACCCAATCATCTAACGATACATAGTGACATCAACTGGATTAGATGAAGCATCACACAAAATCTTCAGGTTCGATGCCATAGGTGTGGCCATGGCCTTGCAGTCCATCATCCCAAACCTCTTCAGGATATCTACTACATACTTCCCTTGTCCAAGGAAGATCCCATATGCACTCTGCCACACCTCCATGCCTAGAAAATAGTGCATCATCCCCAAGTCCTTCATCTCAAACTCAGTAGCAAGCTTCCTCTTGGTATCGGCAATCAAACCATCCTCACCTGTAACAAACAGGTCATCCACATACAAGAGTAGTATCACAGTATTTCCTTCCTCAACCTTGTAGTAAAGGTTGGAATCCTCTTTACTCTTGGTAAATCCCAAACTGGATAGAAAGTTATTTATCCTACCATACCAAGTCCTAGGAGCTTGTTTCAATCCATACAAGGCTTCCTTCAACTTACACACATATGACTCCCTGTCATGTGTCTCAAAACCAACTGGCTACTCCACATACACTTCCTCCTCAACTACACCATTCAAGAAAGTTGTCTTGACATCCATTTGGTGTATCTTCCATTTCATCACTGCACCTAGAGAAAGTACTGATCTAATGGAAGTGTATCTGGCCACAGGAGCAAAAGTCTCTTCATAATCAATCCCTTCTTTCTAGGAGAATCCATGAGCTACAAATCTCCCTTTGTATTTCTCTATGTTGCCATCTGCAGCATGCTTGATCTTGTAGATCCACTTAGAAGTCACCACAAACTTCCCTTCAGGTCTTGGGACTACATCCCAAACATCATTCTTCATGATCAACTGGTATTCCTCGACCATGGCATCCTTCCATTCTTTCTTTTCCGTTGCTTCTTCATAACTAGAAGGTTCTTTGTTCATAATGTCATAGAGTAAGGCAACATAGCTGGTATGAGATCTAGTTCTCTTCCTTGCTCTGTGTTCTTCTTTTGGAATGCCATACCTTTCTGCATCTTGAAGGAGCTCTCTAGCCCATGCAGGTTTCCTCTTGTGAGAGTTCTTCTCACGGGGTGGATCTACAAGTTCTTGTGGATCTTCAACTTCACGATTTGCTTCTAGAATTGCTTCATTCATGGTGGTGTCTTGGAATCTGTTTTCCTTTGGTTCTTCATGATCTTCAATAGGTGTCTTCCTTGATTTGATGAAGGTTGAGTTTTCATCAAATGTTACATCCCTGTTGACATCAATCTTCTTGAACCCTGGAAAGTGTATTCTGTAAGCTTTCGAGCTTTAACTGTACCCCGCAAAGATGCCCTTCTTTCCTGAAGGATCTAGCTTTGTCCTCTTTTCCTTTGGAACATGAGTGTATACTGGACAACCAAATATTTTGAGATGGCTGACTTCAGGTTCTTACCAGAGAATACCTCTTCTGGTGTCTTGATGTCCAATATCTTGTGAGGTGTTCTGTTTTGCTCATATATAGCTGTCCTAGTTGCTTCTGCCCATAGATGCATAGGCAGATCTTGGTCATGCAGCATTGCCTGTGCTGCTTCCATGATTGTTATATTCTTTCTTTCTGCAACCCCATTCTGTTGTGGATTGTAGGGAGTAGTCAAGTCCCTCTTAATCCCTGAATCACTGCATAACTTCTTGAAATCACCTAAAGTGAATTCTCCGCCATTGTCGGAACTGAATGTCTTGATCTTCTTATCAGTTTGATTTTCCATCAAGGCTTTGAGTTCCTTGAACTTATCAAACACTTCATATTTTTTCTTCAAGAAGTAAACCCAAGTCTTCCTAGAGAAATCATCAATGAAAGAGACATAGTATACATACCCACTCAGAGAACTGGATGACATCGGACCGCATACATCGGAGTGGATAATTTCCAAGATTCCTTTAGCTTTGCTTTCACTGCTTGGAAATGCCTTCTTAATTTTCTTTCCTTTTGCACATCTTTTGCAAACACCTTCATGCTTTGTCTTGATTTTAGGAAGACCCTATACAACTTTGCTTGCAATTGGTAGTGCTCTATAGTGCACATGTGCAAGCCTTCTATGCCAAAGTTCACTTGGCTCCATGGATTCATGTACCATGGCATGTTCAAGTTGTCCCTTCAATTTGTACAATCCTCCCTCTTGCTCTCCAATCACTACTACATCATCTATGGTCTTACCCTTTGGCCACATGAGTACTTGGCCATCCACAAATGCAACCCTCCTGCCTTTTGCATCCAATGCAGATATGGAGAGTAGATTCTTCTTGATCCCAGGTACATATAGAACCTCTTTCATCTTCAAATACTTTCCAGAGTCTAGGTTGTAAGAAGCTTCACCACTTCCTTTGATAGGATATTGGTAGTCATCCCCAAGTTTCACCTTATGGGGTGACTCATGTTCAGATAGGTTTACAAAAGATTCTTTAAAACCAGTCATGTGTTTGGAAGCCCCATTGTCAATAAGCCAATCATTACATCCATGAGAGATAGTACCTGTGAGAGCAGAGATTAGAACATATTCAACTTTGCTTGATGAGTCATCACTTTCTGATCTAGCCTTCTTCTTGGGAGGTTCATCATCCTTAACAGCATGAGCATGATATCTTTTCTTGTTTCCCCTCTTCTTATTGATGTTGGAATCTCTTTTGTTCTTTGTACAATCTTGGGAAAAAATGTCCTTTCTCATTACATGTGAAGCATCTACCATGGGAGGTATTCTTAGAGTTCTCCCTATGTGTATGGTGAGAAGATTTCCTATGTGTATTATTGCTTCCAGGTGTATCCTACAAGAGATATTTTAACACAAGCACATATACAAATAATAAAATACTTATCTTAACTATCTTCTCCTACAACCTACAATAGAACCTAGCAATAATACTAGATCTATCCTACTAGGAAATAATACCCTTTCAAAGGCATAAGTAAACAAAAAAAATCATGTACATAAATTGAAACAAGGTTACCTCACATATATAAATAGAACATTTGCATCCACAAAAACAAGGAACCACGCCTTCCTGTCCTCCAAAGTCTCATTAATTTTATTCCAAATCTCAAATGTCCAAGGCTTGAGAATAAAACTCTAGAAAGAACCAACAACATAAGAGGAGAGGAGGCCTTCTTAAATAGCACAGGGAGGCTATAAGTCACACCCCTTGATCTAATGCATGAATAAGGATATGGTGACACATGGAGGGGCTCCAAAACCTAATTGATCCCATCAAAATCCTAATGTGCCATGTGGAGGAGAATTGGATCAAAGTGGACGAGTTAACTAAGCTTGAAAAATCCTCCAATGTGCCACCTCTAGGAGAACTGGAGAAATTTGAGGAGTTAATTGAGTTTAAATAGCCCTTTAAAACCCTAGTGTGCCACATCTCAATGAGAACTCAAGCAAATTTAGGAGTGGACTAGGCCTAACTAGGCCTCCAATGCACCACCTCTAGGATGAGATCTAGGAGATCCATCCAAAATCCACATACTTGCATGCACATGAGGAGAAATGCGCCACCACTAGAAGATATCATGAAAATTTAGGAGTTAACTGAGCTTTAACTAAGCCTCCAAAACCCGAATGCACCGCATCTCCATGTAACTCTAGAGACAAGGGTCACCTGTGGAGTTAAACTCCAAAATAAGGTGAGAGCATGCTCGAATATGTAGGGAATGACTTGGAGATGACTCATGAGGTGGGTAAGGGTCCCACCTTGACCCCTTGGATGAGGGGATACCCATATATGCCCCTTATTGAGGGGGGAATGCACTAGGAATATCCCCTTTGTTATATTTGACCCCTCAAGTGATTTTTACATAGTCTTTCACTAATTTTGCTTCTCCAAGGGACCAAATATACCATGCATGATGTTAGGACCATGGTGAATGACTAATTTTTACATTAGACCTAAATAAATTAGACACCAACTTGAGGCACCTATGTTATAATACACTTTGGCTTTGGAGGTGTGAGTGAAGAAACCATGTTGAACTCTAATCACTAGGATCTAAGTTCAACTAGGTAAAAAAAAAACTCCAAAGGTGTCATAACACAAGTGACTCACTCAGGATAGCCCTTTTACACATGTAATGGATGTCAAATTTTTATAAGCAACCTCTCTTTGGACATGACAAAGGAGGTGCAAAGTGCATGCAACTTAGCATAAGACTGCTTGATCTGGATGGGGGAACTAGAAGGTCCCTAATGGATGAAGTCTCCTATATAGTGAACACCTTGTGCATACTAGGTGGTAACAAGACTATCAATACTAGGGGCCTTATATGAATCTAGACTCCAAATCCCTTGACTTCTACCTTAGAGATTGAACTTTCCAAAGAAATATTTTCTTTAGAATTAATCAACCTTGGAATGTTTTGCAACATTTCCTCTTTTGCATTGATGTTTGAACTCCCTACCTCTATATATAAACTTTTGAATTGATTATATGCTTCATATTTGATAGCTACAAATCCATTCAACTTCCTCCCTTTAGATTAATCTATTTCCTTGATCATGTTCTTGTTCAATATGTCTTTGGCTTGTTTATGGAAAAATGAGGTGTTCATATCCCATGCCTTTAGCTGTAAGCTTCTAGATTTAAGAATCAAATTTAAATCATTTTACTTGTGCAAAATCTCCTTAGTTATCATTGACCTCTCCTTTTTAAACTGTAACTGCTCCAATTCTATTTGAACTCCATACGTTTTTTTCCTAAGTGTTGATATTTGATTTTGGCTCATATTTTAAAATCCTATTCAACCTACCTAAGATTTGATTTCTAGATGAAGGAGGGTGATCCTTTAACACAACTTTTCCATGCATCCTGAATGATGTGCCTTACTTTGTCTTCCTATAACCATAAGGGATTAAACCAGAAAGGGATGGGACCTTGGTCTTTTGAACCTCTAGGGAAAGGGAGATGGGATTGTGATTTAAAGTGGACAAAGGGATTTTTTTTTACTGAAAAGTGAATCCTTTTAAGACAAATGAACTATGAATTAAAAATCTATTTAACTCGGCCGCAATATGTCCAGGTCCAATCCTTATATTCAATCAGGTGAAGATTCCCCTTTTTGGAGGAGTATGCACTATATCCCAATATAATATTAAGTCCTCTAGCTTCTCCCCAAAGGAGTCTCTTACCAAGATTCCACACTCCCCTTTTTGTGAGAGATAGTAGCATTGAAATATTTTCCTTCAAATGCTCCTCTTGCACTAACTACACTTCCATCACTCCTCTTCTAATATTTTGTTAGTAAATGTAAAGAATCACCTACTTCCATCTTGGTATCCTAGATGAGAAGGAGATAAGTATTTTCTCTTATTACCAAATTCCTTATTGCTTCTATTTTTTGCTTGCCTCCCATACCTCTTCAATTCTAGGAGACCAGTTTCATTATTTATCGTTTGGAGATAGGTCTTGTCTTCCATTTCATCGTCCTACTGCTCTTTGGAGGGGATTGTAGCAAGATTTATTCTCAATTGACGTCTATCTTTCTAGTGTCTTTCCTTTAGTTGTCACTTCTTCGTGTCTTGCTTTGGCTGACTTCATTCCACTTTTCTTTTTATGGAGGTTTATCCTCCTCTATTTCCTTCATAGTTTTTCCTTCATTATGTTGCACCTTGGGTCTAGTTAGGATTCCACTAGGTGTGACTAAGCCCTTGCCGATCTGTGTTCCCAATATTTCTCGAATCACTTCCAAGGGAGATGAAGGGACATGACCCTATTCTACTCCAATTTCTTTTAGAATCTTATTGGAGAGAGCATTTTGATTTAAACCTATATCCTACCCATTTCTTCTTGGTAATTTCTCCTCCAGAGCCTCATCACCCTCTAGGGATAGAACTTGAAATTAATTTGAGGAATAAGGAACACTGGAAGCCACAAATGAAGGGCCAATGGGAGCTGCAGACACTTTATGTCCATTCGCCCAGAGGGTTTTCCCACCTTTTTTATTCGCTTTCGCCCTTTCTCTATTTTTTTGTTGCTCAGTTATTGGTGGGGGGGTTGGGTATATTTCTAGCAAAATGCCCATATTCATGAAAACCCTTTCAATTGAAGGGGATTTGTTCATAGTTTGGTTTATGCAAATGGACCCATCCATCCATTATGAGATTGACTTCGTTGGGAAACCCTTTCTCTAAATCCACCTCAACATATACATGAGAACATGCAAACATCAAGGGTTTTTGGATCTGATTTGTCAATGTAGTTCCCCAATGAGTTCTCAATAGAGGTTAGGTCTTCATTGCTCCAACAATGAAGATGGATATGCCATATGTGGGAGCTTCACTAAAATTGGAACAACAGAGAGAACATATTTCTCCATATCAAAAATATAAACTCTACCTATTCATGTACATTCCCCTTGGCCCCATGAAATAAGGACGGCTTCTAAAGATAAGATATCAATGCTCCTTCTTTTCAAATAGAAATACAGAGTATCCTCTTCCATAGAATCTGTACTGTGAATCTCCCGCCAATAGTGGCCTCCAATTTTTGTCCCACCAAATTTCCATCATTCTTGGGAAAAGCCATAACCCCTAAATTATCCAACCAAACCATGATTAGAGATAGCTAAAACATTATGCTTGGTAGTTAAAGATGAAAGTTTCACCTTTAGAGCAGAAGCTAACTTGAAAAATTTGGAAGACTAAGGAGTCATAGAGAGGGGAGGCCACACAGATACCAATAAGACTTGAAAGACATCCTTCTTAGACTCTACAAATCCTCTTGAACCAAAGTCTAGGAGAGAAACCATACCTAAAACTATAGACTTGACAAAATACAATACTAGCAAAACAATATGAGCAAAGTACTAAGAGAACCTAGGAGACTAATTAGTAAATGAAATTGAACTCTAAGTAAGAAAGGAAAGATAATTGAGTGTTTATTAGGAACAAGGATAACATCTCATGTTTAACCCCTTGAATCTTAAATCATATTACAAGTGTAGAAATTTATTTAATGTTTCTATTACATAAGAATGGGTAGTTAGGGACCTATTTACATGCATAGCTAAAACGCTTGATTTGACCCTCAAAATTTGTTAAATATGCAACATCAGGAGACATTCTCCAAACCAATCTTGTACAACCAAGATTGATACTCCCATATAGAGGTGAGCACTTTGATTGCATTCCATGCAAAGGTTATTCCTCCTGTATAGAGGTACTTGATCAAAGTAATGATGTTGTAAAGTCTTGTTGGACAAGACTCCGGACTTGTGTGTCAAGTCATCATTATCATGTGAACCTTCCATATAAAGGTATCCATGAGATGGACCTCCCGTATAGAGGTGGACCTTCTATATAAAGGTCATGCTTTACTTGTTAAAATCATTTAATGTTGTGTGAGGTATTATTAACTATGATCACCAGTTGCTATTAAGTCTCCTTTAGAGATTGATCACCTCTAAAGTGAATTGCTTTAGCATATGATCATTTGGTCCAGAATAATATAATATGATCACAACATCCAATAATTCTTCTTAATATAATGTAATGTGATGGATAATTAAAGTTAGCACATATTGACCATGCAGTAAGAGGTCAAGAAATAAAAGATAAAGCATAGAGATGAAGAGAATTCAAAATTGCCCATGCAGACACTTGAACTAATTAAAGAGAACTCGAATTGTTAAATCATCAGTTATAAAGCTTCATTTAAGTAGCAATAATTCAGTTAAAGCATCAGTTAAAGATATGCCTCAATTAACTAAAGAACTCACACTGGTCACTTCAAGTAAATCAATCAACATGATTTCAATTAACTGAGTGTTAAATAAAAAGGACTAGTTAACTAAAGTGTTTTCACTTTAGTTAAACTAAAAGATGACACTTCAGTAAATCAAGGAGAATCAGTTAAAGAGACTTAACTAAGTGACAACAAAGAAGATATAGTTAACTAAGTGTTATTGCATGATGACACTTCTGTTAAACTAAAAAATGACACGTGAGTTGTGACACTTGCATGTCAACATTAAAGTTAGCCACCTAACTAAGTGAGAAAGCTTTCAGTTAAGAGGCGAGTTCATCCTAAGTGACAACTGAATGAGATAAAGCACTGCATGAGAAGTGGGGCACACATCTGCATACAATATTAATACATCCAGTTTGAGGGCGAGTTCATCCTGAAGTTAGAAGTTAAAAATAGAAGAGAAGAATGTATAAATATGTTATACGGGATTGATGAATCCAATGTGAAGCTAATCCTCTTCTTCATTGAAGGCAAGGCGCTTCTCTTTGTGCAGGGTATTGTTCGTGCTTATTATTGTTGTGCTAGGCACACATCTGATTGATGCCTCTTCTCTATTGCTTTCGTATCTTCACCAAGAGTGTTTGGTGATCTCTTATCTTCTGAAAGCAATCTGCTATGTTGTAAAAGAAAGCATTCTCTGTTATCCATTATATTACACTAAGAAGAATTGTTGGGGTTTTTGTTCTCATAATTTTGAGGATTTTCCCCAGGGTATATCTTGTGTTATGGTTGTATGAATTTCATGGATTGAATTGTCTCATTGCTTCAAGTCTCTGCATCTAAAAGAATTAAAGATCAAAGCTCAACCAAATATTAACAAAATTTAGGGTGAGGAGTTGGTGGGTACTTTTAACAACTGATTGAAGGAGTTTATCCACTCATATAGGTAAACTATTTTCCTCAAATATAATTGTGACTGTCCTCATCTTCAATCCCTCTTGGAAGACATCCTCTAGCCAATTTGTTACTAGTTATTGGCCATAAATTAAGAGGTTTTGATTGAAAACAAAAAAATGGGCTTAGTCAAAACATTAATGCTCAGTTTTGTACTCTTGTAGATTCTTAATCATTTGAGGATGTTCTTCTGAAAGCACTTCCACACACCTCAAAGTTGGTCATGGAAATCTCAATAGAGCTCTAAATACCATTATGATCTTAAATATATGAACAATTTATAGATAATGTTTTAGCAAAAATAACTCATGAATAATGTTGTTGATCATATGAGGCAAATGGCATTTATATCTTAGAATAAGATGTAGCATTCGAGCTTTCAAATGGAAGCAAACTATGAGAAATGAGACCGATCTATTGGCGAAGACAATGGATTGTGAGCTTTCAAGAGTGGTTAAGCGTATTAACATTTTCATGATTCAAGTTGTTAGGTTGTTTTTTTTATTTCTAGGGCTTCCCCAGTGACACATGATGAGTAATGGGGCATATATGATAGGATTTTGGTGTGATTAAAACATATGAAGTGTTTGTTGTTATGCAAGTGCTTTGCAATAGTGGATTTAGTAAGTTGGTTATGAAAGGTGTTAATGATATTTGAGACATGCTTGGATAGACTTGTTGGTTTGGATAATGTACGATATGTTGAATGAATAGCAAATTTGGTAAACACCTTGAGAAGCAGAGCACTAGATTGATATTTAAAGCTTCTACATCATTGTTTGATGATTTTGTGAGGTTTGAAAGGAGATTTGATGTTCTTCTTAGCTAAGATCCAAGAAATATGATCAGTAATTCCATGTAAGGGATTGGAATTATGCTCGAGGAGGACAAGTTGAGAGGGCTTCTTGGTTTTGGGATGGAGGTGATTTGGGAAATAGAATAGCCATTGGCTTGTAAGGGATTGGAATTTGTGCTCTAGGAGGACAAGTTGAGAGGGGTTCTTTGTTTTGGGATGGAGGTGATTTGGGAAATATAATAGCCATTGGCTTTGAGGGCATTAGTGAGGTGAGATCTTTCTTTAGTTTGGTGTTGGAGAGTGGAAACATGAATGACACTGGATACAAGAGTTCTAAGAACAACATATTTCTGAGTTGGCTAGTGGTAGGATTGTGTATGGAGGTATATATCCATGTGATCCCTTTTGTAAAAAACTTGGTGGGAAATGAAGCCATTTGGTTGATGGGTGACTAGAACATCCAAAAATGCTTAGTTTTCCATGGAAAATTGAATGTAGGGATAAGCTATTAAGATAGTTAAGGAGTCACTCTAAGAAAGATTGACTATGAGACAAGATGACAAAGATGTCATAAACAAGCCCAAAACACCATTTAGATTTCAAAGGGAAAATCTCATAGATTAACATTTCAAAGTATTACATGAAAATGTTTGCCACTATGAAGAATAATGATCCCATGGTAGTTCATTCATTTTGTATGTAAAAGCTACCTTTCGAGATTTCAACTTTAAAGAAAAGTCAACTAAAAAAAGTCACCACCACTACTTTAAAATCTCCTCACTCTATGGGAAAAAACTCTTTAGTTAATATAAAGGTCGATGCATCTCCAAAAAGCTATTGTCAATTTTCTTCCCATACGAGGAAAATGGTACATATTGAAAGTTCATGCTAAATAGAGAGGGGGCCACATCAATTTGGGTTTGAATTGTTTATTTAGAGGGCTGCGGCTTTTTCAAATGGTGTAGTTTAAATATATATTGAAAAGTTCATGCCTATATAAGGAAGGCCACATCAATTTGGTTTTGAAATGTTTTGAGCGCTATGGCTTTTTCAATTCGAGCTTCATTTCGGTCCATGGTCACATGCAACAACCCCGATGCCGACCACATGCTTAGAGCTGCGAAAATTGCAGACAGATCGGGGGGCTTAACAGCTCCGCACCCCAACTTCGGCTGCGTGATCGCTCGGGGAGAAAAGGTAGTGGGCGAAGGATATCTGTTCGCCCATGGGACCAAAAGCGCCGAGATACAGGCCGTGGAGAGCGCCCGCGAGCTGGCCAAGGGGGCCACGGCGTACCTGAATCTGGAACCCCATGTGACCGAGGCCGTGAGCGCCCTGTGCGAGGCCGGAGTCTCCAGAATCGTAGTGGGTCTCAGGAATCCCGTGAGGGATACGAAGGGGAAGGCGATCGAAGAGCTCAGAAGGGCAGGCAAGCGGGTGGACATATGGGGAGAGGAGGACTTTTGTGGGATTGAGAAGGAGGAAGCGGCGAAGGCCTGCCGAGAAGTGAACGCTCCTCTGCTGTACAGGAGCGCTCTGGGGATCCCTTTCTCGGTGCTCAAATACGCCATGACCGTAGACGGGAAGATCGCTGCCAGCAGCGGACACGCGGCTTGGGTGAGTGGCCCGGCGTCGCGGGAGCTCGTTTTGGAGCTGCGCAGCAGGAGCGACGCCGTGGTGGTGGGCGGGAACACGGTGCGCCGCGACGATCCGCAGCTGACAACGAGGCGGACGGGAGGCCACGCGCCGCTCAGGGTCGTGATGTCGGCCTCGATGGACCTGCCGGAGGAGGCCAGGTTGTGGGACGTATCGGAGTCTCGCACCGTCGTGGCCACGCAGAGGGGCGCGCGCCGGGACTTCCAGCGGCGGCTTGCTTCCAAAGGCGTGGAGGTTGTGGAGTTCGATCCGCTCACCCCGAGGGCCTTGATGGAGCGATTCTCCGGAGGCGAGGCGGGGGCGTTTCTATCGGTGCTGTGGGAGTGCGGAGGGGTTCTATCGGCGCCCGCCATCGCCGGCGGCGTGATTCACAAGGTGATGGCGTTCGTGGCTCCGAAGGTGATTGGAGGGGAGAGAGCTCCGTCTCCAGTTGGGGAATTGGGGATGGTGAAGATGACGGATGCGCTAAATTTGGCGGATGTCTGCTTTCAACAGGTCGGTGGAGATATGCTCATCACCGGTTACCTTCATCCCATTCCTTATTGTTAAAGAGTTTTTAGATTGAATTGTGTTTGAGTTGATAAAATATTTTCTTGTAAGTTAAAAATAATTCCAAGGGGTTGAGGTTGTGCGCTAGTGGTGGGCCTTGGGGCTTGGTTTCCATGGAATCTATGGAATCTCCGGGTTAATTTTTTGAGAGGATTGTAGTTATTTTTGGGAGGAGGTTTTTTCCAGAGGAAAAAAAATCGTATTTTTGTTAATTTTGGAAGGAGGTTGTCTTTTTAAGATATCATGTTATTTAGAAAAAAAATAATAATAATAATAATTTGATGAAAAAATTAGTCAAAAGTCTTTATTTCTTATTTACGAGTGAAATTCAAAATGAATTTTGATATTTTATTTCGAATTCAAAGAGTGCTTATTGCTCATCTTTATTGTGTATCAAATTTTATGATAAATATTTTATAATAAAAAATGAAAAAATTCAAAATAAATTTTTTAATTTTTATTTGATATAAATTTCAAATAAATAAATTTTGATATCTTTTATTTTGGATAAATAATAAATATCCAAATTGAATTTATAAATACACTGTTGTAGAGTGATTAGTACTCATCCTTATTTTGTATCAAATTCTGTCATAATTTTTTCATAATAGAAAGTGGAAGAGGATTTGGCCAGCAATGCATATCTTGTTTCTTAACCCAATTGGAGATTTAAGGATTAAATGTATTCATTGTAAAAATTTAAAAATTTGGTTAAGAATTATTTTTATAAGATATATATAATAATTTATAAAAGATTTTTAAATAAAAAAAATTATTAAAAAAATAAAATTAGAAAAATTAGTTTTTATTTAACATGTATATCAATTTTATTAAATAAATAAAATTGAAAAAAATATTTTTTTAATAAAATAACTTTCTAAAACATCAAATAGTTGAATATATAAAA
The DNA here is from genome assembly GCA_027924585.1 of Larix kaempferi. Classification (NCBI taxonomy): domain Eukaryota; kingdom Viridiplantae; phylum Streptophyta; class Pinopsida; order Pinales; family Pinaceae; genus Larix; species Larix kaempferi. The sequence goes on along the minus strand of BSBM01000549.1, from coordinate 11,517,492 downwards.
AACAATCTTATTATATTGAAGAAAGTTAAATACTGCGATTATTGAAAGTCAAATAAAGATAATTGAATATATATAAGTGTACATGTTTTATATATTTTATTAAATAATTATATTTAAATAATAAAATTCAGTCAACCTTTCAAATTTCACTTAAGAAAATAATTATATTAAATTTTCAGTTCTTATATCAAATACTACAAAATGTTCAGATATATAAAAATAGTTTAAATTTTTTTATAAGTAAAATAAAAGTAATTATATATATAAGAAATGATGGAATTTAGCCTAGTGGTAATGGTTAAGAGCTGTATTTGTAAACAGAACAGGTCTCATAATCAAATCTCTGGTGATTATGCAAAGGCTTCATTGGATGTCGAGGGTCTGCCAAGATATGTTCATTTTATAAAAGGAAAAAAAAATGATGGAAAACGAATATTGGATACGTGTGAACGATTATTAAAGTCAAATAAGGATAATTGAAAATACATAAAATGGTTATGGTATATTGAAGGAAGTTAAAGTTCGGTATATTGAAGAAGTTAAATATTTTAGTATAAAAAAAGAAACGTGATGATGCTTATTGTTAAAAGTAAAAAATAGTTTAAAGTTTTTTCATGCGTAAAATAAAAGTAATTACATATATATAAGAAATGATGGAGAATAAGTATTATCTATTAAGAAGGATACATTTGTATGCTAGCTAAGTCACTTGGCATGGTTATCATTAGGCCACTTTCATGTCTTTGTATGTGTGCATTGTGGTTTTTCATTATCTTTGCTTAGTGTAGCTTTTCATTAAGGATATTACACATTTTAGGGATTTCAATGGATGTTGGCCTTATACATTGTATGCCTCCATATCATTGCGATTACCTCTATCTTTAGGTATAAGTTATTGAACTCATTGGTAACTTGAGTAGCTTGGTGGTTTTGGGAGTGTTATGGCAAGATTGAAAGTGGAAATAAGAGGGAGGTTATAGGTAGATCGGGGGCAGAGTTAGGAAGACTCGTAGAACAATATGGACGGGGAGTAGGGAGTTTACTCTCCTATTAGAAAAACTTTAGGGGGGTTCAAACGGCAGGCACCAATGACCCTAGCATCCCTCTCCCTTATTGTGGTGCCCCTAGCATCCCTCTCCCTTATTGTGTTCTCTCCATTCTTCATTGGATTTTGAGAATCCTAGTTGTATGATATATACATGTACAAATACGAAGTATTTTAGAGACACATGCACTATGTTTTGGAGATTGTGTGGATATGTGAATATGTATCATTTATCAACCAAATGCTTACATGAATATTCCAAGTGACCAATCTTTTTGAGGAGGACTGGTCCAATTAATCCACTTGGGAGTTGTTTTTTTTTCAAATTATTTTGGGGATGCTTCATGATATTCCCTTGATATTGAAGGGGCTCTCACCATGTATAAATAATTGATCTTGTACCTTGAGCTAGGAGAAAATGAACCTCTATTTCCAAACTAGTATATAGTGAGCAATTATTGGCTTACATGATCATATAACTCAAGATGGATTATAAATGAAATTAGCTGAGAGGTAGAGGAATTAAGTCCAACAACCTCAACTAATGTAACACAAGACTTGGTGTGCTAGATAGAGGATAAGAGAGGCCATCATATAGAAAATAACCATAGTTATAGTAAGAGAATGTGACAACTACTACCCAAGCTAGTACCATCGAAAATCATAGAGATGATGTCCTAGGAACTCCCTAAGAGTCTATTTGATTTCACAAACACGAAATGGGAGTTATTCTAGCACATGCACATTTAGGTTGAAGTCATTGTTATTCCCTTTGAACGTCTTAATGACTTCAATAAAGGATAACTTAGCTATCTTGATTGCACAATGGAGTGTGTTATGCCCCAAAAGGAAAAAACTAAAGGCCTTGTACAATGTTGGCATCAATCCAAAGAATCCATGGAATACACAACCCTTGCATTTCTTGCAATATTTCATGTAAGAGTCCTCTTATATTATTTAATTTTAACATCAATTTCCACTTGAGATATATATGCATTATTTGTGCTCTCAATTGTGCCCAAATTCAAAAATTGTGTCGATCTTGTAATACATTGACATTACTTGTAACTTGTTACAAGTTAACATTATTTCTTGTTTCAAATCATGGATTTTTTTGAAGGCCGACTTTATTCTGCCTTACGGTATTTTACTTGCTATTGTTATTTATTAATTATCGTGCCAAGCTATTAATTTAAAATGGGAATGCATCTAGTAGTATGGCAACATCTTTTATTATATTGATAGCCTGATAATTTTAAATGTAAATGCACTTGCCAATCTGTAGGCAATATTTCAATGCCTAGATCTAACCCATTCTTTTTATGCTTTCAAGTAATTTTCTTATGGCCCGAATTACTACAAATATGTTGTTAAAGCTTTGTTGAAAAATAACAAGTGTCTAAATAAAGAGAGGAGGAAGAGGGAGTTCCAATTGTATAAACATTTCTAAAAAGGTTCCAAAGAGACAATCGTTTGCACTCATCATTTACATCCAACTTCACCATGTGGACAAAAATAGTCTACCTTGCCAAATTAATGTCAACCTACATTTGCAAACCATATGGACTTCTCTGAAAGTAGAAGACAGTAGGTCAGACCTTTCCTTTTTGTCGTTGTTTCTCCAAATGAGATACATTGTATGCATGCTCTAATATATTGCTAATATTGCTCCCCATAAGGTTTATTGAAAGAATTATAACTCCCTATTATACTTTGAAATATATATCAATAGGAGTAGAGTTGAACAAATGCCACAAAGTTCTTTAGGTAGACCCTTAATATACAATGGATCTCTTTTCAATTTATTTACTTTTCCTTGAGATCTCATAGCATATTAATAACTAGAGATAGCATAAATAGAAAATAGTTTACTCCGTTAAAGATGTAACCAACTGAATAAATTAACTTGCTTTAAGTACATCCAAACATTACTTAAGATTGGTACAATGAGCAAGGAAACATCACAATATTTTTAGACCCATATTCCCACCATATTCCTAACAAGTAATAAAGTATTTCCTAAGGGCCTTACGTAGGACTAGTTCATTACCACACTAAGCCCACTAGAGATCATATTTGTCCCTGCTAGGGAATGCCAAGATGTAAGTCTAAGGAACATGAGAATGTACATCTAGGGGATATCGAGATGTAAGCCTACTAATTTAGGGATACCAACGCTATTTGGTTCAAGGTCATCCTTAGGCTAGCATGCTCTTGTTATTGTCTTACATATACCTATTATCACATCCATAGTAGTCGGGCTACCATGATTGCAGAGCAGTTCATTGTATATTTTTTAGCAGGGCCTTTACACAGTTTTGATGAGAACAACCTATGATGAGCAGTACTTTTGATGATCACTCACATATCCGAGTAGCCCTAGATCAGACAACAATGAACCTTATGCAAAGACTAAGCCTCATGTCCTCAGATTTGATGACCGAGATGACCATTTTCATTCCATACAGAGCAGTGCAGTACCCAGAGTTTCAACAGTAGTGTTTCCAGTGACTATTGATGATCTAGATGGCAGATACAGGTATATGGCCTAGTAGGTATATGGATGTGCATTAGTTATGATTGTTTTCCTCTTTTGCTCATCTCAGTAGCTTGACTTGGTATCTAGTGGTCATGATCTAGCGGTATATATGTTATGTAGACATGTTTGTTGTAATAATTATCTAAATGGTCTAATTACTCAGAATTAGAAGTTCTTGTTTATACTCATTAGTTTCACCGTCTTAGTAGAGTGGAAGTGATCATTCCCACCATTTATGGCTTGCTATCTTTGGCATCACCTTCACTTTCCCCATCCATCTATTCTCTCTCCCATCTTTGGTTTTCACCCGGACTTACACCTCAACCTATGATATGAAGGACCTCCCCGCTTTTTCCTCTATGTTGGATAGCATCCCTGTTAGTTTGTGTCTCGACTCTGAGTTGGCAACAGAAATTACTGAAGCCTTGATCCTTCTGGGCCAAGAGAACCCGCTAGTGTTGGTTCCTGAGCTTAGGTGAGTTGGATTTGATACCTTGATCACTCTAGCCGGTTGCCCCAATGTTTGGTCCTGATTGTGGATAATCCCCCTAGTTGCTTGAGTTGTGTTAGCTAAACCTGAAGCAAATTGTACTACATGCATATGGAAACCATTATCTTATCTTTTTGTGCAAGCCCATGGAAACAAATTTAAACTGTGCTTCTCAACACAATAAAAGAGGGATATGGAAATTGAAATGTTAAAGCACCCTGGATGCAAGATGCGATTAGTTGTGATTCTAAGCACATGCAAAATCCAAAGGGTCCTAAAGGACAAAAAAGCAGTGGTTAAATGTATGCTAAATCCAAAGACTGTTGGTCATGAATTAAATGTAATGATTAATACCTCATGAATCCTACGGGTTGGTATGTGAGATGGAGTAAGGGACAACTAATTTTAAGTGTCCCCTAGAACCTCAAGTTACGGTTAGCTGTGCACCTAGTTACGACGGTTCTAGAAAAGATCCTCACAAAGCTGGATTCATCTTGGATGTGAGTTGTAGACATTTGTCAAGGTTGAATAAACCTCTCTAAACAATTTATTCCATTTGTGAGACATTGTCATTCCCTGTGTCTTTATTATCCAACATATGCTTAAGTGTGTATTCCCTTTCCCTTATCTGAAGTATCACAGTGTTGAGTCAGTCAAGTCATCCCCTTGGTCCTAGCCTTTCATTCTTCACCCTCACCCTTTGCTAGCAAAATGTTCACGTCTATGAAATGAGTATATTCTTGAGGTTCTGTTTTGAGTAAATGATTATTTAAACTTATATTCAATATAATTATTGATTAACCGTCAGTGAAATGATGCTTCCTACTTTAATTCTTGTTATTAGAATGATTGAAATATCATACCTTAACCATTTGTACTTGCATCATTGATCCGAATTAGGGGGCATATGGTCTAAATTTGGATGTATAAGCCATAAAAGCATTAAACGGAGAGGCCACCCTCTCCCATTTATCATAAAAGCATTAAATGAAGAGGCCACCCTCTCATATCCATGGTATTTGGTAGCACATGGTTTTGGCCCATGGTATGGCCTCAAGGAACATTGTAATAATGTTATATAAAGGCCTAGCAAGCCTTCTCATGATAACGAGCCTACTCATTTGGTTTCTCTCCTATTTTATATTGTTCATTGTGAGACTAATTAGATCTGAGTGAATTATTGGTAATTAGTTTCAGAGGTGGGGCTCCTCTTTGAGCCTCACCTCCCATTCACTTCATATGTTTTTGTTCATGCTTATTCTCATGCAAGATTAGTGTTTTTCATGTGAATTTTATGACATATTTGCATGCTTAACCTCCTCCTCTCTTGGCATTCAATCCTTCCGGTTCTTAGCTCCCAAGATCCAGATCAGTGGTATCAGAGCGGGTATGCTCTCCATCGGGACAATATTTTGAAGCATGATGCGGGTTCAACGGAGGTTCCACAACCTCTACAACAACCCATGCTTCTCTGCAAACCCTTGGAATCTCTACACTCAACACTCTCACATTCAACAAAATTTGAACAAGTTCCATGGACTGCACAAGATGTTTCAGAGGCTCTACCATAGCTCATCGGAAAGGTATTTCCGTCAGCTCTAATAAGTATTCACGGAATTTAATTTCGTTTCTTGGTTTGTGAGATATGCTTGTTTGAAGTAGCACATGTTTGTGCATAATGTGTCTGGACATACAACAACTTTAAACAAGTGCTACAAACTCCACAAAATGTCTCAGAGGCTCTACCATAGCTCATTGGAAATCTCTTTCCGACAGCTAAAATGGGTATTTCACGGATTTTCATTTCATTTTCTGGTTTGTGAGATATGCTTGTTTGAAGTAGTACATGTTTGTACACAATGTGGCCGAACGTAGAACAACTTTAAGCAAGTGATACAGACTCCAAAAAATGTCTCAGAGGCTCTACCATATCTCATTGGAAATCTCTTTCCGTCAGCTAAAATGGGTATTTCGTGGTTTTCCATTTGGATTTCTTGTTTGAGAGATATCATCGATTGAAGCAACATATGTCTGCAAAATAGTGTGCGCGTCTCTCTTAAGCTTCAACAAACATTTTCTCAATCTCTACGCCACCCCAGAGCAATTATGTTATATGAATGGAAATGTCTCTTTGAGATCTCAAATGGGTCTTCAACGGAATTCAATTTCACTACATGCATCAGAAGCTATGAATGGATTTGCAACAAGACATCAATTGCACCAAAGATCATGAATTTTCAATTTTTTAAATCTTATTGTAATCATGGTTATGGCTAACCACACAAACCCACTGGTTTTGGGTCAACCACACAAAACCCACGGTTATGGGGGAAACCACACAAAACCCACGGTTATGGGGGAAACCACACAAAACCCACATTTATGTATTGTAATCACGGTTATGGGTCAACCACACAAAACCCATGGTTATGGGTTAACCACACAAAACCCACAATTATATATTGTAATCATGGTTGTGGGTCAACCACACAAAACCCACGGTTATGGGTTAACCACAAAAAACCCTTCTCTTCAGTGGAAACAAGCTTGTCATTGCCACCATGGTTATGGGTTAACCACATAAAACCCACGGTTATGGGTCAACCACACAAAACCCATGGTTCTGAGTCAACCGCACAAAACTCTTCTCTTCATTGGAATCAAGCTTGCCATTTCCATCATGGTTATGGGTCACCCTTGCAAAACCCACGGTTATGGGTCAACCTCGCAAAACCCACGGTTATGGGTCAACCACACAAAACCCTTCTCTTCATTGGTAACTAGCACGTTGTAATCATGGATCTCTTTTTAGCATGAAATGATGGGGACCATCATTTTCTAAGGGGGGAGGAATAATCCGAATTTTATGGGGCATATGGTCTAAATTCAGATGAATAAGCCATAAAAACATTAAATGGAGAGGCCACCCTCTCCCATTTATCATAAAAACATTAAATGAAGATGCCATCCTCTCATATCCATGGTATTTGGTAGCACATGGTTTTGGCCCATGGTATGGCCTCAAGACACATTGTAATAATGCTATATAAAGGCCTAGCAAGCCTTCTCATGATAACAAGTTACTCATTTGGTTTCTCTCCTATTTTCTATTGTTCATTGTCAGACTAATTAGATTTGAGTGATTTATTGGTAATTAGTTTCAGAGGTGGGGCTCCTCTTTGAGCCTCACCTCCCATTCATTTCATATGTTTTTGTTCATGCTTATTCTCATGCAATATTAGTGTTTTTCATGTGAATTTTATGACAGATTTGCATGCTTAACCTCCTCCTCTCTCGGCATTCAAGCCTTCCGGTTCTCAGCTCCCAAGATCTGGATCAATCATCATGCATTTTTAGCCTGGGTCATATTTTGATCAGTCTTGACCTGGTCAAACCTAGTTTGACCATGTCAACTATAGGATCTAAGATGAGTTGGACCAGTGATGTTCGAGGTTGATGATTTATGGTCCTTTGATTCCCATTTGATGGTTCCATACAACAGACACAGGTTTCACTTGATGGTTTGATGGATTTTTATAGTTATTATTATTTACATACCATTTACTTTTATTGGTCCTGACATGGTTGAGACTACAGATTGATTATCCAGGTAGCCATAGGGTGTATGGGTATTCATATCTAGTGCATTTGGAACTTCTAAGTCCACTGGTACACTCATATTTCAGTTACACGAACTCCTAGACGAGATTTCACTCAGATTGTCACTTTTATGTAGATTTGCCATTATAAAATGGTCTGGCAGCACATATGAGTTTTTATTTGGTTCTCCTAGGGCGCTACAGAGGGATTATGGGGTCCAGACACTTTGGTGCAGTCATATTTGTTCCTGGAGCACCAGAGAGAGAGCTACATGTATTTGATTGATTTACAGGTGATTTTCCAAGGATAAAAAATGGGATAAAATGGTCATTAAGGAATTCGATTTGGGAAAATGAGGAAAGGAATTGTCATGAGGTTTGTTCATAGGTCATTCATGATGCATCCCACACCTTCCAGCATAGTTTCATCATTAAGTGGGTTCCACACACACTCCGGGGCATTATTTTGATGTATTATTATGCTATTGAGGGGGCCACGATTTGGTCACTCGATCACTTTGTGATGTTATTGATTCATATCTTTTATCATTGTTCCATGGGGTGATTCTAGTGAAGGATATTAACACCTCCTAGCCTCACTATGTGCTCCTTACACTCATCCTAGTCATCTTTTATGTGGTGCGACCCCCCCTAGGGCCACCTTAGTGAGTGCACACCCCTCATTTGTGAGTTGATCCATGTGTTTTACCTCCGGCTCATCATAGTCGTCGATTGTATTGTGTTTATCTTTTGATATCCACCACTCGTTCATAAATTGGTTAAGGTTTTGGTCTCTCTCATTCCTATTTAAAAAAGAGACCCCCTCATTGTAAATGCACCTTTGGTCTCTTGAACTCTTGAAATAAAATATTATTTTGCAGATCTGCTTCTCATTCTTTGATGAATGTTCTCATACATGATTATAGATATTTTCTTTAGACATCTAAGTTGTTCACAGGTGTTTTCCAACATCTTCAAAGGGAGGCTGAATTCATCTATTGCAAAGGTGTGAATTGCTTGAGGGACAATTGCACAGGTTTCCCACATATTCTCTAGGCATGACGTTTTCATCTTGAAGATATTTTTTTCAATTGTTCTTTGTCCATTGATTTACTTCTTTTGATATGCCGTGCATCGCTCATCTTTCATCCGTGGATCAAATCTCACTTAGGTAGTTTGATTTTGCAGGTAAAGAAGACACCTTTTCTCCTTGGGGATAGGACATTTTTGCTTGGAATCACTTGGATCTAGCTTGGAATTGTAACTAAATGGAAGGATCATCGCATTTGAGTTAAGATCTACAAGGTACGTATTTGTTTTCATGCTATTTATCCATTGGTCACTTCAAACCATCATTGTTAAAACCCTATTTTTATATATTTGGCGATAATTTGGGATTAGTAACTAAAACCCACCTCTTAATTAATTAAATAACCTTAGAGACCAAATTTGGTGGAAATTCGACTTCATTTACTCCTCGATCTAAGGCACTGGCCATCTCTAAGGGAGGACGCACTTGTGGGTTCTTAGTCATTTTCCAGATCTATCATCTGGGTGTTGCTATTTTGTCTTTCAAACTTCAGATATGTCACTTAGCCACCCTCCTAGTTCCATTCACACCTTAATTTCACCTAGTGAGCCCCATTTCACTTCACTTTGATTAAATCAATGGTGGTCCCCACTTGGGTCTTTTAGATTGGCATTAGATCTATCTAGATCTACTCTTTTAATTTCATTAGTGGCATATTTATTCCATGGTTGAGCATTTATCCCTTTCATAAGCCTCCTCAACCAAGCCCTAACTTCATTTGTCACTTGTATTCCCTAGATCTATATCTACTTACTCTTGATCTCTCTCTCTTTGCAACTTCACGTTTCCCTAGAAGGTCTAGAGTAGGTTCACTAGCCTCTATTGGTTAGCTAGGGTCTCCCCCTTGGTCTTTCATTTGCTTGATCTAAATTGAAGAGTGTCTCGATTAGCGTGAAAACCATTTATCCTTGGGAATCGTGGCTCTCTTGGGTCACCTCTTTAGTTGTCCAACACCTCTATCATGCTGGATAGGATCACCTTTTGGGACAACTACAAGTTGTGTGATAACAATACCTTACTACGATCTTACATTCCAATATTGTCTTACATTAATGCCCTGCTATGGATCCTATTTGTAATCCCAATTCCTTCCTTATGGATTGTATTTATTCTCCTCAAATTTCTACTCCTACCTTCTCCAGGCCATTTATTTCTTCCCCTCAAACAAAGATCTAGGGATCTAATAATTGGGACTACTACCCACTACTCCTTCTTATGACCCTGCATTTATCACCCTCAAACACATAGCTAGGGATTATGTATTATCTTCCCAACCATGGATCTAATATGAGGAATGCCTCTAGATCTAATATAGGGAAGCACTACAGGGAAGAACTACCCACACCTTTTTAATGGACCTATATTTATTCCCCTAAAAACCCTACCAATCAAGGGAGTATATCTGTCCTCACTAAGGATCTTATCTATCTCGTTAGGGACATATCCATTCCTCTTCTTCCCATTTGTCTTCCTATACTTTCTATCATGGTGAATTGATTGATATAGATGTATAAAGGATTGGGGAAGGAATGGAGTCTTATCGATGCTTTACTTTCCTCTCCTTTCCCCTCAATAAGGGATCCTTATCCTTACCTTCCTAGAAGGGGAAATTAAATATAGGGTAAAGAAAATACATGATGCTTTCCTTCTCTTTATATAGAGGAAATGAATACAAACTGGACAAAATGGATACAATAACTTTAAATCACCCTATTAATGCTAGGAAACATTCCTTCCAATGACCTAGAGATAGATATTCATTAGGAAAGTCAAAATTCATTTTCTTTCTTAATAAAGATATATAGTCCTATCCACATAGAGAGTCAGTTCTCTAGTTTTTGTTTTCTTGTAGAATACTTCTTATATTTTCAACCACACCCATAGAGGGTTTTGAACCCGAGTATCCATGTTAATACAAGCTCAATCACCTTGTTATTGGACCACTCTCATGTGGTTAGTTAGTTCTCTAGTTACCAAAGGGGCTTTTCGAGATCCATATTAGTTCTCTAGTTATTGAAGGAAGGTCAATAAGATGGATTATATCTATTGCCCTAGTTTGCACAAATGTACTTAAGGTAGGGTCTAAACTATGAGTAAAAATATATACCTTGACTAGAAAGCCTTTTATTTATTCCCATCAAAGTGAAAGTTGGACTGAATTTGGACAGTTTGGGAAGAAAAACACTATAAAACAAAGATAAGATGAAATTCGACATACCTATCAATAAGGATAGTAGGTTGAGGCTATCATCTCCCTATTGAGTGAGTAATTCCTACACACAAAAATTTCCCAACTCACTTGACCAAACAGGAGAAGGGAAAAGGAGCAACAACTAAATTTTGTATCCCATCCATTCGATAGGTACTTGCTTGCTTGAAAGATGATTTCATGTTGTTTTGAGATGACCTTCTTCCTAATATCGAGAGTGTCCAATTGCATGGCTAATGAATGTAAGATATCAATCTTCGTGTCTTCCAATAAATTTCCAATTTCATATTAGTTAACTCAACTATTGTAGTTCTTGATGATTTTCCATCAATTCCTTTATATCCTCTACTCCTCTTTATTGTAGCTCCTGAATTATTTTGAATATTTCATTTATCTCCTCAAGAAAGATGGGAAATGTCACCATTTGAAATCAAATTCAATGTCTCCATCCATTCCTCTCTAACACCCTAAAGCGTACAAACTTGAGGGACCTAGAGTCCAATCTATACTTGGTAGACCTTTTATAGTTGAACTAAAACCTCTCAACATAATATTCCAATGACTCTTCTTTTCCCTAGGTCATCCTAAAGATCTCAACTCTAGTGTTTCAAGCCTTGCAATGATCAACGTATTTATTTATAAAGTATTGCGAGCAATTTGCTTCCAGATATTGATTCCATCAAGACTCAGAAACCAATGTGATTTTTCTTTCTTCAAAATATATATCAATAAGGACTTTATTCTTGATTTGGAGAGTGCCTAATCACATGGCTAATGAATCCAAGATATCATTGTATGTATATTTTAGTGAATTTCCGTTTTTAGATTTGGTTACCATTTTTTGTAGTTCTTGAGGATTGTTTAGTAGTGCTTCTATAACATTTAATCTTCCTTATGTAACTATTGAATAGTTTTTGAAAAAAAAAATTCTCTCATTATAAGAAAGATAGGAAAGGTCACCATTTGAAATCAAATTCAATGTCTCCACCCTTTCCTCTCTAATAGCCATAAATATTACCATTGTGAGGGACTCTAGATCTAATATAAAATTGGTAGACATTTTATAGTTGAATTGAATCCTCTCTACATAATCTTCCAATGATTCTTCCTTTCCTTAGGTCATCCTAAAGTTCTCATCTGCAATGTCTCAAGACTTACAATAATATCTATATTTATTTATAAAAGGCTTGTGTAATTTGCTCCCAAATATTAATGTTATTTCCATAAAGACTCAAAAATTGATGTGATGTTGCTTCCTTTCAAAGTAGATAGGTAAAGGTGAAACTTTTGAGCATCCTTTTTATAATCATAAATCTTGTAGACAATTTCAAATTCAAATAGGAATGTATTAAGGTCCTTTGTAATTAGTCCATGAAAGAGAGGAAGGACAAAGCGATTGGTGTTTTTCATCGTAATTTTGTCTTTGTTCCCTGAATGGGAAATTGAAAAACTACTAATTAGTCTTCTCCTTCTCCTTCTACCATGATGTTTACCTAGAGAGGTCCTTGAACAAGTTTAAAATTTTCTATCTTTTCTTAAGTTTGGAAGTGAAAAAGATCTATGTCTACTGTTGCAACAAATGATCCTTCTTTCCTTCCCTTATCATTACTAGAAGACTCTTCTATGAATTGTTGTATCTTAGCTATACATCGTACAACAAACTTTCTTAAAAACTCCCTAAATTTTCTTTTTTTTGCATCACGGATTTCAAATGCTTGTTATTCTTGAAATGCATATTATTCCCACCACCTACTACATCATTATTGACTTGCACTAGAAATATATGATTTTGGTAGAAATGATCCTAATTTATCCCTACAACAATGCATGCATTCTAGCTAAAAAATTATTAAAAAAAAACAATGCACAAATGTATTAACAAATTTGAATGTCGATCTTTAAACCGGAAATCCATCTATAGTGCATATCCTATTCTTAAACATTATATACTACTATAGTTCTTAGAAACCTCCCTGACAATGACACCAAAAAGTGAGGTGCTATAAATTTATAACAATATAACATTAAACACCATGAGCTCACTTTAATTATCAATCTAGGATCAAACAATTTTAGAGGTACTACACAATATATATGAAAGCTACAAGAGTTAAGCACCACTATTGCATCCTCTTTAGGGAAAATAGGTAGAAACCAATTGAAGACAACAAGAGGTAGGCATTAAAGAACAATTTCTCATTAATTATATGTACATATTTATACAATGAGATGACCCTTGGGTTCATATTCCCAAGGAATCTCTTGGACTCCTCAAGACTTTTCACATTCTCCTATGACTGTTAACCCTAAACGGATTAATGTTTCCAACAATCCCCCCCTTAATCCAAAGGGCTGTATGTGAGTCCAAGAAAAGAGAGTTGAATAACTAGATGTGGACAATTGTCGAAGGATGAACATCTCCAACTTGGCAATCCGAATTTCCCAAGCAAGCTAGCAAAAGTTGACATCTTCTGCTAAATATAAGTGCTCTCTGAATTTGTGGTTTTGGATGACCACAAACCAAAAGGGATGGTAGAAGCAACATAAGCTGATGTCTTCTACTAAGTGGGTGATTTAAGGTTGACCACAAAATATCGAACTTCCCGACAACTTTGGTTCTGGCTCAATGGTTCTCTTTGGAACTTAGAATGAAGGCTTAGTGGTTCCTCTAGAATATGGTGGTTTGGGGACCACCATTTAATGTTTAGTAGAAACTGAAGTCTTCTACTAAATGGGTGGTTTTAGGATGACCACAAACTCTAAGTTCAGTGGAACATGGCTCTGACTCTGGTTTAGTGCTACAACTTTGACTCTATCTAGGCGGCTCTAGCTCGAAGCCTTGGAAACTAGCATAAGGTTTTGCTTATGGCTCTGGAACTAGTTCAAGCTCCCTTGTTCTAGCTCTCTTGTTCTCGCTCGCTTATTTTTAACGGTCCATCATCCCCCCCATTATGAACAAAGTGAGGAGTAGAAAATATCATGGTGGTTATGAGTGTCAAAATTAGACACGAAGTAGCACGATCTAATGAATGCTCTCGATCATGGCTCTCTTTTTGTATTCTGGCTACAATTATGAATATGGCCTCTGAATCTGGCTGTGTCTTAGGCTCACTTGTTTTAGAGATGAAGAAGGCTATGACTACATGTTGTCAGATTGATAAGGCTTCGAAACTTGAAGCCTAACTATAGATTCATGATGTTCTCCCTTATCAGGTACAAGATGAGAACTAGGAAAACTCTCTATTGCATGTTGTGTCAGAACTCGAGACTCGAATCTGTGATATGAATGATATACCTTCTTATTTGTTGTTGACCATTTCCAAGAAGTGATCCACACATAGTATATCTTCAATCTTGTAGGTTTCTTCAGTGTCGAATATCTATCTAAAGAATGGTTATGCTTCTTGCAATGCCGATTAGGATGGAGATCGAAGCACTACTCTTCCATGTGGCTAATTTGGTAACAATGTTGGAACGTAAAAATATGAACTGGAGTGAATGAAGATGAACTTTCTTTAAGAACCCAACACTCTGAAACTAGATTGGCTTGGAGTAATCAGAATTGTGAATAATCACTTCCTTGTCGTATCCAAGACTAGTTATGTGCTTGTTGTGGGTGATCTCTTCCCAAGGTCTGATGATGGGTTTGAGAAGTGCAAGAGGAACCTCTATATGCATAACTTCATGTTCATTTTTTTTTGCTTCTAAAGTGGGGCCACTAATTTTCTTATGTTCTTCTGAAGTGGCATCATCATGTGTCGGATGCTGAAAGGAATCACAAAGAAGATTGTTTTGAATAGGAACAAGTTCAGAATGCATTTCTTCTTATTGGAGTTGCGACTCAAGTTGTAAAAACTCAAGTGTGTTTTGTGAATCTTGTACAGAATTTTGAATGTGAGTGAGAGTGGTCTTGTCGACCATTACAATGTTGCCTACAAAAGAGAGAAGTAGAGTGTTCAATAACTCTACCAAACCATTTATTCGTCTCATGAAGAAACAAAAGATTCACTCAAATAAAGAAGGGATTCTTGCAACTCCATCTTTTTTACAAACAAACTCAATAATTAAAGTACTTGACTTAAAAGATGGAAGGGTTTCAGCTACAACCGAAAATGCACTCGACTCAATTTTTATTTGACACTTATAGAAAACAATTGCAAGTACCAAAAATGCACGAGAACTTACAAAAATGCAAATTACAAATTTAATGATGATCCTCAAGTTGAATTAAAATTCAGAAATCAAATACTTTACCTCGAAGTCCTTTGGTGATGATGCCCCAATTACCCTAGAGTTGTGGTGCCAAGGCGATGTTCTTGCAAGATTTGACCTCCTCCAAAAGAGTAACAATAGTCACATCCACAGTAAATTCCAAATCAAATACCAATCTCCAGTAACTTTGAAATCACTTCACAAGCTCTTTTAAACTAACAGGCAAGAAGATATACCAAATGATAAATTTTTGGAATGTTACAATGCATGGATCACAAGCTATGCCTATAAATTCAATATTCCCTTGGAATAAGCGGATGTTGTCCACCAAAATAGACCCCAAAGATACATAATGTGAAGAAGATGTTTGTTGTGCCAATATTGAACATTCCATGCACAGATGATGTGACATGTGTATCTATATGGAACCTCCCATCATGACAAATAATGGCCACACTCAATGCATTTTCTCACTAAATCACATTCACAAATGAATTTGATCATGTAATGTTGCGTTGTTTATTTGAGAAAAATGAAGAGGGCTTCATTCCCATCTATTGAGCCTCGCAAAACAAATAAGATAAGTAAACCATGCATAGAGATGTGGGTCCTTAGTTGAGAGGCATCATTTCAACATAGCACAGTTCAACTGTTCAACGCTTTTGAGAAAGAGGAGAAAGACGGGTAAGAGGGATAAAAATAATGCCATCAATAGTTGTGATCATAGTCAGGCATTTTAGCCTCCAGGTTCAATGTGTACATAGAGTTGTCAGGTCCATTAGAGTGCCATTGCTGGACGAGTGAAAATATCCACGAATAACCAACCTGAATTTCTGCAAAAATGATCAGAATGATGACTCTATATTTTTTGAATACTTTGCGGGCAGATCCAAGTAGAAAAATCTCTGAAAACTGATGGCACCTTTTTCAACCCAAAGAGCTCAGCTCTTCAACTCGCAGCAGATTTCATGCCCTGTGGCCTAGTTGGTGCTTGGTATATAAAGTCTTGCAATCTTTGTGAACACAACAAATTAACATGGCTGAAAACCTATTGGTGGACACAATCTTAATTGAACCACAGATCATTTCATAAAACATAAATACTTCTTGCCAGCTTCTCCTCACACGTCCGCGGTCTCCTCTTTCACTGGTGCATGGGCCATGCATTATAGTTTGTCAACATTAGGATAGAAACCAGTGATAGAAATATGCACACATCAAGATTATCCTGATTGTTTATCAGTATTCTACTCGAAATATGTATTGCTAACACCAACATACTCTCATGAAATCGTAGGTGATTATCTACTCTTAGTCGAAGGGATAGAGGGAGGCATTGAAGCGTTGGAGGGGCAGTCCATCATTAGCAGTCGATCGACTCCTTGATGTATTGTGAAGCAACCCCACCTTGATGTATTGTGAAGCAACCCCAAAGACTTTAAGAGACTTTATTTATGAAGGAGCTAAAGCAACGGGGATTAATGATCAGAATCAAGTTGACTAGAGGGAACACTCAATTGCTTGATTCCCAGAGTTCGGGTATTCTTGATGCTTGGTGGAACATTCTTCTTTGAATTGAAACAATGACACTATACATATATTTTGGATCAAGATTTATCCACGCTAGCAGCAAACAAGTGACACCAGCTACTTATATTGACCCATACAAACTCATCCTGCAGTTCTACTTTTGCCGCTGATGAACACGGTGGTCACCAATCCCAAATTCAAATAGAAAATTCCTAACACTCTAGACCTTCGAGATGGGCCCAAAAACAAACCAATGCACAACAGAAAAGACCAGGAGGGAACATTACCCAAGCCATGCAATTTCGAAGGAGCAAAGTTTAAGTAAAAAGAGAGACACCAGTCTTTCTTAGAACACAGGGAGCTTACTCCTAGTTCTTGGTGCTTTAGGTCTCAGAGGCCAAGAATACAACTCATTCCATTGGGAGGCAATGTGGTGTGAGGCACGGGGAAAGAATCCTCTTTATCCGGGAGTTCTGTGTGGCATATTTTTTCAAAGGGCTCAGTCTATGTTGTTCAAGTCGGGAAGGTGCACACATATACAAGAAAGCAGAAGAAAAGGAAATTGAGAAATTGAAGGACATTTTAGAGGACAAGAATTCTCTCTCGAGTTACTACTTCTTGTTTACAATTTAACCTATCCACCTAGAGCTTGCATTTTCGAAAGATAATTGGAATGTTAAGGAAAGGAGATCATGCAGTCACATGAGGAGTAAACTGCATACCAGGTGAGTGAAACACAAACCACAAAATAACATTGATCCATGCAAATACAAAAGAACTAAGACAATTCTAGACCTAAATGAAACCATATAGCTGGAAACTCCTCAATGCTCACATGCAACTTAGGTAACATATAGATCCAAGGAGCTAATGCAACGGGTAACACACAGGAGATAGTGTAAGTATGCAGAGCTGGGTTCTCAGAAATTGTGTAGCAAGAAGGATGGCATACTCCCAAAGTGCTCTAAATAACACAGGCCACAGGGTTCAGAATTGCTCTAATACCGATGTTGGATCCCATTTAGGGAAAATAGGAAAAAACTAAATGAAGACAAGACGAGGTGGGCAAAAACTAAATGAAGACAAGAAGAGGTGGGGATTCAAGCACACTTTCGCATTAATCATATGTACATATTTATAATGAGATTACTCTTGGTTTCGTATTCTCAAGGTGTCTCTTGGACTTTTGGACTCTTCAAAACTTTTCACATTCTCTTATAACACTTAACTCTAAAAGGATTAATGTTTCCAACAACTACAAATAAAACACTTTCTAGAAAAGGTTTTAATTATGGAACCTCCCAAAAAAGTGTCTTCCTTGTCTATTTATGACAAGGTTTCTAGCAAAGGTGGGCAGCCAAAGATTTTAGTGCAGTTATTTTCCCTATGCTCCTTGGTTGTAAAATGCACTAGCATGATCCCAAACTTGGTACTAGTAGAAAAAACTGTAGGGACCCCCATTTCGAGGTCCCCCAAAAATACTATCTATGTAATACTAACATCATATAAGCATTTTAAATCTTGAAAATCAAATATGAAACCGTAATAAAAATGCGTAAACTCAACTTGTACATAAAAATGGAACATTTTACCTGATTCCGATGGTTGAAGGTTGTTGTAGCTGACATCCCTTGCCACTTTGATCCCAACATCCAATCTCCCGATTTACCGAAGACCTCTCAGTTGAACACCCTACCATATCGGGGTTACTCTCCTTCACCGCGAACCCCCGAGCATTTTGGGGTCGTAAGAACACACAATGCAAGCTTTTCGCGGGGATCCCCCAATCCCCGCGGAAAGCTCAACCCAACTCATAAGAATCACAAGATAATTTCTTAATTACGGTGCCCGTCTAGCACTAGGGAGCAAGACAGTCCATTCTCCTTCTCCTCCCTTTCTTTTATAACCAAAATATCTATGCCAAGTGTCTCTTCATGCAATATTATTATTTAATTTCATAATTCTCAATTATTTATTCTCATAAACTAAGTGTCACTTTATCTTTAAGTGTGCACCTAAATCCCTACAATGTCTCCTTGTTATCTCCTTGGTTAATTTCTCTAATCCCTAAATCAGTGGGATGTGGGTGGAGTGGTTTCTACTAGAGTCCTATTTGTATTTTTCTCACTCAATAGTTTATTCAATAATATTTTAATTAACTTCTAGTAGATGGACACAATGTTTTTCCACTTTCTTTTCTTTTCCAATAATAAATTAAAAATAAAATAAAATTTATTCATTTTATTTAAAATTCTAATCTACTTCAAGTTTCTTCTTTTCAAAAAAATAATAAAATATAATAAAAATGGAGTAGAATATTTCTTTCATTAATATTTCATTCTAATGCAAATATTCTTCTTTTCACAAATAACAAAAACAAAATACGAATGGAATAAAGTATTTCTTTCATCATGTTTCTTTAAACTTAATTATGTAATTTCAATTTGTGCAATTTTAATGACTTCCTCTTGTTCCTGTCTGGGTACCCCTTCGGCGGGCCCTTCCGACAATTCCATTTCTTTCTTCTTATTCTTGTCTATGTACCTCTTCAACGGGCTCTTCCGACAACTCTTTTTCTGTCTTCTTATTCTTGTCTAGGTACCTCTTCGGCGGGCCCTTCCGACAATTCCTTTTCTTTCTTCTTGTGAGGAGAATTGTGTAGCAATCGGGGAGTCGTTACCACGATCTCTTGACTACACTTCTTGAAGACTAAGGGCTGCTGAGGGATAAGTTTCTCCTTATCGCGCGCCCCTCAACTCTCGTACGCGACCAAGTTGGTATGGCCTCGCCCGTACGCCACACGCTTCCCCGGGCCAGCTCGCAAGCTTCCGACCCGTGCGTGGAGTGCTAATTTAGGGTCGACAATCTGTCATCATACCCCTATGTGTTCTTTCCGTTCTTACGACCCACATAATTCCATTGTCGGTTAGTCAGTAAATCGTCTTACCTGCCACTGTACACACACACTCAAGCACACATTAAATAGCATTGCACTATCAAATCATTTCATCATTCATTTTCATAATATCTCAGCCAGTCGAGTATCTCTGTCATTCTTCATTTTCACTATCAAATCTTTTCCTCGGTCATCATAATATCTCAGTCGGTCGAGCATCTATTTCATTCAATAATTTTTGTTTCATAATTTCTCAATCTAGCATATATCATCTAATCACTTTCGTTTCCTAGTTTCTGAGTCATTCGAGCATATATTTCATTTAATAATCTCTATTTCATAATTCTCAATTCAGCATATCTATCATTCATCATTCTATCTGAATCAGTCGAACATATCTATCATTCATCATTCTATCTCAGTCAGTCAAGCATATCTAACATTCATCATTCTATATAACATTCAGTCATCATCCATTTCATAAATTCGCTAATCATTAAGCAAATCATTCATTATTAAGTAAGGTATCAATTTCTAAAAGTGTTGTTCAAGCATTTTCAATATTCAAAGGACCAATTACTAAAGTTTATTCGGTCGGGTCACTTGGCAAGTGTCCTCAAGTCTACGCTCAATCAATGTACCGAGGCGGGAATTACAGACACCCCCTCTTATTAGAACTTCCTCTTGAAGTTATATTTTGTTCTTGTAATTTCGTTGTTGGGCTTTTCTCTATTTTCCCATTTTTATCTTATTGTCATTCTCTTCTACCCTTCTCAAACAATCATGGCCATAAACACTAGAGTTTCTAATCATTATCCTTCTATTTCATCCAACAGGGTTCCAAACATCCTCTAGAACTCAATCGTAATTTCACATAATGCAAATCCAATAATACCTTTAATAATTGTCAGTTTAGATTTCCTAAATCTCCTATTCATCCGTGAAGATCCATGGTATCCATTTAACTACGAGTTATATTGCATTAATAGCCACCCCATAGTTACCCAATTATCATTTTGCACAACAATCCAAGCAAGAATTTAAATTCATTGGCTATCCCTTCCTTCAAGGTGAGAAGGTAAAATTCATACAGTATTCAGTAGATACAGATGGGTACATTATAATTACAAATTATTGGTTCAAGGGAGATTATCCATTCTTACAAATCGATGTATAAATCATTCAATATCCTCTTAAGACTACTTCCAATTTCATGATTTTTAATAAAATTGATTCTCAACTCGATACGAAAGTGTCGTAACTTAGTGACTTGGATAAACCCAATAAATTTAACATTCTAGTTATTTTCGTTAGTAACATCTTGTCCAGGTAAATGAGCTTATAACGTTCTTACCTCGTTTTATCATTTTCATATTCATACAACCCATTCGACAAAGTCACAAATTGTGTGGGTCATCATAATCTCATTGAGTCCTAACATCAGAACTAGTTGTCTCTTTGTTTCAATTGCACCTTGTCAGGTGGTTAGCATCATTGTGCTCAACTTTTCATGTTGAAAGTCTCCATACTTGTTCTATTTTAAAAAAAAGTAGCGTCCTTGTTTGACCTTTTCGGTAGGTCTGCCAAGTTACTCCTTCCACATTATCATCTGAGGGTCAAGTGAATTTTGTAGTTTTTCATTTTCATTATCAGTCTCGTCATGATGAAAAATCAATGTGATCATGTTCATCCCATGGCATTGGTCACCTCTGTATATTTTTTTTTCAATGTTGCATGCCCTTTTTTTTTTGCATTGCGATGGCTAAAAATCACCAATTTTGCTTCTTGTTCTAACTATCCTTACTGTCACTTAATTATATCATAATCCAAATCCTTCATATATCAATTTGTTGTCTCGGTGCCAGTAATTATGTTTAAGACACTCAACTAAATCATTGGAATTAGAATATACATATCTTGATCTTGAATTCCTCTTATATATATATATAATCAAAATTAGAACATTGGATGTCCTTACTCCAATTTCCTCTTTTTCAATAATTTAAACCAAAACTTATATAGTTGGATTATCAATATAAAGCTTTTATATATGTTAAAAAAAAAAATCCTTACCTCAACAAAGAACTTTAGCATGTCTTTACAACAATAAACAACATTTTATATATATTTCTTTTAAAATCTAAAAGCGAGAGCTAACTAAAGTTCCACTCTAAATTTCCATGATATAACCAGACCATTTTATTTATGTTGCCCCTTATCCCCCTTTTTTTATTTTTAATAAAAATGTTTTTCAGTACAACCATCTCTATCATTTTATACTAATATAATTCCATGTACTAGTTGAATATATCTCCATGTTTCTCAAGTTCATATTTATTTTAAATCTATTCATCACACAACCTACACTCATTTCTTCAACTAATAATTATATATACAAATTTCCCTCAAAAAGTATACGATAAGTTCAATTTAAGAATCCTTTATTTACAACTCAATAGAAAAATAAGTATATAATTCTTTAATCATAAATGTAACACAAGGGTTCCTTTATTTTATAACTAGATTCTTTTCTCTATAATATATAACTATTATATATTTTTAAAAACATCAATTAAATATCAATAAGAAATTTAAATGTTCATTTCACTTAACTAATTCTTTTGTTTCCCAAGATACAAAAACTTCTTTTTTTCTAACATAATTAGTTCCTAAGTTTAAATCATTTACTTTTGTTTCCCAAGATACAAAAATTTCTTTTTTTCTAACATAATTAGTTCCTAAGTTTAAATAATATCAATAAAAGGAAAAAATCACATATTAAAGTACCATACTCAAATAACTTTGAAAGTTTTTATTTTCTTCATAATACATACTCAAAAGCAATTTAAAGAATATCAATAACCATGTATGGAAATTATCCATAAAATAAGATGGTTATCTTTTCACTTTATTTCTTCATAACATGAACTCAATGTAACTCTACGATTATAGGTATGGTAGGTTTCCTCAATCTTAACCTAACTCAACAATTTTAAAACACTGGTTGATATTCTAGATCGGAATGCAATACTCTTATTATAATGATATGATCCAAGGGTAAGTTCTAAATGTACCTCTAAACTAAACCCCATAAATTATATCTTGCATGAACTATCGTTAAGTTAGTGGTACATGAACCGCACAATCACCAAAGGAACATGAATTTATTAATTTTTGTTGGCTACACATTCATATACGATATTCCACATCAATTATGAAAATTACACCACTTTGTAAACATAATATACTATAATTTAAATATACAGAGCATTCTTTAAAAGGTTTGCCTTAAGTTCAACCACTAATTGCAGATATTCTTTCTCTTAACATAATATACTATAATTTTATTATGAATAAAATAGAGAATATAAATTCCAACCAGGTTTTGACTCTAAGTAATTTGAGGATCACAATTCCTATCATAATTAAAATATTGAATATTGACTTATAGTATAGTTAAGTTTCATTACGCAGGATAGACATGACTGTGTCCTCCAGATAATCGAGTAGAATTTAACGGTAATGTGATAGATCTGGTAATTTGAGGTTATCCTCTCTCTCTCTCTCTCTCTCTTTTTAAACGATTCTATGGATAAGCTCAGATTAAAGGAAGTTGAATCGAACCCTATTAAGTAGATGAAATCTGGGTAGCAGAAAATTAATAACCAATGGTAAATGCAACAGATCGGTACATGAAAGGTTCGATGGTTTCAAAATCAATGGAAACACACTAGATCTACGCTGTGGGGGTTCAGTAATTTCCAAAAACGTTGTAATCACAGATTTATAGATCGGATATATCCCATAACTTGACTTTAACTGAATCTACGAAGCAAAAGGGCATGCAAACGGAAGTAATGTTTCTAGTTTCGTCTAGGTTCGAACCTAGCTCTGATACCAAATGTAGGGACCCCTATTTCGGGGTCCCCCAAAAAGACTATCTATGTAATATTAACATCATATAAGCATTTTAAATCTTGAAAATCAAATATGAAACCGTAATAAAAATGCGTAAACTCAACTTGTACATAAAAATGGAACATTTTACCTCATTCCGATGGTTGTAGGTTGTTGTAGTTGACATCCCTTGCCGCTTTGATCCCGACATCCAATCTCCCGATTTACCGAAGACCTCTCAGTTGACCACCCTACCATATCGGGGTTACTCTCCTTCACCCAAAACTCCCGAGCATTTTGGGTCGTAAGAACACACAATGCAAGCTTTCCGCGGGGATCCCCCAATCCCCAAAATGCTCAACCCAACTCACAAGAATCACAAGATAATTTCTCAATTACGGTGTCCGTATAGCACTAGGGAGCAAGAGAGTCTATTCTCCTTCTCCCCCCTTTCTTTTATAACCAAAATATCCATGTCAAGTGTCTCTTCATGCAATATTATTATTTAATTTAATAATTCTCAATTATTTATTCTCATAAAACAAGTGTCACTTTATCTTTAAGTGTGCACCTAAATCCCTACAATGTCTCCTTGTTGTCTTCTTAGTTAATTTCTCTAATCCCTAAATCAGTGGGACGTGGGTGGAGTGGTTTCTACTAGAATCCTAGTTGTATTTTGCTCACTCAATAGTTTATTCAATGATCTTTTAATTAACTTCTAGTAGATGGACACAATGGTTTTCCACATTCTTTTATTTTCCAATAATAAATTAAAAATAAAATAAAATATATTCATTTTATTTAAAATTCTAATCTACTTCAAGTTTCTTATTTTCAAAAAAATAATAAAATATAATAAAAATGGAGTAGAATATTTCTTTCATTAATATTTCATTCTAATGCAAATCTTCTTCTTTTCACAAATAATAAAAACAAAATAAGAATGGAATAAAGTATTTCTTTCATCATGTTTCTTTAAACTTAATTGTGTAATTTCAATTTGTGCAATTTTAATGACTTCCTCTTGTTCCTGTCTGGGTACCTTTTTGGTGAGCCTTTCCGACAATTCCATTTCTTTCTTCTTATTCTTGTCTAGGTACCTCTTCAGTGGGCCCTTCCGACAATTCATTTTCTTTCTTCTTATTCTTGTCTAGGTACCTCTTCGGCGGGCCCTTCCGACAATTCATTTTCTTTCTTCTTGTGAGGAGAATTGTGTAGCGATCAGGGAGTCGTTACCGCAATCTCTTGACTACACTTCTTGGAGACTAACGACTACTAAGGGATAAGTTTCTCCTATCACGTGCCACTCAACTCTCGTACGCGACCAAGTCAGTATGGCCTCACCCGTATGGCACACGCTTCCCTGGGCCAGCTCACAAGCTTCCGACCCGTGCGTGGAGTGCTAATTCAAGGTCGACAGTCTGTCATCGTATCCCTATGTGTTATTTCTGTTCTTACGACCCATATAATTCCATTGTGGGTCAGTCGATAAATCGTCTTACCTGCCACTGCACACACACACTCACGCACATATTAAATAATGCTGCACTTTCAAATCATTTCATCATTCATTGTCATAATATCTCAGTCAGTCGAGTATCTCTATCGTTCTTCATTTTCACTATCAAATCTTTTCCTCAGTCATCATAATATCTCAATCGATCGAGCATCTATTTCATTCAATAATTTTTATTTCATAATTTCTCAATCTAGCATATATCATCTAATCGCTTTCATTTCTTAGTTTCTTAGCCATTCGAGCATATATTTCATTTAATCATCTCTATTTCATAATTCTCAATTCAGCATATCTATCATTCACCATTCTATCTGAATCAATCAAACATATCTATCATTCATCATTCTATCTCAGTCAATCGAGCATATCTAACATTCATCATTCTATATAACATTCAGTCATCATTCATTTCATAAATTCGCTAATCATTAAGCAAAGCATTCATTATTAAGTAAGGTATCAATTTCTATAAGTATCGTTCAAGCATTTTCAATATTCAAAGGACCAATTACTAAAGTTTATTCGGTCGGGTCACTTGGCGAGTGTCCTCAAGTCTACGGTCAGTCAATATACCAAGGCGGGCATTACAAAAACACATGCATATAATGTCCTTATACCCAATCCATGAAAAAAAATCAGTTTATTATAAATTTAAACAAACTCTATTCAATACATAAAAAACATAAAAATGCCCCAAGGTGTCACAATGCAAATGCATTGTGTCGAGTTAAAATATTTGGCAATTAAACATAGATTTTTATTTAAAAGAATTCTAAAACTAAATAGTGCATTTAATTGGAATTACACACTTATGTGCCTTAATAAATGACACATTGATATTTAGTTTTGCCATGTCTCAAACAATACACTAGAAACATAGTAGCACATCATTGCATCATAATTTAGGAAGCACCGAAGTAGTCTAAGACATTTGGTAATAAAATATAGGTTTTTTATTGCACCGAGAGGCACTCTACAACCCATTATGGGGGAGATCTTGTGAGTCGAGTGTTTGTCGAGTAACAAAATAATACAAAGTAAACAAAAAAAGAATAATACAAAGTAAAAAGTAATAAATATTATGTCGGCCATAAACAAAAAAGAATAATACAAAGTAAAAAGTAAAAATGAGACTTAAACTAGAGACTTTAGAGCTTAGGATTAGGTGGTAAATATTATGTCGGCCATAAACAAAAAGGAATAATGCAAAGTAAAAAGTAAATATGAGACTTAAACTAGAGACTTTACTTTTTACTTTTAATACAAAGTAAAAAGTAAATATGAGAGTTTAGAGTGTTTGTCGAGTGTTTAACAAAGAAATACAAAGTAAACAAAAAAAGAATAATACAAAGTAAAAAGTAATAAATATTATGTCGCCCATAAACAAAAAAGAATAATACAAAGTAAAAAGTAAATATGAGACTTAAACTAGAGACTTTAGAGCTTAGGATTAGGTGGCTTGGGTATTGCACTCAAGGAGCTATTCAAGGAGAGGTTTGCACCCCGAGAGATTTGATCCCTCTCGGTGCTTGATAGAGCTTAGGATTTTTTTATAAAAATTCAAAAACTAAATGGTGCATTTATTTGTAAAGAGGTGCACCGGTGTATCTTAAATACATGGTGCATGACCATGTCATTTGTTAAAAATTCCATAGCGTGTCGAGAACATAGGAGTGCACCGATATGGATTACAATCTGGTGCATTATTGTAGGTTAGGAAATTATGTAATAATATATTTTTTTAATTAAAAAAAATCAAAATATAGATCGATGCATTTAATCGTCTATACCAACATCGGGGCACATATATAATTTGTACATCAAGATTTTAATTTTATTTAAAAAATCTATGATGTGCTTGAAACATAGTAAAGCACTAGTGCGTCTTCCAATCGATCACACCAAAATAGAGTAAAATATATTTTTTTTACCAAACTATTTCAATTTTATATTTAAATCAATGCATCCAACCACACCAGCATCGATGTTTATCATCCTTGTATGGCTACCCCATCATCGATGATAATGCATTGTCAAATTTCTTTATTCCTTTGATTCACTAGTTGATTTGGTTTATTTTAAAAAATTTGAAAAACCATTTCATAATATCACTTTTTCTCTATATGGCATTCATGCCTTCTTGATGTGAAAGAGAGTAGGTAAAATGTCTATTACCTTTTTATTTACACTTTTAGCAGATTAAAATATAAAATTTAGATTAAAATTGTCATTTTTTCATTATTTTGTAGAACTCCACACAATGCATTGAAACTATTTGATTTGCATGCAACAATGCATTGCATCGTATAATTGATTTGCATCCAACAATGCATTGCATCCTATAATTCTTTCTGGAGGACACACCATTGGTGATGTGTCCATGTTCTCCCAGTGCATGTTATAACCAATTTTTTTTTATAGCCCCCATATTAATTCGATGCTCTTAACAATATAAAAAGCACCGTTTAGATATTACCATTGCATTACTTAGCAAAGGAAAATTTAATGGTTAAAACATGTTTGTCAGTGCACTTGGTTGTACGAAGACACTGATAAGAATGCATCCATATATTTCCTAGATAACTAAATATATCCAAATGTATCTTTTTAAATCTTGACATGGAGTGCACTAATAAGAGATAAAATAATTTTAAAAAATTATGGTGTTTTTCGAGGTGTTTTGTAATATCTTGGTGCTTCACAATATTGTAAACACACAATTTAAACGTTGTTGGTTCTATTTAATGCATGGATACATTATTATTGGTGCCTTTGTATATAATAAGCACACTATTGATCTTATGCAAAGAATAAAATTTCACAACTTATTGGTGAAGTTTGATAGTGTATACATGTGTTTTAAGCAATGTACTATATCATTAGGTGCACTAGTAAGTGTTAGTGCATAGAATAGTTGGTGCATCAATTATATTAATAAAAACCATATCGGTTGTATTGAGTATTGTTGATGTTAGGTAAAGAATAAAATTTCACAACTTATTGGTGAAGTTTGATAGTGTATACATGTGTTTTAAGTTGTATCATTAAAGGTGCACTAATAGGTGTTAGTGTGTATAATAGTTGGTGTAACAATTATATTAATAAAAACTATATCCACATTATAATGTGTGGTATGTTTTGAAGGCACATTTTTTAGTATACACTATGTATTATTAAAGTACTATTGATAATGCCTTTTGCTTTTAAAGGTGGACAAAATGTTTTACAATTTTTGGGAAAAAAAACTAATTAATTTCATTGTTTTTTTAAATAAAATTGTCATTTATTAAAAATTTCATAGTCTGTGTGTGTATTTTTCTACAAGAAAAGATCGATAACTTTATTTTTTTAAAATATAAAATTTACATCCAGTATTATCCATAAGTGGCTCTTCCAAAAGTATACTAAGAAAATTATTTGAAAATGCAAAAAATTGCAATCGATTTGGGTAATCTAAGATTAAACCCAAGCTATACATTTATGGTTATTAGGGAAATACTTCAACCTTTTAGTATACCATATCATTTTACCCTTGAAAAGTTCCCTGTGAGTGTGGCTAAAAATATGTATTAAAACACAGTCTATATCTATCTTATTTGAAACTCATGGAAGGAAGTGAGACATGAAGGATCTTTTGTTCTTACAAAACCTTCCATAGATTGAGATAGAATGCATCCTTTGCCAATGAATCTTGCCTTTGATTATGTTCTTTTTAGGTGTGGAGAATTTTACATGAGGAGAAGTCTGCTATCATTTGGTGCACTTGGGAGAGCAAATGTTATAACCTCATATTTGTGCAGGAAACATTTTGATTTTCCCATTCAACCATTAATTTTGAATTTGTGAACATGACAAATTCTGTGATATCATTTTCCAAATCCAAATAGATGGAAGTAACTATGCTACACAACTCTACACAATTATTTGTGTTGATTTTATTGCTTCATTGGAAAATGATGGCATAATTTATGAATTGCAAGTATCCCCTTGAACCATTGGGCATTGGATTTCCCCTTGAAGCTCCATCGTAGAAGTAGTGAGGAAGAGAGACATCAAAGCTAGGAGGAGGAGCAATCCTCTACTGTTTAAAATTTAGGATTATACTTACAACCATAGAAAATTTGAAACGGTAAACTGTAGAGAGGGGATGTGGACAAATGTTGGAGAAGACTGCTTTCTTCCTTGTAATCCAAAGACTAGTTAGAGCAAATTTCGGGTCTAAAATGAGCCTTATAAAAAATGTGCCATGGATGAGTTGGATTGAGTAGGATTTCTCAAACCAATAGAATTTCAATAGCTTTGGTCAACCATTATGGTTGAGTTGGACATATGATGCTTGTGTCATATTTTGATTTGACAATAGCTAACTCCAGTAAAACCTCACCTTAGTTAAGATCATGAAAAGTTCATCTCGAAATACAATAAATATACTTGAAATAGTAAATATAGAGTATTTTATAATATCACTACTTCCAAGTCCTTTAAAATATAAATCTTACATTAATTAAAATGACAATGGAGTAATTTTGAAATACTAAATTTTTTTTTATAGTTAATATTTAAAAAATAATAATTTTAAATGGGAGAAATTTAGTTTTAACTCTATTTAAATATTTAAAAAGGAAAAATAAGTAATATTTAATTAATTTTAGATGCTATTCTCCTAAAATTACTAAAATGTCTACCCAAAAAAATTAGTGATCAATATTGGAAAACTCAAAACATGAAAGTTGGTATCTCTTATTAAGTCCTTTCCAATAATACTAGAGCACCTAATTTTGAGTTTGGGAACAAAAGTTATTGCCAAAATATCGAAAGAATATTATTGTTTTCTCTCTCCTATTTTTTTTATTTAGGATAGATATTAATCTTCATATATATATATATATATAAATTGTAAAAACACAATATTATATTACAAAAGGTTATATAATCTATACTAATATATATGGATTATTATTATTATTTTATGTAGTTTATTAATTATGAATTCCTCACACATAAAAACACTTAATTTTTAATATAATTTTTTATAAAATATTAATAGTGATGGTTTATTTTTAGTATTTTTGTAATTATTTTTTTTATTAAAATTTTATTTTTTTTAGTTATATATTTTATTAAATATATAAAAAGTAGTGACACATTTAAAAAAAAAATTAAATAAATTATAATATAAATTTAAAAAATTACCACTATATCATGTATTATGTCTACATAATAATATTTATAAAACTTAAATAATATAAATTTAAAAAATTTACCGTTATATCATTTATTGTTTGTGCACAAGAAGCTAAACCTTTCAATAATATTTTTAACCCTCATCTCTTAACTCTACACTAACCCAACATACTTGTCAACTACTATTAATTAGACAATATATTAGTTTGACCTTCACTAGGTAACTCCTTTAACTTAATGTGACATGGCATATTTTTAGTGTGATGTGTTTTTTTTTTTCCTTAGGAGGTCTGTTTTAGACTCCAAATTTGATCGAATCATATTAAAGGAAATTTGGTTCCTAAAATGAGCATTATAAAAAAGGTGCCATGGATGAGTTGGATTGAGTTAGATTTCTCAAACCAATAGAATTTTAATAGTTTTGGTCAACCATTACGGTTGAGTTGGACATATGATGCTTATGTGTCATATTTTTATTTGACAATAGCTAACTCCATTAAAACCTCACCTTTGTTAAGATTGTGAAAACTTCATCTTGAAATACAATAAATATACTTGAAATAATAAATATAGAGTATTCTATATTATCACTACTTCCAAGTCCTTTAAAATATAAATCTTACATTAATTAAAATGATAGTGGAGTTGAAATACTAAAATCATTTGTATGATTAATCTTTTAAAAAATATTTAATTTAAATGGGAGAAAATTAATTCTAACTCTATTTAAACATTTAAAAAAAATAAATAATATTTAATTAATTTTAAATGCTTTTCTCCTAGAAATTCTAAAATGTACGCCCTGGAAAATTGGTGCATAATCTTAGAAAACTCAAAGCATGAAAGTTATATCTATCTATCTATCTATATCAAACAAATCATCTCTGTCATAAAGCATTTGAAGAAAGTTGCTTTTGATGATGGACAATGCATTCTGAGCCTTCTACATGGCTTTAAGAGAAGTTTGATCTTCCAATGAAGCAACTCTCCAACAATGATGTGACACAGAAGCATGTGTGTCATGGAGAATATGTAAGGCCTCTTTGATATTCCTTTTTCTCATCCTGAATGGCCTTACAGGCTCTTTTTTATTTTTGTGTTTACATAGACAAACCCTCGATCGAGGTAGTTTTACAAAACCTCGATCGAGAGCTTGAAAACACCTAGATCGAGGTTTACGTAAAACCCTCGATCGAGGTGTCTTCAAGCCCTCGGTTGAGGTAATTTAAAAACCTCGATCGAGGGCCTTAAAAACATGTCCATATCCCTTTTCTATGCAAAAATGACATTTTAGGTACCTTTCAAGGTCTTAAACTGTCATTAAATTCACATTAATGGGAAGACTTGATATTGTTGGATTTTTCAATGAATCCTCTATCCATAGACATATAATTTATGAATTTTTATCTTTGTATGCCATTCTTTTTTAAATTTATGCTACAGCTTACCCTGAAAAACCCCGTCGACAACTTCAAATGAGCTCAAATATAAATCAACAACATTCAAAATACAAATCCAAAAAAATTGAAAAAATATACAAGCGCTACATTAGTGCGTCCTCTTTAAAAGGGTATTTTTAGTTTTGCAATTTATGTAAAAAATTAAAATATTTGGCGTACACACACAGACATGTTTGCAAAATGCGATTGAAATATTCACTGGTCAGTTTCGAAAAATAATAATAAATATTTTTTTTTGAGAAAAATTAAAAGAAAAATATGTACGCACTAGTGCATTCTAACTAGATCATGTTCATATATTTAATTTTTTTTCAATTATTAATTTAAGATTAAATTATTCTTCACACACACAAGCCACTTTTTAATTGCTCTTCAAATTTTTAAGGACACACATTTCATTAAATGAAAATTTTACACAATAAATGACATTGGTATATTTAAAGAAAATAATTGGAAATCCAACATAATTCTCTACATTTATTTTTTTAACCGCATGTCGAAATTCATATGGAAAATATGAGTTTCGAGGGGTTCAATTTAATACATCAATAAAATTTCTATTTTTCATCGCAATATTTGGCCAAAAAGAGTTACCCATCTTCATGGAATCAACCACATTATAAGAAGGTTGGGACCGAAAATTTTCATCATCAAACAATGGATCAACCTCATGAAGCTCATGTGGTGATGGTGAGATTGATCGTGGGACCTCTTCTTCTACTTCAATATATTCATCTTCTTCAAGCACAAGGGAACTTGTGCTTGTAGTACTATCCTCAATAGAAATATCTATGTCACCAACATAGAGGGATGGACATCCATTAATATATGTCTCCATGCAATCTTGGTACCCATCAGTAGGAACCACATCAAACCTTAGACACCCATCAGTAGGAACCTCACCATGATACCCATCAGTAGGTATCTCATCACATCATCCATTAGTAGATGCTCCTCGAAAGATTGGGCACTCATCAGTAAGTACCTCATCATGGCACCCATTAGTAAGTGTATCAGAATTTCTTGAGCAACCATCAGTAGTTTCTCCATGATCCATATGCACAATAGGAGTTGCCTCTGGATGATCATCAACAATAACACAGGTGGTGGATTCTTCTTCTTCATTTCTATAACCTCATCAGTAAGGATTGGATATCCAACCTTTTCAAAGTCACCTTGGAGTGACTTACGCTCTTCCTTATGGAACTCTTCTGTTGCTTGACCACTTGAATAACTAAGTGGATCATGTTACTCTTCAATGATTGAGAATGGATTTAGGGGCTCATCCTCATCCTCCTTACATTTTCTAGCACCAAAATACCTTTGGATATCTTCTGGCAATAACATAGGATTCACCTATTTACACACCTCATCAACCATTTGTGCAACCTTCTCTTTTTTGTCTTTATTGTAGGGGTATTTGGATAGGCATGCAATATGAAGTTCATAATACTCTCTAGAGAATAGGAATTTGCAAAGATCCTTACTCAATCTCTAGTACACAAAGAGATACTGAGAGGATTCTTTTGGCCTCACTTTCTTCATTTTAGACCTTGAAGAGTAAGGCCTAATGTCTTCTCCATACATATGGCTATAAGACTAACCATCATTTCTTCTTCCAAATGTGATTTGATGGGAGACACTTGTATAAGGTACCTCTTACAAATTTTCTTCCTCATACGGTCTGCAATACTCTTCATATTGTTCATCATAGTCATCATCATACTACTCATCATCTGCATACAACTCATAGGAATCATCCTCAGAGTAGGACATGGATGCAATTTTCTTCTTCAATGGATGATTGAATGCACAGATGCAAGTAACATGCTCTGATACCACTGTAATGTACCTTTTTTTCTGAAAAAAAATGAGGCACACAAACTTAAAACTCCAATGTTCCAAACCAAATATTTAGAACACTAGCTCCATGGGCTCAATGCAACAGGATGTGGCTTGACTCTAGAAGGATTGGGGCACACTTGGAAACTCAAGGAATTGGTACCAGCCTCTATTCTACATGTTCTACAATATTTTTTCATTTTTATCCAGTTTTTTTCAGACTTCAAAGGGTTCGGGAATGATTTGGGAGGATTTGGAGGGAGTTTGGGGAAGTGGGACAACACAAGGCCACAATTTCCAAATGGACGAAAACAGTACTTAGGAGACTCTATTTTATGAAAAACCACTTGGGATGGATTCTACGGAGTCTCGGGTTTCCTGCAACATATTTCATAATGTGAATTGGATCTCCTGAGAGGAATATATGATCAAAAAAGTGGACGCTATTCAAATTTGGCTAGTGAAAGAGCAAGGGTGAGAAAGATGGCAATGAAGGGTAGGGTTTTATGAAGGTAGGACAGAAGTTTTGCAATACATGGTTGTATGTGGCTTGAAAAAATATTCATATATGCAAGGTATAGTACTTTTTCATGTGTGGCATTAGTGAGCGGTAGATTGTCTAGCACATTGACCATTGGAACATTCAGGAGGGCATCACGCCTAGGAAGCCTCCATTGGTTATACCAATGGCTGCAAGGTGTCAACCAAAGGAATTATGTGGAACATCCTCTACTCCTGGTGTTCAATGGGGTTCCACTAACAATCATAGGAATGAATGGAAGCAATTTTGGGAAGCAAGATTGAAGAATTGGCAATTTTGGTTTAGTGAGGAAGCTAGTTTCCAAGGGCTTCCAAATGCATATGAACTTTACTGAATTCTTCAAGGATGGTATGGGAAGGACCAAAAACATGTTTTCTAACCATATATAACTTCATATTGGAAAATATATGCGAATTGGTAAGTCTATTGTGTCAATTCCATAGATATGTCAAAATATATGCACATTGGAGACAATAGGCCAAAGAGAGACACAATGTAGGAACAACTGGAGATTTTTATTGATAGTATCAGTAGTATGGACCATGTACATTAGAATGGATACTAAGAGAACCAATTATATGAGCACAGAGAATACATAGAGGATAAAATACTAATGCTCAATAGGCTCAATCCCCCGCAGAAACATTGATCCAGTATAGAAGCCCCAAATACACCTACATGAAATAAAAAAGAGAAAATGCATGAAAATGGCCCATGAAATCAAGCATATGGATGTAGTATGAGTATGGAAGCTCAATATCACAAGAAGCAACTAATATGATCACAAGAGAGATGTAGAAGACCTGCAGAAACTGTGATCATGTAGTACAATCAAACCCAACATCAGTATTGGATCAATACAACACCATGAGAAGAGAAAGATGATCAACTCCACTTAACCAATTGGAGAAAATACAAATATCTACTAAGATATAGAAGGGGCACATCACCCAACTGTTGACAAGGGGAGCATCACCCAAGTCTAGCTAGCACCAAGCTTCCGATCAAAATCAACAATATCCAAATGCATGCCTTTTCCCTTCACATTTGCCTCCTTTAATAAGCCAAAACTTGATTAGTTTCCCATTATAGAGAGTAATACCATGGGCCAATGAAAACCAATATAAAAATTATTTTTCCCTCTTAGTTAATACTAGTGGCAAATACCATGGGCATCCCAAAACCATCAACCATGCAACAATTGGTTTCCAAATTCCTTCCTTAATGCGCTAGTCTCCTTGGGAAAATGTGAACAAGGTTATTTACCACTTATATTGTGTCATAAATGTCCATAAAGTGGTCTTAAGTGATCCCCAACTCATTCCCTAGATTTAAGGAACCTCACCAAGTCAAAAGTGGAATTTATTTACTTTCTTATCCTTTCCTAAGAATTAGGATTCAAGCTTGTCCACTTTTCTCCACCATCATTATTCCATCCTAACCAAATTCCTTATCCATTCCTTGAATTCCCTTTGACTTAAATTCATAATTACAATTTGACTTGGGAAGATATTCTCCAATTAATTCCCAAAATATTAACTTTTTTCCATAATTCGAACTGAGAATGAGTTGTGGCTTAATTATCCTTTTAATAATTATTTTTGGACCTTATGATAATTTACTTATGCAATTTTAATTATTTTAGCCACCATATTGATTTTATGAATTTTTTTCCTATCCTGCCAATTTTCCATAGGCCGAAATTGGGGACATGACCGTTTATAAGGGTTGGGATGCAGATATGGAGAGGGTTATAGGTTAGAGGTAGTGTGGATTCATGTATATAAGGATGAAATATTACGGGATGTCATAATTGTAATATTTAGGGGTTAGTTATTAAAGGTGAGGGATCAAGTAATAAGGGTTATAGAGGTTAACGTTTTTAAGGATTACATAAACTATGTATTAGGAGTTGGGGGAAATAGGGGTTAGAGGTTAATGCTTATAATTGTTATTTGTTGTAGTGGTAAGAAATGATATTTAGGAGTTTTATGTTAGAGTTGATATGAGTTAAAATGGCTAGGGGTTAAGTATTATAAGTCTTATAAATGCTAATAGTTTAACTTTACACATTACAGGGGATATGGAACTAGGAGGTATAAAGCTTGTAGATGTTAGGATGTATATTATGGCTTATATAAGTTAGGTTTTACAAGAGATAATGGATAGAAGTGTTGTGGGTGACAAATATCTTAGGTTTTTTAAGGTATTTTGGGGTGAGGGTTAGACTCACCAAAGACAAAGTAGATAATAATTATATGTGTTAGGGGTTATGTGATGAGTGTTGGAATATTAAAAACCCACTTTAGACCTAGAATAAAATACATTAATAATTTTTTATTAATTTCCTAGGTTTAGACTAGGTAAGTTGGCCTAAATTTATCTTTTATGGGACCACATGCCATCTTGATTCACTAGGGTGCACTTGGATATATTATAGATAAGATTTGCCTTGATTATGTCTGATTTTATTCTATTCCTAGATTATAAGTGCACCTTCTAGCTTTAGACAACTTTACACTGTTTTTTCTTCTTTTAGTGGATAAGGTAAATATAGTTGACTTATAAACTAGATATTTTTGGCCAACTTGCCCTCCTTGATTTTATTCTCTCCAAAATCCATGATAACTTTACTTTTTCTTCACTCGTGAGCTATCCATACTGCTTTTTCCAATTGGTGATCCTTTAGACTGATTTGGAAAGTGTTTTTTCCACATATGTTTTTTTTTAGCTTTTAGTAAGCCTGCCTTTTGTGAGCTTTTCAAATTGCATTAAAGGCATTCTATTTTCTCTCTTGAGATGCATTTTTTATTGTATTCTAATTAATGAATATGATCATCATGGAATTGACATTAATTTTTTTCAGTCTCACATATTTCGGCTTATTTTTTCTTCTCAATTATGCAAATCTCTGACCAATCTTTTAGTGAGGACTTCTCTGTTTCAAGATGCTTGGCTTGTTGAATTCATGGTATCCGGACCATAGAATTATAACATGGTATCAAAGCTCAGGGATCTGATAGCTTAGATTCATATGAGTCTTCTAGTATAAGTTTCAAAGTTTGTTTTGTAGGTACAACTTCATGGATTCAAATTTAGTTCCTCTTCTTACAACATTCAACTATGTTGAGTGGAAGCCAAAGATGAGTGCATATCTTAAGAGACAACGTATCTATTAGAGCCATTGAAAACCCATTTGTGATAATTTTATATAGGTTGAATACCATGTGAAAGAATTCTAATAGCCAAGAATCTTGAAGCAAAGAAGTCATCACAAGAATTATTCAAAGATATGCAAGAATAAGAAGAAGAAATATTGAGACAGAAACATAAGAGAAGGAACTCAATTGATGGAAATATCATCTCATATATTATTCCTAAATATGAATACAATATATAATACATATCAAGAGATAAAATAGAATGCCTTAAAGGCAAGTTGTAAAGTACAAAAGTTAAGGCTTACTAAAAACATAAAAAACCTCTACGTGTCAAAAACTGTCTAAAGGCTCACAAATTGGATGAATATGGTATGGCAGCTGATGAGTGATGTAATTATGAATTTAGGAGAGAAGAAAGTGGTGGAGGTCGAATTGGTCAAGTGGAGAGAGTTTCCAAGTCAAGTAGCTTTACCTTATCCACTAGAAAGTAGAAAAAACAGGATAAAGCTGTCTAAATCAGGAAAGTGTCTTTCTAATTCAGGAATGGAATAAAATAAGACAGAATCCAAGGAAATATTATCCAGAATTTTTCCAAATTCATTTTTGTGACTTGGGATGGCAAGTGGTCCACTAAAAGACAAAACTGGCCCTATTTAGATAGTAAAAAATTAGGAAAATAATCTAGATGACTAGTAAAATATATCCTAAGTATGGATGGGTTTTTTAAATGTTCGAAAACCCCCCCTTAAGCCTGACTGTATGTGGTAAAATATTAGAAATATAGGGCTGAAGAAACAAGGCTTATGTTCACCCCAATACAAAAAATTATTAGTCCATGTAGGTGAGGAAAGAAGGAAAACCACTTGGGAAGAAAACCTCCCCTCAAGATCTTGGAATACACCATAATAATGCTCTCCAAACTCCAAGCAGGTGAGAACTTGGTCAAATTTATGGAGGAATATTCTTCTTGGGAAGAAGTGGAATGTGCTCACTAGACTTGAGCTTCTTGATATCAAATCCAATTGAGACTTGATGATGTCCTCCATATTCTATGCAATAGGTGCCAATAATCATGCAATGAATCAGAAGCATGATAGAGAGAGCGAAACCAGTCACTCCAAACTATAATTTTGCCTCCATAGAATTCAATAAAACGCCAAAAAGAAACCCAAAGAGAGGTTTTGAGTGTGTATGAGTTGCAACAACTAGTTGATGATTCGAATCAGAATACATATGAGAGAACTGAGATATGTCTCCAACTTCTTGAAAAACGTGTTGGCAATCATGTAGGAACTGGAAGGAGCATGGACAAAAGAAGTGAATGCGCAACCAACAACCTAAACTGTGTACTTTCTTCCAAATAAATATAGATCACCTTCTTGGATACCATTTACCAGCAAAGGATCTTCAATATATGAAGTGTAAGAGGAGAATAATGATGACAGATGGAAGGATCTGAGTTCTTCTTCAACAATAAATTTTTGCTATTTGATCTATAGTACCTGCAAAAAAAAACTCTCTAAAATATATACTGGAAGACTAATTTAATTAATAACTCCAAAGAATCTAATACCATGTGATAATTATATATAGGTTGAATACCATGAAATAATTCTAATAGCCAAGAATCTTGAAGCAAAGAAGTCATCACAAGAACTATTCAAAGATATGCAAGAATAAGAAGAAGAAATATTGAGATAGAAACATAAGAGAAGGAACTCAATTGATGGAAATATCATGTCATATCTTATTCCTCAATATGAATAAAATATATAATACATCTCAAGATATAAATAGAATGCCTTAAAGGCAAGTTGTAAAGCACAAAAGG
The DNA here is from genome assembly GCA_027924585.1 of Larix kaempferi. Lineage (NCBI taxonomy): Eukaryota > Viridiplantae > Streptophyta > Pinopsida > Pinales > Pinaceae > Larix > Larix kaempferi. Next base: position 11,478,447 of record BSBM01000549.1, on the reverse strand, counting down.
TAAGGCTTACTAAAAACATAAAAAACTCCTAGGTGTCAAAAACTATTTCCAAAAATGTCTAAAGGCTCACGAATTGGATGAATATGGTATGTAAGCTCATGAGTGATGTAAATTGAATGTAATTATGAATTTAGGAGAGAATAAAGTGGTGGAGGTCGAATTGATCAAGTGGAGAGAGTTTTCAAGTCAACTAGCTTTACCTTATCCACTAGAAAGTAGAAAAAACAGGATAAAGCTGTCTAAATAAGGAAAGTGTCCTTTTAATTCAGGAATGGGAAAAAATCAGATAGAATCCAAGGAAATATTATCCATAATTTTTCCAAATTCGTTTTTGTGACTTAGGATGGCAAGTGGTCCGCTAAAAGACAAAACTGGCCCTATTTAGCTAGTCAAAACTTAGGAAATTAATCTAGATGACTAGTAAAATATATCCTAAGTATGGATGGGTTTTTTAAATGTTTCAACACCATTGTCCTCAAAATATAAGAATGATTGGTATAATGACTATGATAGAGCTTTTGGAGCAATGTATTTTTCCATATCTTCACAGATGCACTACCTCATTAATACTGGTAATACTCCAAGTGATCTCTGGTGCATTTTGAATAGAGAATTTGGAATGCAAGATGATGAGGAAGAGAAAATCCATATGGAGAGAGATCCTACCAGAGATACATGCTCAAATCATATCATTGATGTCACTAATGTCTTGGCCATAATATTTTATGAAGAAGTTGCCTTTGATGAAGATCGTACTGCAGAAACTTCAACACTAGTTCATGAATTTGAAGATTTATCCTCTTCTGGTGCACATCTTGATGCTGTTGATAAAAAAGATACACAATATGGAGCTTATTTTGTTGAAGATATGTCCATCCAGTCTCATATGTTCTCTCATAAATATTCTATTCTAAATTCTAATCAAGATAAGCCAGTTCATGCTCTAGAATCTGAAGAGGTTTTTGAACCCTCTCTTTCAAATGAGTCTACTGGTGTGCATAATGATGATATACTGAATGATTTGGATGTTAGATAAAAATATGAAGGTGATGTATTCACCCTCTTTGATCATATGATTCCTATATACTTCTATTTGATCATTGGCACATGTTCTCAGAGTTGCACTGAATATGGAGGACACTACCATTCGCTTGGGTTCAAGTCTCAAGTATATTTTTGTGATTTTGGTTATGATATCACCCATGTTGGTTCAAAGGATATCTCAAGGAATCATCTATTAGATATTATTGGAGCTATTCCTACCTCAGTTGGTTAAAATTTCAAGTTCCAGAATGGTATGCATATTCATGGATTTGTTCTGTTCAAGAGCAAGTTCAAAGAGCATCCATATTCGCTTGCATCCATTGATGGAGAATTCAAGCACATGTTTTTGGAGCATGATGCACTTCTTCCCAAGAGGAAGATACCTCTAGACATCTTATCAATTCCACACCTACTTGAGTTTGGATCAGTAGCAATTTTTGGTGTGTTTCATGTCCATTCTTGAGGGAGGGTTTTATTCCCATGAGGTTTTCCCTATTTCCTCACTTTACTTGGGAATAATAATTGTAATGGGGTGACCATAATCCTTGTTGATTTGTCCCTGCACATAATCTACTCACTCTCATTCAGGATTAAGGGGGGGTGTTGGAATATTAAAAACCCACTTTAGACTTAGGATAAAATACATTAATATTTTTTTATTAATTTCCTAGGTTTAGACTAGGCAAGTTGGCCTAATTTTGTCTTTTATGGGACCACATGCCATCCTGAGTCACAAGGGAGCAGTTGGATAGATTCTGGATAAATTTTCCTTGATTCTATCTGATTTTATTCTATTCCTGGATTAGAAGTGCGCCTTCCTTCTTTAGACAACTTTATACACTAATTTTTATGCTTTTAGTGGATAAGGTAAAGCTAGTTGACTTAGAAATTGGATCTTTTTGTCCAAATCACCCTCATTGCTTTTATTCTCTCCAAAATCCATGATCACTTTCCTTTTTATTCACTCATGAGCTTCCAATACTTCTTTTTCCAATTCATGAGCCTTTAGACTAATTTAGAAAGTGTTTTTTCCACCTAGGTTTTTTTTTAGCTTTTAGTAAGACTGCCTTTCGTAAGCTTTTCAACTTATCTTCAAGGAATTTTTTTCTATCCTAATATGTGTTATTTATTGTATTCTAATTAATGAATATGATCATCATGGAATTGACGTTAATTGTGTCTAGTCTCACATATTTATGCTTAGTTTTTCTTCTCAATTAAGCAAATCTCTGAGCAATATTTTAGTGAGGACTTCTCTGTTTCAAGATTCTTGGCTTGTTGAATTCATGGTATCAGAACCATAGAATTCTCACAATGAGGGGTTATAGAGGTTAGGTGATATACAGGTTAGTATTTAAGGGTTATAAGATAAGGGGTATATGTGTTTTAAATTATATAGTTTATAGGGTTCATATGAATTACTGGTTATTATAGGGATTAGCAATTATAAAGGTTATATAGATTGCATGTCATAGCATTTTCTTGTTTGATGTTAAATGGTTTAGTGATTATAAGTGCTAGTTATTTAGGGTTATAGAGTTTTTGAGTGACAGGTTATTGGTGATTTGGGTTATAAATTATGGGGGATACAAGGATAAATGGTTGTATATAATGGGATATATGCTTTATTACTTATAATTTTTAAAGATTATGGTTTATAAGTATTAGGGGTTATGTTACTTTTGGGTTAAGGTTTAGGTTTGAGGGTTTATGGTTATGGATTATAGAGGTTACTAGAGGTACTAAGGATTATTACATTTTAGGAGTTAAGGGGGTGAAGGATTATGTTTAGGGGTGGAGAAGTTACATGGGTCTAGATTATATGCATTATAGATCTGATAAGAATTATGGGTTTTTGAGTTAACATTTGAAATGGTTTGGATTTACAGGTGTTATGGGTTATCAAGGTTGATGTTTAGGAGTTGTAATGGTTTTATTGGTTAGGTATTAGAGTTTAAATTTTATGTTATCACTCATAATTTCTCCTTTGGTTGTGGAAGGATAATTCCAAGGTAAAATTTTCAAACCAATCTTTAGGAGGGAATATGGATTCTTTCCTACCAGAGAGGGCTCTCTCAATAAATAAATGCAATGGCCAGAAATATTTAAAAATAATTTAATAGTGTAAATGGATGAAACACAAGGATACCATTGGGCATGGAGTCAAATCATGGATCTTTAATGATAAACAGAGTCCTAGCAATATAATTTTTCACAAAGGCGGGATAGTTATTCTTTACAGTCAAGTTCTTGCTTTCAGGTGGTAATAGAAGAAAATTGAACAATCCATCAACATTGGGCACCAAGTAAAGATGAATCCAATATTAAATTTAGAGGAAAAATTATGGATACTTGAATCACATGAACCACAACATAGAAATATGAATTCTGACCCAATACAATCTCATTCAAGTATGAAAGATAAACACAATGAAAATAGGTAACAGAGATAACATTCACATGAGAAAAAGGAGATACAGACTGCAAAATAATAACACGAGAATCTTTGTTGTTGAAGGTTCTACTTGACTCTACAAAATTTCTATTAACTTTGAAAATGATTCAATACAAAATCCATTTCACTCTCATGGGTTTCAACCGTGATTACATTGAAAAAGCATGTATTTATACATCAAAATCTCATTGAGCTAAACCTAACTGATTGATTTCTAAAAATAGAAATCCATAACTACTTATTACATCTTTAGATTATATTGTCAAAAATTAAATCTTCATAATCTTCAAAAATGCTAGAACATGCTGCAAAGTGTCACAAATGTTGACATTTGTTGGATTTTGTTGATGAGTGATCTCTGCTACTTGTTGATTTTGTGCCTTCAAATATGGAAACAATCTTTTGCCCGCCAAGTGTGAAATTTAATCTTCAAGTGTTCACCTTAAAATATGAAATAATCTTCTCCCTGTTAAACTCCATAAATGATTTGAAATCATTTATTTCTTACCACTTATTCATTTTCAGAAATAACAATTTTAAATATTTGGGAATTAATATATTTTGATAAAAAATACTTCCCAAATATTTATTCAACCTGTAAATTATTATATTTCTACATTTCCTTTGAAATAGGAAATGCATGTGGTTTTGAAAACCATGTCTTGATTTCCCATCCATAAAACCATCTCCCACAACACCTCTCCATTTATTTTGCAATTGTTTATGAATTTCATAAATGGAATTCAAAAACCATTCACTGTTTCTAAAAACCATGTCTCGTTTTTCCCAAATCCAAAAACCACTTTCATAAAAACCATCTATTGGTTTGCTTCCCTTGGTTTTGAATTTCTAAAATATGAAAAATATTTTCATTTTCATGAGTGCCCAATATTATTTAACACAAGGTCAAACATTAGGAAAGAATAATATTATTTTTTGTTGTGAAGAGTGGTTTCACAACTTGAAAGGAGTGGTTTACTCCTAACCACTTTTGGTAGCGAAATCCATGAGAAGTTACCATGTGTAAAATGGTTTAAATTTCGCTACACCTCAAGAAATTACCCTTCGTGCTATTTGACAATGAATCATTTTTTGGATTTTAAACATTAATATAAATATTTTATATTAAAACATTTATATTAAAAATAATCATTTTTCATTATGGTGAAGTAGTTGGGCATATGAGGGTTATAATATGACCTTTTGGATGAGGTAAGAGGGATTAACAATGAAAGGAATAATATGTAGTATTAAGCATTAATAGAATAGTGAGATAAACCTTAGTTCGTGGAGGTCGACATGAATATTTTGGGAAAATATAGTCGAATGAAAGCTTAAAGTGATGGGAAATTTACAGAAGTGATGGAAAAATTTTAAAATCTGAGTGCAAGGATGACACAAGATCAAGGAGCTTTGACGATGTTGACGTAGAATTGGAAAAGGATAAAAAATGGGTCAAATTATTGTCTTTTGCATGTCCCTTTTTCTTTTATAATACCCCATATAAGTGGTTTCACATATGTGAGAAGTGGTTTTCCCCTACCACTTTTCATCCAGCGAAATGTTGTTGTCTTGACGCATGGAAAGTGATATAAATTTCGCTACTGCTCACCACTTCCATTGTCTGTGCTAGTCCATAGATCAAAATTACCATTAGTCGTTGATCTCTCCTCTGATGATCATCCGCTGTCGATTGGTTTCCATCTTTACCGCTTGCTAAAAACCGAAGAAGAAATAATTGTGCCAACAGTTTCTACATATACTAGGGGTTGTAAGAGTTACCAACATGTAATTCCATTGGCCTAGATGAATGATTTCCTCATATCTAACATAAAACAATTTTTTATTTCATTTTTCTAATCCTTTTTGGACTCTTTTGCACATTGTGTAAAATATAGTAGTTTTTTGTAGTTTTGCAGTGCAACAATTTTTTTGGATCTATGTAAAATTATAAAAATAAATAAGGGTTTGGGAATGATATAACACACAATATCCAAGTTGAATCACTTAATTTGGTAACGAACTGAACCTTGGACATGCAATATAGTGAACATGGGAAATTTTGATCAATTTCAATCCAAATCACATAAATTTCTAACTAGGCATATTCGATATGAGCACATGACGAAGAACTTAACTAGCACAACCACTTAACTTGTGGCCGGTGAAGATCGATAGGCACCATTATTCTACTTAATCGGGTTGTGTGCCAAGAATTGATCGTTATCCATGCATCAACTAGTAGTGATATTTTATATGTATTTATAATTGTTTATTTGGAATTACAACAACCATAAAATTGTTAAATTTTGAGAAAATATGATGAGATTTGAACTTTAAAACTTTAAGTGTGGAAATATTAAATACTTGAATCAATAACCATTCAATCACATGAAACATTCAACCATAACATGGGATTTACCCTAGGGAAATCCTCAAAACAATGAGGATGAAAAACCCCGACAAATATTCAAAGTATAATTATGATAGATAGCAGAGAATGTCTTTTACAAAAAGCAGATTTCTTTTGGCACCCCAAGTGCTAGATAAGAGAGAATACTGAGCAACGGAGAACATAGATCCATTTGATCAAACTTGCCATGTGCTTGGCACATTAATAATAAGAAAGAATTGTTGGGCCTGGCCCAATTGGGGCATTTTTGTGCAAAGTTAACTTTTGGTACTGTGAAGTTAAGAGCAGGAAGGTTGAAGACTTTTTGAACAAGTCAGTTTTGGGAAGTCGCGAAGTTGAGTGCAACACAACGTCAGAAGAGCTACGAAGTCCAGTGTTGCAGAGGAGTATAGCGCTGGGATGAGCCCGATCTGCGGAGATCCGGCAAGGCAGAATATTGGAAGGAAGACGACATATATTCCGGTTAGACCATCAGTGGTCTATTTTTGGTAAAGATGCTCTAGGATTACCAAGCGACGGGTAAGGAGTAAAGGGAAAGAAAGCGACCGGTCACACAAGCAAGGAACCACTACATGAACCCACTGCATAAGGTCGTTAGAAAAGGAACTGTCAAGTGAAAGCGACCTGTTGGCATGCACGCGACAGGGGGGCTAATAGCGATGTGACCACATGCAGAGGATGGACACGATGGAAGATTCGCTACTAGAAGCCAACAGTCCAGTTAAGGGAAAACCGTGACAGTTTTGGGAAACCTTAGGATTTTTGCCTACATATTGTAAAGACATGACCTATGGGCATGATCTATAAATAGGCACCATTTTGTAAGGGAAAGGGTTGTTGGGTTGTTAATCTCTCGTGTTGTTGTTGATGCTTAGCATTGAGAAATCTTCTAACTGTAAAGACTGGATAGATCTCTGTTGAGAGACATCTTTGTAAAGGCTCTGCAAACTGTGTGCACAGAGGTCTATTGAGAGAGAGGAGAGTCTATAGCTGAGTGTGCAGACTGGAACTTTTGTACCCTTCCCAAAGACTAATACAACAACAATTCCTATGGACGTAGCTCCCATCTTGGGGGTGAACCACGTTAAATTCTTGTGTTATGTGATTGTTTTCATGTTTTCATGTGTATTTGCTTCCAACAAGTGCTTGAGATCTTGCTTATCAGTTTATGTGTTTGCTTTTATATGTATTCGCCATAAGGAATGAGATGGGAGTAATATGTTAAGTTTCACATATATGGATGAAAGCTAGATGCTTAAGTATTTCTAAGTCTAAGTGAATGTGTAAGACTATTGTATAAGAACTTAATTCCATTGAGTCCGCGCCGTGCGACTCCGTCGAAGCGCAGCACCGGAAGTGCACAGTACTTTGAGTTCCTTCACTTTGCATAAGTCATAAGGTCAATAATCTAAGGCAACTGATGAGTAGGTAAAATGCTAACTGTTATTTGTTGAAATTGGTTAAGTCTGAAGCGGGAACGCAGTTATCTATTGCGTTGTCCCATGTTGAGCAATTTTCGAGCCGCACAGTCCGTGGATGTGCGATTTCTGCAAGCGTTTGGCCTTGCAAAAGTGTTAGCCGCGACGAAGGTGATCGTCGCTCAATCCTTAGTTCATAGCGCAACTCCGCAGCGCATTGCTCATCAGATCTGCTTAAGCACTCATCACACGGTTGTGTAAACTAGATTCCACAACCCCCCCATAACTTCACCTCGGGTGAGACTTCAGTCTGCTCATAGATTGTTTCCGAAAGGGCCAGTGAAAAGGGGTTTTGTTAGTTCATTGAAACTGCGAAGAACCTAAGTCTACATTGGAAACCTCTAGAACAGTATAGTAAGCCAACAAGAATAATATCATGCATAAAGAGAAGTGTCTTGCCTTCAAGGAATAGGATAATTCACTTCACACTTAATTCATTAATAGTGTATAACATATTTATACATTCTTCACATGCATCAGCTTCTATTTTTATCTTCTGAATTCATGATGAACTCTCCCTCTATTTGTATGTATCAATATTGCATGGAGAAGAGTTCCCCACTTCTCATGCAGTGCATTAACTCACTAAACTGATTCTTAGGAGGAATGTTAATGTATTTGTAACTTCAGAATGTATTTCACTTCTATATTTTATATTGTATTCATATGTCATTGTACTTTCGACGGAGAGGTTTTATTCCTCCAATCAGGAAGGTCATTATTGTATTTGAGTGGGTTATTAGACTCCCCTAGTGGGGTCGGCCTAGAGTTAGGTTGTAATGGGTTATTAGACTCTCCTAGGAGAAGTCAGCCCAGTAAGGGTAGAAGAAAAGTGAAAGTAAATTATAAATAGAGAGGAGCATCTCTATTTCATTATTCACTCACTCACTCATTCGCATAAGTGAGAGAGAGACAAGTTCGCACAAGTGGAGGAGGAGAAGCTACTGGAGACCATCTTCTTGTTTTGGGGTTTTGTATTATTGCATATTCTATCTCTGAGGAAGTTACGGGTTTTTCTCCTTTATGGTTTCCCCGGTGAAATTCTTTGTGTCTATTGTCTCTTATGTTTGATATGATGTGCATGTTGTTCTCTCAGATAAGATCCTAGATCATATTGAATTAAATGTTGAAAAACTAACATGGTATCAGAGCTAACCTAAGAAGAAGACACTGTGTAGCTGCGGAAGCTAGGGCTTCTTAATTTTTGGGTCTCTTTCCACAGATCATCAAAGGCATGAGGCTAGGATGACTCTCCTAAGGAAGGTGCATCTTTCTGTCGAAACATAATTTGATTCTGAGCATTTTCAGTTTTTGGCCTGTCACTACTGCAGGAAATTAGGGATTTTGACAGAAGTGGAATTTTGGGGTGCTCTCAGCATATGATTGTTCTCCTTAGAAAAATCAAAATTTAGAGACCAAGATCCAACTTTTTGGTTGGGTGAATCTCTGGGAAATTCAAACCCTAATTTGACTTTTGGACCTGAAAAACCAGAAAACTAGAATTTGATAGAAATTACAGATCCAAATTTCGCAGGTCACTTTTGAGGGGTCAATTTTTGGAGTTTTCAAAATCTGAGCACACCAGCTTGCTCGCCTCAGTCAATTGCATCTCCCTGTCAAGATAGAATTTTGAAATTCCAAGTTTGGATTTTTAGGGTTTCTCTATCAAACCCTAGCCAGCTCCAAATCCAGTTTCAGCAAATCAAGTGGTAAGATCTAAGTCTTTTATTTCCATTTGAGTTTCTCATTAAGATGTCTCACCACACCAAGCTTGAGGATAAGCTTGAAGGGGATGATAAATTCTGAGCATGGAAGTATAGGATTGGTTAATCCTAGAAGAGAATGAATTGGACACCTACATAAGTGAAGAGGTTCCAGTCCCAAAGGGAGATGAGGCTAAGGCCTTACATAAGAAAAACTTGGTCAAGGCCAAGAGGATCATTGCAGATTCTATCAAGGATCATCTCATACCACATGTGTCATCTCTAAAGACACCCAAGGAGATGTTTGATTCCTTGACCAAGCTATTTGAAGGAAAGAATATAAATTGGAAGATGACATTGTGGAACCAATTGAAGAATGTAAAGATTCAAAATGCCGAGACCTTGCAGTCCTACTTTTCAAGGGTCTCCCAAATAAAAGAACAACTTGAAGCTGTGGGAGAATATATAGAGAATGGATAAGTAGTGATGACCACCCTGAATGGTATCCCTAGGTCATGGGATTCCTTCATTCAAGGAATTTGTGCTAGAAAGAAGCTCATCTCTTTCAGTAGGCTGTGGGAGGAATGCTCACAAGAAGAAGCTCGAATTGTAGCTCGAGAAGAGAGGATGGGTAGTGAAGACCAAGCTCTCACAGTACACACCAAGAAGAATAACAACAAGAGGGAGAATCCTCATCACAAGAAGGGTAAACACCATCACTAGAATCAGAGGGATAACTTTAGATCCCAAAGAGATATATCCACCATTCGATGCTATACTTATGATGAGTTGGGACACTATTCTAGAGATTGTCCCAAGAACAAAAGCAGCTCCCACAAGAAGAAGAACAACTAAAGAAGACATCATGCTCACACTGCAGAGGATCAATTAAAACCGCGGGTGGGGGGTTTCCCTTGGGAAAATTTTGCACTTCCTCCCGATGTGGGCATTCTTTGGTGAAGTGATCATCACCACACAGTAAGAAAGGATTTTTAACCTTCCGCTTTTGTTTGTTGTCTTCGGGATTATTTTTTGGCTCTTGCTGGTTAGAAGACTTTTTAGATTTTGTTTTGTTCTTATTTTTTCCACTGGATTTTTGAGGTGACGCAGATTGAAATGAATTCACTTCTTCAGTGGAAGCAGTGTTGGATGAACGATTGGTTTTGTTTCAATCTTGTGGGGAGAGTGGAGTCGAATTATGATGGTTCTGTGAGCCATCAAATTGTGTGGCAGAATGGGTATGAACGAAACAAATAATGTCATCGGCATGAGATCCCGTAGGCGGTTTTGTTGGATCATGTGTAGGGAAGGGGGTATTAGGAATAATCATATAAGGTGCCAGATTGGGAATAGACATGGTCTAAGTACTGAGCATGAGATATGGCTTGTTCTTCTATAACGGCACCACCCATAGCCACATATTTAGTTATGATGGGTAGTAGTGACTTTGTGAACCAATAGGCAAGTAGTTGGTTTGGAATGGGATCTTTAATTAGACGTCTTCTCCTCCTTCACTCATGAATATGATCGGAAATGTCGGTGGAGGTAATTTGATGGAGAGAAGTCAAAATATCTGTGTCGGTTTCGTAGTGGATTGGTAGCTGAAAGTGAGTCAAAAAGGACATAGATAAAGATTGAAAATCAACAAAGGAATGTGGTGGCAACTCAATGTACCACTTTGTGGAAGTACCAGTAAGGATTCATTGAAATAACCTCAAACGGATGGAATCATCCATTAAGGAATTGGAAGAACACCACAAATGATAAGTCATTGTGTGGTTCTTAGGGTCCTCACCGGGATTTCCATCAAACTTTGGGATGTCTGATGGTAACTTCACAGTAATCATTGCCAATTTATACCATGTTGAATGGGATCATTAGTCAAACATGACAAATATGGTAGATCAAGTGTAGCCAGAAATGGTAACTGTTAGTTCAGCAGTGGATACTGGTAATACTGATTGAAGCAGATAATTTTGTCTTCTAGGAAAATACCCATTGTAAATAATGTAAATAATCCATATAGGAATATAATAGAATAAATGATAATGTAAGAGATGATTATTACATAGGTTTGGTCGCATTTAAATATGACAGACCTTTAAGACGAGAAGACACGTCTTTTCATAACTATTAAACTATTAACTATTTAATTATTTCTTTATTTATGTTCGTTACATTGCCACACTCTTAGAAAGGCTTTGTCCTCAAAGCCTTATAATTTTGTCGCATTGTTCTTTGCGATGTCGTGGCTGACGAAACATGTCGATACGAACTGCTAAGTGTAGAGCATAACTTCCGATATGTGGATGGATCAATCCATCCCAAATTGATTTGTTGCTGACTGCTGGGATTCCCTACTGATCTCTCAAAAGGAGCTTTGATCACAATAGTACCATTATATTTCGACATTTCCCACTTTTTAGAATATCGGTTTTTATGGTTCGGGTGTCGATAGGGAATTTTCATAATGTCATTTTCTTTTACGAGTCTCGTCTTTTGAGTGTTGATTTGAGCTGGAAGTTGTATTTTTGTCTCTTGAGGCTTTAAGGTTTCATTTTGTATCTTTTCCAACTTGCTTTCTAACTGCATGTTATCATTTTGAAACTTTTTAATCACTTCTACTTGCGATTTTGTGTCATCTTCAGACTTCTTAAGTTGTTCCTTAAAATCTTCATTATGAGTTCGAATGCAGCTATTTTCTTTCTACGTGTCTAGAAGTTTTCCTTCAATGTCTTTCGTAGATTGATCTACCTTTTGACTATTTTTCAACTTCTTAATTTTTGTGATTAGTGTCTTTCTATGATTTCTTAATCTGAAAATTTCTTCGGAATTGTTAGATATTTTTTTATTACTTTTTGTGATCTCCAACTTGTGTGCCTTTTTAGAGTAGTGATTTTGTTGTTGAAGAATTTTTATCTGTTGTCGACATTGGTCAACCTCTGATTCTTGACTTTCTAATTTATGCCATATCTGCATTATTTCTTCATCCTTGTCGCTAACGATTTTGTTCAAGCGTATTATTTTTGCTTTGTAATCGTTTATTTATTTCTTTATATCTTGATTTTTGAATCTCTGATGGAAATTGTTTTCATTTTTTAATTCCTCAATTTGCATAGATAATCTCTCAATATGGCTTTTTAGATAATGATTCTCTTGTTCTATTAATCTCTTAGACATATCCTGCTTTGTCATGTCAAATGCTTTGTCCAATGCTTCTTTTAGTCCGAACTACAATTCTGCTTTAAAATTTGCCATAATTCCTGGTTTGGACGATAACTTGGTCTTTCTTGATGATACTGGTCTCGATTTTGACGATAATTAGTCTTTGTTGACCTGACTTCTTTGATGATAGCGCGTATCGACTTCTTGATAAGCCTTCCTTGACTTTGACGTCTTCAACGATAAATGATTGTCCTTGACTTTGATTTCTTCTTTGACTTGGTCTTCTTTTGCTACTTTAATGAGCTTTCTTTTGAATTCGACTTCTTTGACAATGACTAGTCGTCTTTCGACTTGATTCTTTGAAGATAAATGGTCTTTGACTTTGTCTTTTTTTTTTTCTTTTTTTTTTACAATAAATAGACACCAAAAAGGTGTAATAATTCCCAATATGTCTCTCATGAAAGAACTTTCTTGACTTTTTTTTTAATAATTTTTTTTTTCCAAAAATATTATTATTTTAATAAAATAATAATAATTATTTCTCTCCTCTCTTTTTTCCAAGATAATTATTATAAAATAATAATTATTTATTTTTATTTATTTATAATAATAATAATTAATTAATTAATTAATAATATTATTCTTTTTTTTTTATATAAATAGTAAAAATTGAGAGATAAGGGTTTTATTTTATATAATTATAATAATAATAATAATTATAAATAATAATATTATTATAAATAATAATATTATTATAAATAATAATATTATTATAAATAATAATATTATTATAAATAATAATATTATTATAAATAATATTATTATTATAATTAATTTTTTTTGTTTGTTTTGAAAACGAATTAGGATTTAACCCTGGTTATGGCGGTCGTGTGAAGATTGTTGGTTAGGTAGAATAGTGTAGGTGGAAGGGTGCGTGGTCTGGCAGAAGGAGGGACGAGTGAGGAGGGAGGGCGCGGGTGTGATGAGGAGGTGGCAGGCTGAGGTGTGGGGGTGGATGATGTGGGGGACATGGAGGAGGTGACTGCAGGGAGGACCTGGGATGGCGGCTAGAGGATCTGCACGGGGGATCTGACGGAGGTGGGGAAGGTGCGAAGGAGAAGGGCGCTGGTTGGACGAGCTTGAGAGGAGGGTATAGCATGGAGTGGAGGTTGTAGATGGGAGAAGCAGCACGGGGTGGCTGCACCAGTAGAAGGGAGCGTGTAGCGGGCACAAAAACAGGGCGGAGGGCGCAGTAGGATGGCAGAGGGGCGGTGGACGTGGGCGTGGGTGCGTGAGTGGGGGGGTGAGGGCGCAGCAGGAGGGTGGATGGGAACCTGGGTGAAGGGTGGAGTGGAGCGCAGGTGGTGGAGAAGGTGGAGATGCCGAGTGGAGGGAAGGTTGCGTGGGAAGTTTTGAGGGCGCGAGGAGGGTCATGAGGGGCGCAGTTGTGAGTGCAATGGAGGCGTGGGAAATGCGGAAGCTGTGGGGGAGGAAGGAGAAGTGGAATGGTGAGAGTGGTGATAGCGTGGGCAGAAAGTAACATAGGTGTGAGGGTTGTAGAATGGCGAGGGTGTGTGAGGTAAGTAGATGGAGTGTGGAGTTTTGGTCAAGAACCTACAATTTCAGAGAAACTCTTAAAATTATGGCTAAAAGCCGGATTTGGAGAAGCTCCAATATGGATGGCTAAAATCCCGAATCAGTAGGGCCCGAGAAGGGTTGGCTCTGATACCAATGAAGCGTAAAAGCTTCTTATTACGCTCGTAATTTCTCTAAAATGCCCACAGGCAATCTGAATACCACATATTGGTAAATAATAATAAATATTGATATTGATAAGATGATTTACAAGAATTAATGTTGGGTATTTTATACCCTGAGTGGAAAGGGAGGTGACTTTTCAAGTCACCTCTTGAATAATTAATTAATTACCCTAATTAACCTATTTAGTATTTAAATGTTAATATTTATAAGATTTATATTTGTTACATGAAGTGTAAAAGCTTCTTATTACGCTCGTAATTTCTCTAAAATGCCCACAAGCAATCTGAATACCACATATTGGTAAATAATAATAAATATTGATATTGATAAGTTGATTTACAAGAATTAATGTCGGGTATTTTATATACTGAGTGGAAAGGGAGGTGACTTTTCAAGTCACATCTTGAGTAATTAATTAATTACCCTAATTAACCTATTTAGTATTTAAATGTTAATATTTATAACATTTATATTTGTTACATTGCCTTCCCCTTAAGGGAAGATTTGTCCTCAAAGCTTATTGGAAACAAATGATTTTTTGTCTAAATCAACTTCTCTAGATCCTTTCTTTAGTACTGGCGACACTTGATGAAATGAGGCGATATGAGTTACGAATCCCAAGGGAGAACTGTTGCATCGTTTCTGATGTGGTCCATCCGAGATCTATTTTTATCGGAGCTATTTGATAATTTTTTGGGACGTAACTTTTTGTTTGAAGCTTAGTGTGTTGATTCGATGTTCTTGCTTGTATGACATCGTAATTCCTCTGTGTATGTTCATTTTGACCCTGTCGTTGGTCAAAATGACGTTTATAATTTGGGTGACGATAAGGAGACCTTGTTGTCTATTCTTTTGCTTCATTTTCTTGAACTTGAGTTTGCTTTTCAGAGAGTCTGGATGCTTCTTCCTGAATTTGCTCTAATTTTCTCTCCAATATATTGTTGTTACTCTGAATCTTCTCAAACTTTTCGTATTGCACCTTTTTGTTCTCTTTAAACTTCTCAATTTGCTTCTCTAGTTCTTGATTATGATTTTTCAGATGATGGTTTTCATCTTGCTGTTCTAGTATTTTGCCTCCTATGTCTTCATTTGAATGTTTTGTCTTCCGATTATGTTTGAGCTTCTTGATTTCCATAAGTAATGTCTTGTTATGAATTCTTAGGCGAAATAGTTTTTCGGTATTGCTTGTTAATGTGTTATTGACTTTCGTAATTTCCAACTTGTGTGCTTTTTTTGAGTCGTCGCCTTTCTGTTGAAGTTCCTCAATCTGTTGCTGAAGGCGGCAATTATCTGCTTCTTGGCATCTTACTTTTGTCTGAATTTGCATGATTTCGTCATCTTTGTCCTTGATGATTTTGTTTAATCGTTTCGACTTCATTTTTCATGATTTTTTGGTTTTGTAGATTCTGATTAGTATATTTTTGACTCATTAATTCCTTAATTTGAGTAGATAATCTCTCAATATGGCTTTTTAGATAATGATTATCCTGCTCTATTAATCCCTTAGACATATCTAGCTTCGCCATGTCAAATGCTTTGTCCAATTCTACTTGTATTCGGGATTGCAATTCTGATTTAGAATTTGCCATAAATCCTGACTTTGGACGATAACTGGTCTTCTTGACTTGATTTCTTCTTTGACTTGGTCTTCTTTTAAATTTTTTGTCAAACCTTCCTTTGACGTTGGCTTCTTTGATTTGTCGTCTTTTTATTAGGTTAAATAACCCTTTTTTTTCCAAAAATAATTATTAATTAATAACATTATTATATTAATGTTTAATAAACTATATATAGTTTATTATTAAAAACTATTTATAATAATAATTATTATATATAATAACAATATTATTATAAAAAATTGAATTGGATAAATTATAATAATAAATATTATTATTATAAATTTATATATCAAAGGTTGTGAAGAATAGAATTTTAATAAAACTAGAATGGTTTTATAAAACTATGTTTTCTTTTTTTTAACTTTTCTTTTCTTACTTTCCCTTCTTTTTGTTTTTTATTTTTTTCTACTCTCCTTTTTTTTACTCTTTTTTTTACGTCTTCCTTTTTTATTTTTTTTTACTTTTTCTTTTCTTTATTTGTTTATTTTCTTTTTATTTCTTTACTTCTTTGTTTCTTTTCTTCTTCTTCTTCTTCTTCTTCTTCTTTTTTACTTTTTTCAAACAAAAAAAAAATCTCAAGTACTTAGGGAAATCGTAGTTTTTAATGGAAAAATTTCAAGATTCAGAGAGTCTCTGAGATGATGGCTAATAGATCGGCAACGAAGCTCTGATACCAATGAAGCAGATAATTCTGTCTTCTAGGAAAATACCCAGTGTAAATAATGTAAATAATCCATATAGGAATATAATAGAATAAATGATAATGTAAGAGATGATTATTACATAGGTTTGGTCACCTTTAAATATGGCCAGACCTTTAAGATGAGAAGACATGTCTTTTCCTAACTATTAAAATATTAACTATTTAATTATTTAATTATTTCTTTATTTATATTCGTTACACTGATAAGGAATCTGTGTACCAATAGGACCATGGATTGATTGGTCGTAAATTCCTCCCATATGGGGTTGGCCATATGGAGGTAGGCCTCCTAGGTTGGGAGGTGGACCTGAAGGGGGTCCTCCTTCGGAATAAGGTGGTCCTCCGCCAGAATACGGGGGTCCTCCAGGTGGAGGTGGTGGTGGTGGGACAGGTGGTGGGGGAGGAGGCGGGGCTGGTGGTGGGGGTGGTCCATCGTTTGGAGGTCTAGGCAAAAGAACATTATGATGCCCCCTTGGGGTGTTCATGTTTCCTAGATAGGGTAATCCAAGAAAAAGGTTTCCTGGATAATTGTTTCCTATAGAAGCATTATGATTACTCGGATAGATATGCCCCCATGGGGGTTGGGTCCAAGTAGATAGTCCCCCCATTTGATGTGTCCACGTAGGTTTTCCCATGGTTGGGAAATAACTTCCAACCATACTATATTTCATATGTGAAGAATGTTTTCCGCTCACATTGTGTCCCCTAACTGGATGATGCCCCACAGTTAGATTTGGTCCAATGACTAGGGGTTGCTCCCTAGTTGAAAATTGTCCACTTATAGGAGTGTGCCTAGTAAACATATGTTGACCACTAATGGTGGATTGACCCGTACTCATTTGTTGAATATTAACTAGAGGATAAATCCCACTCTAATTTTGAGGTGGAGGTGGTAATGGTGCTCCAATATGAAGTTAATAGAAGTTGAAGGTTTCCCTCCATTTGTTAGGGTCAGATAAGGTGTTGAACCAATCGCCTGACTTTGAGGTGTACTCGCCGGGAACGATGGTTGACTTGGTTCATAAGTGGTCAAGTTCGATGTAGATATTCTTGGTGAAGAAAAAGATAAAGAATGTATGTGGGAATGTTGTTAAAAAACGGGTACTTCCGGATTGGACCTAGGGGGGAAACTCTAACGTCTAAGTTGATTACCAAATGTTCGTAAACATTCCATAGTCTCATAAATAGGTGTGAGAAAGACGTCATTGGGAACCCATGGAGAAATCCGATGAGGTGGAGTTTCCACCATCCAAAGTGAACCAAAATCGGAAACATGTTGACCTAAAGAAGTGTCCCAAAATGATGCAGCTGGACTAAAGGAAGTTGATATCGGGTTGTCCTAGGGCCGATTGAAAATCCAGTCTATGGCTCTGGAATTTCCTTCCATCGAATGATGGAAAGTTGTGTCATGTGAAGTAGGTTGTTTCACAATCAAAGGTCCCATAGGATCAGTGATAAGTGGGTTTAAGGGAGGAGAATAGTTCATTCCCGATTCTAAGGTAGAAGTGCCTTCTTCATGTGACACAGATGTCATAGGTTGATCCATAGTTTCTCCCGAGTTCTCCTCCTGGTTAAGGGGATATTCAAGTGGAAAATTTAAAATCTCCCAGGATCTTCTTAAAGGTTGGTCAACCAGGATGGTTGAAGCAAAAATTATCCTAATAGTCTTCTAAAAAAGGAAAAACACACTTCGGGACCTACTCAAGCTAAATCCGCAAGAAAAATACATGATAGATGGGATACAATAGTTTGGAACCTCACGGGATTATCAAGGTGTCACAAATCGCGATATACTACAGGGTCCAACAGTTATACTCAACCCAATATTTCATAGGACTAACCAGGGGGGATTAGGACCATACCCTTGACCGTATAACTTGACTACCTGAAATTACGTGTGTAGTAGCTCCCCGAGTGATGTTCTTGGTGTATTTCCAGGCCAAGACGGCAAATGGTTAACCTGGATGGTTTCAGGAATCCTAGTGGAGTCTCCCGATATACTCAAGGTATGTGGGAGCTCCAATCCGTAGTGGTGTTGTCTAATGCACAACCGCATGACAGGAGCCTTCCGATATACTGTCGAGTACGTGAAGTACCTTTCTATATACCCAAAGGTACATGAAAGGCCATTCGATATACCAACTGGTACGTGGAAGAACTACAAGCCCTCGAAATGCGGTGCAAGAAAATAACGACAGTTGCCACGCTTAAAAATGTCGAAACACGTATCTAACCTAGCACACGATTTTCTATACAATTTTAACCTAGGATACCGCTTGATTTTAAGTTGTACGGTTAGGTGAATCCATGGAGTTAAGACTTGGAATTTAAACAAGATGCAAACCTCACCTATATGAAAATGCAAGTCTTTCCTTTTTTTCTTCGATGAAAACTAGCTATAGTAAGGAGAAATATTTTTGTTTTTGATAATGAAATGAACAAAGTACCTCTATACTTTCAAAATCAACCAAAAAGACCCAAAAGCACTCTTTACAACAATCCAACAAAAAATGAAAATATGATACCAAATCCAAATGTTTTTTTTTTTCTTTTTCTCTTTTCAACTTAAGTGAATCTACAAAAAATGAAAAGATGAATTTCCATTTTTCGAATGCAATAACTCCTAATTCCGAAATAAGAATGAAAAATGGGAAGAAAATAAAAAATGCAAGAATTTTCACTATCTTTGAAATGCTTTGAGAAAGTTTAAATGCACTTAAAATTTTCAAGGAAATGATGAATGACTTTTCATAACCAAGAAAATACAAGTCAATAATAATGTTTTAAACTTTTTCAAAGATCTTTTAAACACTCATTCCAAAGCATAAAAATTCTCTACAATAATTCCAAGAAATGGAGCTTGGAACAAAGATAATCAAAAGCTTTGATTTTCTAGCTAATATACCCAATAGATCTGAGAATTATGCCACTTTTCCAACCTACATTCAAAAAATCATAGAATGTATGCTACTTCAAACTTTAATTGATTGGAAACTCTTGAAAAAATGCAACCACCCAAAATCTCAAAAACACACAAAATTGAGCAAAATCACAATAACCAAGTATTGGAGGCTTAGAAGTTAGATCGAACAGATCAGATGGCTTGATAAGGAGTCACAAGACTGAGCGTGCTTGTGAGGGGTTGAAATTTTCCACTATGAGTAGTACACCCGCTTGAGTAGCTAGGACTCTAATCAATACTTAAATGTCAGAAAATAAGCCAAGGATGAAGTATGATGTATCTAGGAGGTTCTGCAACAGTGAAAGACAACACACGGAACTTAAAAAATCAAGCCAAAAATAAACTTGGGATTTTTTTACACTGTGTACCAAATCATGAAGGGAAACGTGCCCTACAAGGATGCACCAGAGTGTTGGGAGTCACAACGACGCACTCTGTTCACTGAGAAACTGCGTCAGCGACGCAGAATGTAAACTAAGGCAGACAACGTCAGCGACGTAGACTGCTAAAGGGTGAAGCACGTCAGAATTACAGTGATGCGGGCTATGAACTGTCCAGGTGCGTCAAGCAAGATACAAACAACAAAAATAAAAAAATGTCAAAGAATAAAAAGATAGAAGGCTCAATAAAGATCCTAAACAAAGTCTGGATGGACCAGAAACTCTTTGATGGTCAAATCCAAGAAGAAGAGGCAACTTAGAGGCTAGAGGATAATTTGTAAATAAATCATAGAAACCAAAAAAGTAATGAAAAAAAAACTATGGATTACTCTCCCTAGTGTGGTCTCCAATTTTGTTTATGGACAATCAGTAAGGGCGGACTCAAATGGATCTCCCTAGTCTGAATGGTTCAGATCTAGAAAAAAAAGAATACATAACACAAATACCTTTCCTAGATTGATTGAAATGAAAGATAAGTAAAATAGATGGCTTACCTTATAGGTGCAGTTCCTTTCTCCTTACTGATCCAAGTCCTGATCTTCAGATCTTTAGCTGCAAAACCAGACAAACATGTCGAAACAGACAAGTAATAAAAGCACATGATTGTGAATCAATCTAGATCAACTGTCAAAGAGGTTAATCCTAAACATTATCAATACAACAAGTTTATGGAAAGAATTTGTATTATATGTAATAATAAGAAGTACAAAGAGAGAGGTGTTACAACCGATGTTTTGACGTCATAACCTCCTTCCAACAATCCTAGCCTCCAAGATCAAATGTTTAGCCTCCTAATGGATGAAGAGGATCTCCTAGCAAAATTCCACTAGCATGTAGGTACTCTATCTTTCCTCCTTTAACAATGGAGAGGAGGTTCATATATATAGGGCTAAAGGGATAAGAGAGGTTGAGGATTTAGTGGAGAGGTTTAAGGGGTCATCCCACTAGGTAAGGGGATCGAATGCCACCTTCCCAGATATGTAGGGATAAGTCTCCATGCCATCCAATCTTCAAGAAGTTGCTCAAAGCTTATCTTTATCCATTTTAACCAAAAGGGATGCACCTTGCACAAGAGAAACTCACACCAATGGGAGGTCGATGCACCTTGTGCAAGATCATCACGCATCACCGACGCACTCTGCTAACATGCAGAGCGCGTCACCTTGAGTCTGAAGCACCTAGAAAGAGATCAGGGCACGTTGGGGCGACAACACAAAGTTAAAGGGATTAACATCAACTTCTCTTTTGGTGTTTTATCCCAAGCACTTTAGGGATCAGGGAATATAGAGGACACATAACTCATGATGACGAGATTTTGGTGTAACAATTACCATTGACAGAAGGAATAGGCATGGGGCCACATAAGTTAGAGTGAACTAGCTCCAACTTTCTACATGCTCTGAATTTTGACTCTTTAAATGGTCGCTTACTATGTTTTCCTAATATGCATGCATCACATTTGTTCATCTTCTTAGGAATGGTGGGAAAACCAAAGACACCATTCTTTCTCAACAAGCAAAGACTGTTATAATTTTGATGACCATATCTAGCATGCCATAACAAGATGGGTTACATATTACCTTCTCCATGTTGGGAGAGGTAGGAAAAGTTATGAACTCTTGCAGATGAGCCTTTCAGCGTCAACAACTTTCCTTCTTTATATTCGTTCATGATGGCCTGGTTGTCATAGGACTTCCTTATCTCTACGATCCCATCAAATATGTGGATGGAATGGCCTTGTTTTCGAATATGCACTAAGGACAACATGATTCTTTACAACTCTGGAAGATATAGAACATTCTTCAACAAAAAGTCAAGGAATCCAGGCAGTTTAAGCCTGATGGAACCAATTACCTTTGGTTTGAGGCTATATATATCTGCAAAATACACTATGCCATCTACATTGTCATTCAGTTCTTCAAAACAATATTTTCTAAATGTCATGTAGGATGTTGCACCAGTATTAAGCAACCAACAATCTTTATAAGATGGAAAACATGTGATTTCATTTATTCCAAGATTGCAATGTGCAACAATACAATGAGTAGAATTAGGAGCTTTACCAGCCTCTTGGCTCTCATTTTTTTCTGCTTTCTTTAGGTTATATCTTCCTTTTATAGATTCCTAGGGGGGCCAACACTAATATGATTCATGTCCATTCCTCCCACAGTGCATACACTTCAAGTATTCTCTTTTGCTTGAGTTGTTATTTCCCCCCTGCCTCTAAAATTTCTTCTTCCTTGTCCTCGTTTGCTACTGGGTCTTTTGAATCGTTCTTTTCTTTCAGAGAAAGGAAAAGGGTCTCTCTAGTAGGTTCACTAGTCTTCTTTCCAAAGGCTTTCTCTTTGTCTGCAATCTTTTCCACCAAGGTGTTGAAGGTGAGGTCTTTGAACTTGTCACTAGATTGAAGTGATTCAAGGTAGTGTGAATGTGTAGGATAGAGGGACTTGAAAAAGGAAGCAAGTGGAAGGTCTGATTACATTCCCGTTTCTTGAATCGTGTGCATGATTGCTCCATTCCCATATGCAACCATCATAGGATCATTATCCTTCACTTCCAAACTAAACAATTTCAACATCACTTGAAACACCTCCATTTCAGATAGTAAGTCATACAAATCCTTCAAGGTTTCAAGGCTTCAAAACATGATGTTGTAGGTATTATGTGTTGACTCACCTCTTCACTTACTGGTGCAGTGATCATCGCCAATTCCTTGTTGTCTTTGGTCTCCCATATCTCTAATTCTTTCTCTGATGTTGGTGGATTTGGGTCATATTTCAAGGTTAGTACCACTTCTGTTTTAATGGTGGTGGCTTTGGGTTATATTTCAAAGTCAATACCACTTCTGTTTTAATGGTGGTGCATTCACATATGCCATGCCACGTATCATTGTAGATGAATATGGCTTTGATCTTCCTTGACCACCCAGGATAGTTTTCTTTGCCAGTGAGTATTGTACCAACTATGGATGCAAGTGAAGGCATCTTCTGCAACTTGTAGTTTGATCTACAATAATGAACTTAATCTAACAAAGACGAAAAAACAATAGTCTTGTAGTCTAGAGTCTCTTCCAAGGCAATACAACACTTCTCAAAGAAATAAATGACATATTAAAAAGCTATAAGTTTAAAATGAACTATATTTTTTCATGTCCAATGTTAAATTTAGACTCTTTATACTCGTATGCAATACAACACTTAGAGATTAAAATCTATGCCAAGGTAATACAATGCTTCTCAAGAAAGAGATGATAGATTAAAAGAACTATAGATTCAAATGGAACTGGATATATCGATCTCCAAAATTAAAATCATTTCCCATACCAAAAAATATGTACCATATTAGATTCAAATTCTCAGGGTGGCCACTGTGTCATTGCTCTAGTATTCAAACTATTCAAAGTATTCAAACAACAGTCTTTAAATACTAAGTGAAACGTAGTAGCAGTTTGATTCTTGACATAGGTGTAGAGGGGAATAACTCCACACACAATAGCTTCAACATTGGATCAAAAATTAGGGTTTAGGCATAGCCCCAAGAGAGCAATCTTCACAGTTCAAAACAGTCCCACAATCTACAAATTTCAACGCAATCCTCCATGATAGGGCTGAAGCTTTTATCCACGCAACACTCCACTATAATAGCTAGCGTTCATGCTCCATGATACAACAAATATTTGTACTCCAAGTCGCATGCACAAGAAATGGATAGCCCACACAACAGTGAGAGTCTTCAAGCAATGCACTCAACGGAGTGAAACCACCAGTACTGGTCGCAAGCAATGAGTCGGTTCACATTGTAATCTAAAGTTGCAGCTTCAGTCGTGAGTCAGGCCAATTTGAAATTCACCAATGTAGCTCCAAAAAATTGAAATTCCAAAGAGCAACAACAATTAAAAGTGACATCTATGTAACTCCGCGATGGGATTCTTTACCAAAAGTAGCTTCATGCTTCACCAACAATAGCTATGGCTTCATTTGCAGAATGAGGGAGGTGATGAGAGGAACTCTTCTCACAACAAGGAGCTAGGGTATACGAACAGTCATTCAACTAGTATGTCTTCACATCTCACCCTCGTCGCATAGTATGTCATGATACTTGAATGGAATTAGAAATTGAAATTTGATATATATTTGTATAAATGTATTTTACAATGGAATTAGAAATTGAAATTTGATATATATTTGTATAAATGTGTTTTACAATATACTTGAAGCCTACATGTGTTTGGTTTTAAATTCTCTTATCTATTTATTTTTTTGAAGTTGGCATATGCCACTTAAAGACATGACACATCTCACCTTCTTAAGGCAATTATCAAGTATGGACAAACTTAACTTCAACTAAAGCAAATATTTTTTAATTTCCTTTAATTAATTAAAATGAATCAAAATCAACCCATACTTGGGTGTAAAAACTATAAACCTATTTATTAACTCTAAAGAACTTCTATCTTTACGTTAAATTAAAATAATTTATATTAATTTATTTTTAATTCAATTTAATTAATTAAAATGTACACTTCTAACAAATTGGATCCCTCTCATTACTTAATAAATAAAGATTTAAGATAGATCTATATTGATAAATAATCTTATTTATAAAAAAAAAAATCTCATTTTTCATTTATTCTCAGTAAAAAACTCTAAATAAATTTTTTATTTAAATCACTTTACTTAAATAAAATAAATAAAATCTCACCTAATTTTTTAAATTCTAAAACCTACTTATCAACCTTCTAGTCAAACAAAACTCTAAGCCACCCTCGAGTCAAAGAATTTCTAGAATCAACTCATTCTATAATTCTTAAAATAAGAAAATCTCACAACCGACCTAAGATTCTAAATCGAAATTAATTAAATCAAGTTAAATAGTTAAAATGAAATTCTGATGTAAAAAATGTAGGGTTTTAAAAATATTTAAAACCCTAAATTCTTTAGTTTTTTAGTTTTTAAAACCTTAAATTCTTTAGTTTTCTAGTTTTTAAATTTGTGAAAATTTAACTACCCAATTTTAGATCAACTTTCTTTTAAAAATATTTAAAACCCTAAATTTTTCAGTTTTCTCGTTTTTAAATTTGTGAAAATTTAACTACCTAATTTTAGAAAATAGTTTAAATATTTTTAATTTTTAATTTCTTAGGGGTGCATTTTTTTTTCATTGGAAATATTTAAAAAATCTTAATCACATATATTAGTTGTAGAAATTGCATAATATGAATATCATAAGGAAAATCCAAAAAATAGAATAAATAAACTACTCAATTTTATTATGCAAAAATTCTAAACATATAATTAATGTTGTTGAATAAATAGAGTACTCCATTTGAAAGCTCGTCATACATAAAGGTTCTTGAATTCCCTATAAAAAAATATTGTAAAAAGAGCCAACAAAAAAATTGAAATGATCTACCAATATGAACAACTAAGACATTGAAGACATTTTTTTTTAACCATGGGAACAACAACTTCTCAAGAGTATTCCCAACAACTTCTCAGAGGTATATCCATAATCCGCAAGCCAGATATACCAATAACTTGTGATATACCAGAGCGAGCTTCTATCCCAATGTCGCCTACCCTTTAAACCTTGTCACAAAGAAACAAAACATCAAAAACATTATTCATACAATTAATGACAAGCTGTAAATCACACCACACTTTAACCCCCACACTTTAATTTCTCTCAATCCTCAAGTATTGACCACCTTCATGAGATGAAAGAGAGCAAGGATTTGAACGGAGACCAACACCACCTTTTACCTGCAACACCGACTGATCACAAAAATGGATCACGAACCGAATGCCACTTCTTTCTCCGTTTTCCTGAGATGCCCGGTCAACACAAAATCTGGATTATATGTTTATCATCATTGGGATTGATTAAAGTTGATTTAATCTTTTGTTATCTCATAGATTTCTACAAGGTTTGGTTTAGATTATTAAGTAAATTAAATATGAGAGGTTATGAATTTTTAAGTAACAATTACCAGTATAACCTTATTAAAATTATAAATTTGTATCATTTAAATTTTATTTTTAATTATAAAAATAAATCTAATGTAGTTAAATATTTAATTTTGGTAAAATAAGATTATATTTGAAATCTCAAAAATGGAAATTTATAATTTCAATAATTCTAATTAAATTTGAAATAAAAATAATTATAAAATAAATTTCTTTTATCTAAACTTTAATTACTAAATCTATTTTTACAATCAAAATTACAATAAAAATAACTATCTCAACAAAAATTTGGTTTCAAGTGAACTTTGCTTTTAGATTTTACCTCTGATGGAGGTTTCTAGGGTTTCTTCGGTGATTTTCTACAGAAATATCGATCATGAAGATTGATGGGGTGAAATAGTGACCCACGGCGACTTGGAGTCCAGCTGATTCATAGAATCAGTCTAGTACCAGCCAAGGTTAAAAAAAGTGGGAACTTGTATTTTTGCCGTTGGTTACTTTTCGTCTTTTCAGTTGGATTCTTCGGTGTTTTTGCTAAAAATTTGGCTCTGCTCTAGAGTTAGGTATCTCCCTGCCATTTTTACCTTAGATTGTGTTTTATCGGCGTTTGTGGGGTCACCTTCCACTTTTTCATTGTAATTCTATGGTCATCAGTTTCTTTTGGCAGCTGTCAGTTTTAATCTGACAACTGACTGGCAGCTGGGAACTTTCCCTTCCCTCCCGGTGAAGGGTTCTTTATGGAAATGTCTACACATTCTCTTTTGCCGACGGTGCCGTCTTTCTCTGCAGCTGTGGGGGGTTCTTCAGTGAAGGATGGTGTAGACTCTGCTCGTAAACCTAAGTTATGTGGGCAGAAGGCCAAAGCCCGACGTTTGTTAAAAACCTTTAAGGTTAGAGCTGAGGTTTCAAGGTTTGATATTGATGCAGACTTTAATCTTGAACGGATTGGTATTCTGGCTGACAGAGTGTTGGTAGGTCGCCTTGAGTTTGCTTCGGGGAGCAAAGCTGAGCTTATGGAGTGGGTTCATAAAATGTGGGTGCCGCTTACTGGTTTAGCTCCCAGGATTAATTTATTGATGAAGGGGTGGATCTTATTCACCTTTTCTGAGGCAGCTCATATTGATAAAATCCTACCTTGTTTCTGGGAATTTAAGAAGGGTTCTTTGTTGTTAAAGAGATGGCATGTAAACTTCAATCCATTACATGAATTTCAGTCTCTCCGGCACCTTTGGATGGTCATCCCAGGTCTCCCCATTGAGCTTTGGTCGGAACAGGTCTTAATGGGCATTGCTAACACTGTTGGTAGATTTATTCGCCTTGATAAGCAGAATTTTTTTGGTATGGATCGGCGCTATGCAAAAGTCATGTTAGAAATTGAGACGAAAGGGGGATTGCCGGCTGAAATTGATATAGCTTGGGGTTCTAGGGTTTGGAGGCAGCAGCTTGATTTTCTCAAGATCCCCTTTTGTTGTTTTGAATGTAGAAGAACTGGCCATGTGAGGTCAGCTTTCCCTTTCAGGGGTAATATCTCGGTGGGGTTACAAGGTATGGATTTATCTTCTCCTAGAGCTGGCTCTCCAAATGCATCGGCTGATTATTCGGGTAAGCCTCTTCTTCAAACCCCCATTTGTTTTCCTGATTTATCAAAAGACGAGCTTAACTTTATAGAGAATTCTGAAAAACTCTTAGATAAGTGCATTAGTACTGGAGAAATACAGATGAGGCATGATTTAATCACTGGTTTGCCTTTATCTAGCCCTGCTCAGGCTCACACCAGTCCTTGTGTCGGCCGTAAGCTTTTTGATGATCAGTTGTCTGTACCTGATGCTTTAGATCCTTTGTCTATCTATACAGACAAGTCTACTATCCCTACCTCGTCGTCCATTGGGCCTCTCCACTCTTCTGACCTTGTTCAACAGCCTTGTCCTTCTGATATTTTGGGTGAAGGTTTGCCTTTAAGGCCAGAAGTCATTTCTTCCTCCTCATTGAATTCGAATTGTGATGTTGGACGGGATTTGTTGGGTCTACAGACAGGGAGTATTGGTGCTAGTTCCACTAACCCCAGTGATACTGCTATTTTAGAGGAGAGTGGCTACCTTATGTCGGCAAATGGTGAAGAATTTCCTCCATTACCCTCATTTTCAAAGAATCCGGAGAAGGGGTCATTAGCCAAACCTGTCCACTCCTTAAATTTTCAAAATGTCACTATAAGACGGGGGTAATAAAAAAAAGACTAAAAACCTTTGTGATCCTCTTCCTTTTGATTCTTATACCCCTATATCACAGAGGCTAGCTGAGGTTGATAGGGCTGTGGGGCTTAGAGCGGTGTCCCCCGATACTAATGTTCCTTGATGTCTATTCTTTCCTTAAACGTTCGTGGTTTGGTTAAGGTGTCGCGGGTACAAGCCTTATCCAACCTAATTAAAGCTACTGTTCCTGCAGTTATTCTTATCCAAGAAACTATGTGTATTGATGCCCTAGCAATTCAGAAATTATGTAATCTTCTACCAAACTGGGAGATTTCTGCTTTGAGTTCAGTTGGTTTATCTGGGGGACTTGCTGTGGCTTGGGATCCAAATTTTTTTGTTTTCAAAGCTTTCCATACCCGCTGGGGTATTTTGCTTAAAGGTTCTTGCTGTGGTAATCATCAGACTTTATCGATCCTTAACTGCTATGCGCCCTATAGGGAGAGGCTCTCCTTCTGGAATTCTCTAAAAGAATCTGGACTTTTGAATTCACATGATCTGATTATCGCAGGTGATCTCAACTTCACCTGCCATGCATCTGAAGTATGGGATGATACAGCAAGATTGGATGAGCTTGCTGATTTCTTTCTTCAATTCGTTGAACACTCTGATTTGGTGGACATTCAGCCACATAAGCTGGTTCCTACATGGACTAATGGCAGATTTGGTAAAGATGGTGTGCATAAGCGATTAGATCGTTTTCTTGTCAAGTCAAATTTATTGGGCATCTTCCAGAAACATAGAACATGGGTTTATGACTCTAAATTTTCGGACCATTGGCCCATCATCCTGCAGTTAGAAGATATGTGTGGCATTCCAGGGCTGCCTTTCAAATTTAATTCATCCTGGATTGAAGATGTTTCCTTTTGCACTTTGGTTAGAGAGTTCTGGTCAAACTACTCGGTAATTGATTCCAATCCTATTCTGAACTTCTGTTATAAATTAAAAGATCTGAAAGCCTTGGTCTCTAAGTGGATTAGGAACAGAAAGTTGGCAGATAGCCGGGAGTTATCTTTGCTGGAAAACAAGTTGCAGGATGCTCTATCGGCCAATTTTTATAGCACTCTTTCTCTTGATGCATTTGAAGATATGAGACTGTTAGAGAAAAAGAAAGAAGATCTATTATTACAAGCAGAAAAGGAATGGAGGCTAAAGAGCCGTGCCATCTGGATCTCTCTTGGTGACAGAAATACAAAGTTTTTTCACTCTTATGCTTCTGCTAGGAGAAATTCAAAATATATTTGGGAAATTGTGAATGACAATGGCATTTTACAATCTGGTCTTGATAATTTAAAGTCTGAAGCAATTTCATATTTCGGGCAGATATACAATGATCCGGGGGATTGTTGTTTGTCAGATCAGATCAGAGTTGCCAACCTTTTCCCACGCTTCTTTGATGATCATGATTCGGGTCGTTTAATGGAGGAGATTTCGCTGGATGAAATTGAGCAAACACTTAAGAGTTTTGCCAAAGAAAAAAGCCCTGGACCGGATGGGTGGCCGGTGGAGCTTTATTTGCATTTCTTTGACCTGATGGGAAATGAGCTTAGGGATTTGGTGAATTTTTCTAAAAACAATGGTTTCATCCCAGGTGGATTAAATGCTACTTTTGTTACGCTTATTCCTAAAAAGGATAAGCCGGAGTCTTTTGGAGAATACAGACCGATTGCTCTCTGTAATTTGTTGTATAAACTTATCAGTAAAATTATTGCAAATTGGCTCAAGACTGTTCTTTCTCATCACATTTCATCAGAACAATTTGGCTTTTTAGCTGGTAGACAAATTCATGACGCTATTGGTATTTCTCAGGAACTTCTCCACAGCATTAAAATTTATAAAAAGAAGGCTCTTCTTTTCAAAGTGGACCTGGAAAAAGCGTATGATAGGGTCAATTGGTCTTTTCTTAGATTAATTCTCATTAAAATTGGAGTTCCTCCGGTGATCATCAAGTGGATTATGGCTTGTATTTCTACCATGAATATTTCTGTCTTGATCAATGGAAGTCCATCAGCTTTCTTCAATTTCTCTAGGGGAATTCGGCAAGGGTGCCCCCTTTCCCCTCTTCTGTTCATTCTGATCATGGATGGATTTAGCAGAATGGTTCAGCTAGCAGTTGATAATGGTTTCATAAAAGGAATAAAGGTAGCAAAAGACTGTGTTGTAACTCATATCCTGTTTGCAGATGACGTTTTAATAGCAGGGGAGGACTCTATTAATGAATGGCGAATCTATAAAGATATAATCCATACCTTTTGCTGCGCCTCAGGCATGAAAGTAAGTACTGCGAAATCAAATTTTTACCATTCAGATCCGAATGATGTCCATTTGCGTGATGTTCTATCATTGCTGCCATATAAGTGCTATGATTTGGATCAAGGTTTTAAGTACTTGTGCTTTTATCTCAAACCAAATAATTATCTTGTAAAGGATTGGCATTGGTTGCTACGCAAGATTGAAAATCGTATTTCACATTGGTCCTTCAGATTTCTATCCATTGGGGGTAAACTCATTCTGCTGAAGTCTGTGTTATCAAGCATACCAGTATACTGGTTTTCATTATTGGAGGTTCCAGCGACTATAATCAAGACTATTAAAAAATTCTTCTACAATTTTCTTTGGTTTGGTTTGGCAGTATGTGATAAAGTTCCAATGGTTGCAGCAGACTGTTTAGCGAGACCCTATAGGTTCGGGGGCTGGGGTATTAAAGATTTGGGGGCTTTCAACATTGCACTTAGATCTAAAAGCTTATGGAGATGTCTCTTTGGATCAACCCTCTGGTCCAGGTTAATTTATGGCAAGTATTTAAAAGAGGACGCCATCCTTTGGCTTAGAATGCCTAAACTCTCTAACTGGAATTTCTCTCCTATGTGGAGAGGCTTTGTGAAGACGTTGGCATGGATAAAATGTGATCTTGCTTGGCAGGTGGGCTCAGGGGCCCTGATCCGAATTGGGATTGATCGAATCATTGGAATGGAGGATTTTTCCCTTCCCCCAGCTATCATTAACTACTTACAAATTTTGGGGTTGTCTACTTTGAATAAGATTCATTTGCCCAGTTTCGGAGAGGATGAGCATCGGAGATGGTTGACTGCATCTGATCTGGGCTTTTCAGGTTATTTGGCTCGCACTTGGAACGAGTACATCTGGAGGTTTAATTCTGCAGGCGTCATAATTAATCATGAAAAGGATCTCTTAGTTTGGGGAGGGAACCCCGCCACGGGGATAGTTACAGCACAGTCTATGTATAACAGAATCATTCAAGATCGATTTATATATCCTCAAGACTGGTGGTACAAGAGGCTGTGGGTTTGGGATATACCCATCAAACTGAAGTGTTTCTCTTGGTTGCTTCTATAAGATAAGCTGAAAACCTGGGATAATTTATGCAAAAGGGGATGGCTTGGCCCCAGCTTTTGTATTCTCTGCAAAAAGGATGAAGAAACAAAACAACATCTCTTTGTCAATTGTTGCTTCACTATAAAAGTTTGGGAACAGATCTCATCAAAATTGAACATCACTCAGTGTTGGGGTGCAGGTGAGTTCAATTATTGTTTGCTTAACTGGTTCAGAGTTTGCAAGCAATTTTTCTTTATAGCTTTATGCATTCCATGGGCTATCTGGTATTATAGAAACAGTGCTATTTTTAGAAATAGAATCCCGGATGTTCTTCAATGCAGTTTGACAGCTTTGAACATGTATTCAAATTGTAAGATGAATGAACAAAAGATGAAGATTGACAGGGTGAGCAGTTTTAGTTTCAGTGTGGACCAGCCTATTCTGTTTTTTGATGGAGCTTCACAATCTGGTATTTGTGCTATAGGCGGGGTTATTTATATTAATGAGTCACACTTTTTTACCATTCGCCTCAATTGTGGTCTGGGAACAAGTATGAAGGCAGAATTATTGGCTTTATGGTGTATCCTGAAAGTTGCAAATTGTTTTGGCTTGGTAAATATCAAAGTCTATGGTGACTCTCGGGTTACTATAAAATGGGCGGAGGGAGACTTTAGACTCAACGTCATGCAATTGAAACATTGGGTCATCAGGACTAAGCATGAAATTTCCAAGCACCAAAATATTATCTTTGAACATATATTTAGAGAACATAATTCTCTAGCGGATAAGTTATCGAAACAAGCTCTTGCTGGATCTGAAGGTTTCTTGTTATGGGAGGAGTGGTGGGACAATAGTGTCCTGGATAATGGCTCTATCTTCTTTTTTGAGTGATTCTGGTAGTTGATTCCTCTTTTTTGGTATTGTCTGTTGGACTCAGGTATATGACATTTTGACATTTTTTCGCCATTTCTGCCAAGGTGCATCTTTGGCCTTTTTAGTTTCGGGCTCTTTTTCACAGTGGAGAAGTGATCTCAGCTGATCTGCCTTTTCCATGGATGGCTGGTTTCTGGTGATGGAGTCTCATGGACTCATATTTTTGTAAAATTATGTTGGTACTGTTACGGCAGTTTTACATGCACATCTTTGTACTATTTGATTCAACCATGAATATCAATAGTAGATTTTTTTCGATGGAAAAAAAAAACTATCTCAACAAAAATTTAAATTACCAAATTCCAACAAAAATGCAGATATTCTATGTTTCAGTTACTCCAGCACTGTACACATCACATCAATTACGTGTAGTGATGACACCGGCGTTATAATTAAGTGGACATTATGGTACAGCACCGGAAAATCTGACCTGTTAAATTCAACCTGGTAACTTCCGGCCCAATTTAAGACGTATTCAAGCTGAGATAGCGACTCGTGAGAGGCAACTAGGAAAACTGACGATCTGAAAAACGGCAATGGAATCTTATGAAGGTACATCCGCTTGAATTTGGGTCTCTCCTAACGCTTGAATATCATAGTCTGTCTTGGATCTGTCCACCTGGTGGCGCTCCCAACTCCCAAGACGTTTAGTGGCCGGTGATTTCATTTCAACTGTAGCCGCGTTAATCTATGCGGTGATTTCAGTAACGCAAGCTATCCCTGCGTTTTCTGCTTCTTTCAATACACATCTCTGCAGGAGCCTGAATTTCTCGGCATAATATCAGTACTGCAGCGTTGAATTGCTCTCCTGCTGTAAATTGTGCATCGAAACAGACGGAAATGTGGATTTGAAGGCCAGCAGACTGGAGGGAACTAGATTTTGGAGCTCTTTTCATGGGCGTAGTTGATATGAGATGAAAGCGATCTCTGAGCTCTGTATGAGAGAACCACTGTGCAAATTCAAGCTATCAGCGGCACGGATTTAAGGTATGCTCATTTGGGAATTTGATATTTAATTTGATGAATGGTGAATTCTTTGTTTGAAAACGAGTGGAGAATCAGAATAATATGCATGCATGTGAAACAAAATATTGTCATTCTGTGGTCTTTGAAAAATGTTTGATTTCACTGGTTTAGGTATGTTTGGGTTTAGTCTTCCTGCGTTTCAAGATGCCAGGAGTGGTGGTTTTATTTATAAAGTATGTGTGTGGGGTGTCACGGTGTTTTAGTCCATCTGAGATGGAGGTTCAGTCTGTAGATTGTTTGGAAATTGGGTGAAGTGTTTTATGTGTTAATGAATAACTTCATTTCGGTTATAACCACCCACCATATCAAAATCCATACTCCATCCTGCCAGGGAAACAACATTCCATTTCTTGATTTCCATGCTAAAAGGGAAACAGCATTCCATTTCTTGATTTCCATGCTAAAAGGGAAACAACATTCCATTTCTTGATTTCGGATCGTATGGCTTGCTTGGTGGAAGTGCTTGGTCTGACTGAACATAAATACACCTGGGAAAAAAGATTTGACATATTTTGCATAAATCTGTTGCCATAGTGGACATGGAGAAGTTGTCAGAGTAGACCTGCAATGCAGGCCATGCAGGATGGGAAAAAAGATTTGACATATTTTGCATAAATCTGTTGCCATAGTGGACACGGAGAAGTTGTCAAGAGCATACATGCAATGCGGGCCATGCAGGATGAGTATCTAAGAAAGGGGCAGGGTAAGAACAACTTCAAATTAAATTAATTAATTCGACAATATATTCACCGGCTAGATCTTGATATATTTTTGATAGAGGTGTTTTCTTATAAGTATTGGCATTCAAAATATAAATATCCATTTGAGTCTTTACATGTTATCTATCTTTTATTTGATAGTTGATGTATTGATAATTAATAGCTGATGCATGAATAATCTGTAGCAGATGTATGGATAACTGATAATTCATGGTAGTTTTAATTAGAAAAGTGGAAAAATACTAGTGATTATAGATAACTGAGACATAAATAAAGAGTGATCACAACTTCTAATGAAAAACTAGTGATCACAACTTCTAATGAAAAACTAGTAAAAGATAATTTGTTAATAACACTTAACTTGTGACCCATGGATCCACAAGTTAAGTGACTGCTAATTATATTACTGCTGATACAATCTTAAGAATTAGTCCAAGTTTCTTTGTTTTGAATCTATACTTGCAGTGATGCCTTATATAAATTGGGTTTTTCTTGATGTTGATGCATTATTGGGAATAAGTCCAGGTTTCTTTGTTTTGTGCCCATGCTTGCTTTGGCAAATTCGTCTAAGAAATCTCTCATTTGATGGATTTGATGGATTTTACAGGGAACTTGTGGCTCTGGGCTGAGTACTTGAAGACTTTTACGGGCGTTTTACTGGATCAGTTTTATCGTTTCTTTCCTTCTTGCATTTCCTTGCTTCTCTCTCCATTCTTCACTGCGGAATCCGACAAACTGATATCGCAGTAGAAACTTTGCCTGGATTTTCTTGGAGCTCTTCTCAGGCGATGGCTCCGCGAACAGGGTGTACTCAAAGGACTAGCAAAGAACCCATAAGATCCCGACATCTTACTTCAACCATTATGCGGGTCTTAAATGTCAGGCCCATTTCGTTTCAATCGCCTGCTGGATACACTGTTGTTAAAGCTAGAGCCCAGGCTAAGAATACCCCGCTCAAGAGAAAAAGGAGAAGCGAGGCAAAGGATTCTAAAGAGGGTAAAGATGTCTCTGACAAAGAGGCCCAGGATAGGAGATCAGTGGTGTCAATGTTCCATGCTTTAGTCCAGAGACTCGCACAGGAACAGGAAATTATGGATCTAGAGGATGTTCCAAAAACCACAAATTTATTCCAGAAGGCATCAGATACGTTGAAATCTCTTTGTCAAAATCTTTGCAAGAATCATGTAGGATCTGTTCCTGGAGTGGAAGTTGGAGATGTGTTCCAATCTCGAAGGCTGCTGAGCATTATAGGTTTGCATAGACCTCCTCAGGCAGGTATAAATTATCTAAAGCCTGAAGAAACAAGCCACATGGTGCCATTGGCTACCAACATTGTCTTTTCTGGAGGTTATGAAGACAATATTGACAACGGAGATGTGATAATATACTCAGGCGAAGGTGGAAATGATCATGACGGGAGCAAGAAACAGATTTGTGATCAAAAGCTCACTTTAGGGAATGAAGCCCTGAGGAATACCTGGATGAAGAAACAGCCTATTAGATTAATCCGGTCATGTGAGCAATTGCCTTCTGGGTATAGATATGATGGACTCTACAATGTAGAAGATTTCTGGTCAGAAAAAGGACGAGCAGGATATGAGGTGTATAAATTCAAACTAAGGCGGAGACAAGATCAGCCTCCTCTTGTTTCTCACATAGTACAGTTTAAGGGCAGTTCGCAGGTTAAGAAAACGAATGTAATCAAGGAAGACATTGGGGAAGGACGACACAAATCTCGTGTATCTGTTGTGAATTCTGTGGACAATGTCCATATTCTTGATGATTTCAAATACCTTCCTAATATGCAATATCCAAATTGGTTATCTAAACCAGAATTGCTAGAAGGATGCCGCTGTATTGGAGGATGTGCTGATTCTGAGAACTGTCTTTGTGCTAGAAGAAATGGAGGAGAATTTCCTTACAGAGCCAATGGGACACTTGTTAAAGCTAAGACAGTGCTGTATGAGTGTGGTCCTAAATGTAGATGTCCACCATCTTGCACAAATAGGGTTGCACAACATGGGTTGGAACATGAGCTTGAGATCTTCAGGACTTCAAATAGGGATTGGGGAGTTCGGACATTGGAATTTATACAGGCTGGTGCCTTTATTGCTGAGTACACAGGTGATCTTATCATAGATCCCACCCTGAACAATTCAATGAATAAATTTATCTTCCCAATTTCTGCTATATCCATGGAAGGAAATTGGGGTGACCTGCGAGGTGTGGTCGACGATGATGTAGTTTCGGCTTCTCCTTTTCACCTGGTTGAGGATTTGGGTTTCAAAGTGGATGCATCTCGTAGTGGGAATGCAAGCAGATTTATACGCAGGAGTTCTAGACCAAACGTATTTGCTCAGTATGTTCTACATGATCACCATGACACAAAAATTCCTCATGTGATGTTATTTGCTCTTGAAAATATCGCACCTCGGCTTGAGCTGTCTATTAACTCATCTCCAGCACAAGTTATATCTAGCCGGTTTTTGACAAAAGATAGAAACATGGGCAAAGGAAGGATGTACAATAAGTTCAAGAAGTAAAACTGAACGAAGAAACAGCGTATATTACCTGTTTTCTGCTCTGCAAGGGGTAACTCTCTGTTTTCAAGGCCTGCTTTATTGAAGATTTTTTCATGCATACATTCTTCGACCCAAAACAGTGAATGTTTAGCTATTAATATATTTTTTGCATTACATTATTTTTCAAATTTAATTCATTCATGTATATGGTTCAAAACAGTGAATCTTGCAGCTATTAATATACATTTTGAATTACACTATTTTTCAAATTCAATTCATAGATATGGCTGTATTCTCTCAAATTCTACAATTTTATATTGCACACACTTAGAAAAACCTTAAATGTGTTGACTGTTGGCCACCTAGCATTGTACTTTTAAGTAGGTAATTGGCATAGTAAATGCCATAATTATTGTAATGTAGCTTCTGGGAGAAGCCAATGTTTCTAGATTTCTCGATCTTTCTGGATGATCCTCATTGTATAAATACCTGTTTACGATTTAATAGAAATCAAATGGTTGAGTAGAGTGGGTTTAGAGCTCAAGCTCCGCGAGTCTCTCTGTGTGTTTGGCAACCAAAGTTGAGTGTCCCATGTTCTCCCTTCCCTCATAGGTGGTTTAGGCTCCATCATTTGGTTTTAGAGCTTTAAAGCTCCTTTTAATTGGTATCAAAAAGTGGGTGAGGTATCCGAACCCCATGTTTCAGACTGCCATAGCAATGGTTCTTTATCAGAGTGCAGTCGAGCGTGTGTCTCGTGCTTCTTGTTTTTTGGTTTTCAAGAAACAGAGTTGGTCATTTTAGTAGTTGTCCAAGTGTAGGGTTTTGTCTAGAGCCATGTTGCAGGCTCAACTACTCTTTAGTTCAGTGTTTTGTTGATTTTTGTAGCATCGGATAGGTACTTCTGCATAGGCCAAGTGTCAGGCATGTAGGAGTCGTTGAGAAGACCTCTCTAGGGCTTTTTGTATCTCTTTCCTAAGTCTAACTTAGGAAAGGCACATTATTAACTTAATGTTAATTGTGACTAAAAAGTGACTTAGGGCCCATGGTATTTGACAACCCATGGTATTTGCCTAATGTATTTTGGTCATTGAGATGTTATAAAGTTAGCCTAAGTGAGAGGAGACACAACAATCACACAGAATGATTGAGTGAGATCTCACTAAGTGGTTGGAGAAGGACTACCATCCAAGTGTGAGCATAGGGGTTGAGGAACGAAGCAAGGGGGAAGCAAGGAAGAGTGGTTGGAGAAGGACTTCCATCCAAGTGTGAGGGTAGGGGTTGAGGAACAAAGCAAGGGGGAAGCAAGGAAGATAGCAGCCAACCAACAAGATCGAAGAGGTGATCTTGAGGTTTGCAGGCTTGGCTACTTGCTGATTTGTATATTCCTCGGTGGGCCATTATCCCAGGAAGGCAGCCCAAGGTTTTATATTAATAAAATCTATTGTTGCTTGTTTTTTCCCAGTTGGGGTAAATCCAAAGTGCCAAATGTATGAAAGATTTCATGTTTATTATTTTGTTGCATAGTTGTTAACATCTAGATCGTTTTCAGTTAATTATTGATGTACATTGTAAACAATTTGAGACTATTAATCGAGCCTAGATCTAGAAAATTAACATGGTATCAGAGCATGGGTTTCGGCTCTAAGCAGGAATAAATTTTTGTAGAGATTTAATTATAATAATAATAATGAAGA
The DNA here is from genome assembly GCA_027924585.1 of Larix kaempferi. NCBI lineage: Eukaryota > Viridiplantae > Streptophyta > Pinopsida > Pinales > Pinaceae > Larix > Larix kaempferi. The sequence goes on along the minus strand of BSBM01000549.1, from coordinate 11,440,262 downwards.
TTGTACGGCAACGTACGATGCCATACATCATCATACATCATACGGTTGGCACGTGTAGAACAGTGAGGAGTGTTGGCTCGTGCAAGGAATCGGTCGTGGGAGCAACTGCATGTAGATGCTGGCAGATTGTAGTCTATGACAGAGATTGTGTGTAATATCCCGCTTTCTCCCTTAGGGTTTTTGCAACAGAAAGTACAACTGCATATCCGCCAACGGTAAGGAGTGCATGGAAAGAGCTCCGCAGGTAAAACTTTGTAAGTATGATTATGTTTTTCTTAAGTGTTAAGTGAATTTGTAGACTTAGGAGACTAAAGGCTTGATGCAACGAAATGATTGGGGCATTGAATCCACTAGGGGGAGAGGGTGAATGTCTTGATAGCCATGAGGTTTTATGACAGCGGTCATTCTAATGTCGTGAGCACTTAGAGTGAACTGAGATGTTCACCAAGCAAACACTTAAGTTTAAAAGTATGTTAGTAATTAGTCCTAGATAAGACGCTGGAGAAACTTCTAATCACCGAAAGGCAGTAATAATCTACCTTGGCCTAACTAATTGCATGGAGCTAACCCATGTTGAGTACCATTAAGTAAAAATAAGAAGCTAGCCTAAACAACATTAGTACATTAGCCTCGACAAAATATTTTGTGAAAATTCTTAAGCGGAAAATGATTTAATATTTTCTTAATTATAAATTAGGAATATAAATAAAATGATTTGTTATTACTACTAAAAACATATTGGTGATTATAGATAAATATCTAAATGATTGTTGCAAATATGATAAATAAAGTTTACAAGATTAAAGAAGGATTAAAGAATGACTAGTTGCCCTTGATTAAAAGTAAATACTTCAAAAGCTGTAAAAGCTTACCTACAAAAGAAGAAAATGTTAACTAGTAGCTAATGCTTAGGTATGCATGGATATCACTTAGCTATTTCCAATTAACTAAATAATTGGTGAAGTTACCATTACGATGAGTTAATTATCCTAAAAGTTAACTAGATTAGACTAACTAAGTTAAAGTTAGTTCAGAGTTCTAGTTATGATTAAATAAGAAATTTATCTAAGAAAATTAAAATCAATTGAATATAAAGCTCAAGAAATAAATTAATAGAGTTATAATTAAGATAGATTATTTATCTTAAAGATAATTAGATAAAGCTAAAACTAAAGGTTAAATAAAACTAAAATAAATTTAGTTAAGTTAAAATAACATGTTAATTGATTAACTAAAGATTGAGTGACTAAGTGGATCAGTTAAACTAACTAAAGTTAAATAAGTTTTAACAAGAACTTATCTTTATAGTTGGTTATAAAAGGGCACCATGGTGTTTGAAAGGGGGTTCTTCTCCTTCAGGAAAGGAAAGATAAATAAAATTGAGTAAGAAAAGAGAGCAGAAAAGAGAGCAGCAACCTTACGTTCTAATGGATTTCATGCCCAACTTAGGGGTGGTTTCTAGGCGGGAAAACCTACGTCGGACAGAAACCAATTGGAAGGGAGGAATGTCACAGTCAAATCTTTGGTCACCCAATTTTGAAAGATAAGTGTATCTTCCCCATTATTATTTTTCAAGTAAGAAATTCTAACTTATCTATGCTTAATAATTTCTGTAATGGTAAAAACTATTTTGTTGATTACATTATTGTTATAAATCCGTAGAGTTTTATAGTTTCAGATTATAATAATTTTTGTATTAAATTGAATGAGAAAAGACTATGTATTATGTATATAAGATAGACCATAAGGAAGGTTTAGCTGTGTAGGATGGTGGATACGAAATTTTATGTCTTTCATATTTTTGTGTATTTATACAACATAACGCAGGCTGCCAGAAAATTGTTAGCTTTCTTAATTTAATTCATACCATGTTTTTTAGATTAAAATAGGTACACTGATTTGGTTATTACCATTAGTTATCCTTTGACGTTATGGGACCAATTTATAGACTTCATATTCCATAACATTATTGTAGAATTTACAATTAAAAAAATAGGTTCCGGTTATAAATCTAAATATATAGGTTAATACTTTTTAAAGATGTAAATTAGAATGAGATTAGTTCAAAAATCAAAGAGAAAATGATTAGATTCTTACTTATGTATTGTTCTCTTTACTAAGAAGAAATGTATAGTTTTGAGGAAATTATTAGAATCTTACTTATGTATTGTTCTTTTTACTAAGAAGAAATGTATAGTTTTTTAAGAATATATATATATATATTACTGAAAAATGAAAAATGAATAATTATTAATGGTTGATAATTAAAGTGGTATTGATGCATGGAATTTATATTAAATTATTTTTCACAAAGATTGCATTTTTATGTTTGGTTGGTTACTTGTCTACATACCATATTAAGTCTATAACATCATATAATATAATTGGATTGGTAAATTGATGCGGGAAGTTATATTTTACATGGTAAATAGAATGAGGTCATATGATGATAAGCTATTATAATGTATTTTTAACATTTGATTGTTAAATAAGAAATTAATTATTAAGGATTATAATTAGTTTTGAGGTAGCAAATGAGGTTGGTAAGTAAATTGATCCTTTGAAGGAAATTTACTTGTCTACATACCATATTAAGTCTATAACATCATATAATATAATTGGATTGGTAAATTGATGTGAGAAGTTATATTTTACATGGTAAATAGAATGAGGTCATATGATGATAGGCTATTATAATGTATTCTTAACATTTGATTGTTAAATAAGAAATTAATTATTAAGGATTATAATTAGTTTCAAGGTAGCAAATGAGGTTGGTAAGTAAATTGATCTTTTGAAGGAAATTTAAAATTTGAATTATGTGAGTGAGTTAAGTATGTTTATATATCAATATACCACATGGTTGGTATATCAAGGGGAAACCGATAAAGAAGGTTATTATATATGTAAATATACATATATATATATACCTCGGTAAATAAATTGGTTATTGGTTGGACTCTCTCTCTCTCTATATATATTATAATAATAATTATATTGTATTTTCTAAACTCTTACTTTATCACTCTTGTTCAATAGGAAATATATATGAGTATTATACATTTGTTGAAAAGAAGGAAAAGTTTAGATTAAATGATTACCTCTTGGCTTGGGATATAGTCCTTGTGGTAACATACAAAAGTTATATATGTTAGATGAAAAGGAAGAAATGGACGTTAGATGATTTCTAAGATATGGTTATTCCTTTTAAAAAGTTATAAATATTTGTCGAAGGAGAATAATTGTTACATGGTTGTTATTTAAGGTCAGATATAGGTATTGACCTATAAATACACAAGTCCAATGGAAATCTATGAATGTAAATAAAAGTACTGGAATGGAAACATGAAGAATGTCCACAACTTCTCAGTACTGAATTTAATTTGAATAAAAAGAGAATATCACAGAAAGTTATTCAGTAATTGAAGTTAATTAATGTCCAACACGTAAGTTACGAAGTTACGGAAACCCTTAAGAAAATTGTTTTTAGGATGTATTTTATGAGACATTACATTGTGGGCACCAAACCTATAGCTCGGCCAACTGAAGCAAATTCGAGATGGCGGAAGCTCATAGCTGCAAAGGGAACACAGGTAGTCAGCAAGCGTGGAATAGTGGATCCACGCGGGGAGTTAATCAGGTTGGTGTTGGAGGCAGGAGTTGTTTTAACACAAGGATTCGTCCAGAAGGGAACAAGCGGGGGAATCACGTGCCAAGACATAGCTATAATCAACAGTGCGGAGGGAGCTATCGGGCCTACGTGGAGTGCCGACAAGTGGAGTTTTGGCGAGAGGTCGGGATAGCAAGTACGTGAAGAGAAGTGATGGTTGCACGTAGTGGAGATTCGAGTTGATGGAAGCTCGAGTTGAAGCTTAGGCGGATTGACAGCAGGGCCATAGTTGAACAGACACCAGAGGAGAAAGCTGCAAACGCAAAAGAAACGAAGGCTAGATGCAGTCGCTGGAACATGCAACTGTTGGGGCTGCTGAACAAGCAGCTAGATTGTGGGTTGCACGACATTAGTGACATGAGGAAATTGTTGGCTATAGAAAAGAACAACCTCTAAATAGTTGAAGCCATTGACAACAAATCTAGATGCCAAGAGAAATATGGCTAGTCATATGGTCACCAGGGAAGCAGTAGAAGGTCAGGCAGTCGGAAACCACTTGGGAAGTAGGCTCGGGGACCTGGACAGGGGAAAAAAACCACCGGGAAGCCCTAAAAAACTTGGGGAACTACAGGAACACTTGCGTAGCCTAGAAAAGAACCCAGACAAAGCGCCCAGAAAAAACCCCAGATAATGCCCAGAAGGACTCGGGCAGGTTTAAAGACAACTGAGCAATTCCTAGGAAGGATCGGGTAGCCCAAGAAAATTCCAGGCAACAGTAAGTTGCGGATCCAAGCAACAGATCCAGGTAGTCGAAAAATTCTTGGGATGACTTGCAGAATTTTGGGAAGGGGTCGAGGTAACTATTATGGAGATCTCAATTTAATAGGTGAAGAAGGACTTTCATCTAGAGATAAGCAGATGGCAGGAGATCAGTCCAAAGGAGAAGAGAAGCCGACATGGTAGTAGTGGATAGACGCGAGGAGCAAATCTGATCCCTAAGAGCTGCAGGAGTCGATGATACTTCTTTTCTTAATGGAAAATGGTGCATCTAGCCATATGATGGGTATGAGGGATATCTACCTTAGTGTTTCAGAGATAGAATCAAACTGCTATGTGATTTGTGGGATTGACGCCATACATCCAGTAAAGTGCATTGGAATAGTGTTATTCCAACTAGAGTTAGGAGAATCTCTAAAGGTGGAAGGAGTGATACATTTTCTAGAGCTAAAGATGGCTTGCTCTCACTCTCAACTCTGGAGGATCAGGGGTGTGGGGTTGTGTTCCAGGATGGACATGTACTCATACGGTCAGAGGGAGCTACCCAATATGCAGCAGTAATGCTTGGCGTCATATAGGTAAAGTTGTACAGGTTGTTGGTTCAGTCTGTATGTGGATCCAAAGGGACTTCTAGTATGGGGAGTAAGATTTCAAATGGGAAGAGGGAATTGGCCCCTTCCAGTTATTCTAGTACTGTGAGGACCAATTGGTATGAGCTAACATTGATGGATACTCAGGAGTGAGAGGTTCCTAGGAGATCAATTAGGAGAAACATATGTTCATAAAAGATTCTAAAGCAGGTGGCAGGGAAGTCTTCCAGTTCAGAGGGAGGAACTACAACAATAGATGATGTGGTGAGATTGGTGATAAATCCAAGTGTAGTTTCTTCCATAAGTATCTTCCTCGCAAAGATGGAGTGTTGATTTTTGTAGCATCATAAAGGTACTTCTATATAGGCCAAGTGTCGGGCATGCAGGAGTCATCCATAAGATCTCTCTAGGAGCTTACTTGAGGAGCAAGATACTTTTTGTGTGTCTTTCCTAAGTCTAACTTAGGATATGAACATTATGAAATTAATGTTGGATAATCACTACAAGGTGACTTAGGGCCCATTGTATTTGACATCCCATGGTATTGGCCCAAGGTGTTTTGGTCATTAAGATGCTTTGAAGTCAACCTAAGTGAGAGGATGAGACACAACAGTCACATAGAATGAGTGAGTGATATCTCATTGACTGGGTGGATAAGGAATTCCATCCAAGTGTGAGGATAGGGGCTAAGGAATGGAGCAAAGGGGCAACAAAGAATGTAGCAGCCATGTGTGTTAGGCTAGACTACTTGTTATTTTGTATATTCCTCAGGAGGGACATTATCCCAGGAAGGGAACTAATGATTTTTATAGTTAATAAAACTCATTTGTTGTTGGATTTTCACTAGTTGTGGTTTCCAAGGTATATCTATGTCAAATGTGGATGATTTCCTATTTTGATTTTCCTGTGTGATTTGTAACTGTGAACTCACTGTGTTTTAGTTAATAATTGATGTAATGTTCGAGACTAATAACTAGATCCGGGTTCTTAAAAATCAACATGTTTCACATTCGATTTCTTAGGTTGGAGGCCAAAGTATTTCAATGTCAAGGGTTGAGGTTTTAAGATTCTAGTTCGAGACGAGTCCATTGTTCTCGATTTGGAGGACAATAGTCCATTGTGGTGTTAAAGGTGTAGCTTGAAGTCTAGTTTCTAGTTTGAAGGGTTGAGTCTCAATTTGTGTTTGAGTCTGAATGACAAGTTTCTTCTTGTGGGCTCATTGTTAATGACCAAAGGGTCTATTAGTATCTCCATCTCCCATGGGATGCACTAATTCCAAGAAAATACAGAGGCATGTGGTTGCAGTAGGAGACAATCATCTATTGGGAGTTCAGTTAGCCGTTAGATCCAAATGGCACACTTGATGGAAATATGCTACCATCCTAGTTAAAGTCTACCCAGAGGCTATTAAACCATGTCGCGAAACTCACGGGGAGTGTTGAACATTATGCCAACAATCTCCCCCTCAACGTTACTTGAGTAAGTTTTGAACTCGCGGCCCCACTCTGATACCACTTGTTGGGAGTTGAGTTGGCCATTAGATCCAAAAGGCACACCTGATGGAAATCCACTACTATTGCAATGAAGGATCTATCAAGAGGTTGTTTTACCATGTCGTGAAACGCATGGGGAGTGTTGAAGAGTATGCCAACATCGTCTAAGGATTCAATATTTTCCCTACTACTTCTCAACTCCCATATCTCACAACAAAGATAGAGAAGATCGCAAATACCATCATCTTGTTTCCCTCAATTCTACCACATATGTCAACCCAGACATCAACATGAATGATGAAGAAGACATGTCGGTGATGATCAATGTGAGGGATCTCATGGAAGGGATGGAGGATGATGGCCAAAACATAGATTTTTCATTTGATTTGGAGAAAATCCCAAGAAAATGGAGAACAAAATCAAAAGGTTGTTGTGATGAACATTCTTATGATCCGTGATCAAAAGAAAGAACAAAAGGACTAGTGGTGGTTGAAGCGAATATGTTCGGATGTGTTTGTGTGTGTGTGTATAATTTTGCATGCCAAAGGAAGTCCAACTTTACGGTGAAGGTCACCGTGCGAAATGTTTTCGGCCACTTGAAAGCATTTTCCATCGACATAATTTTTTTTATAAAATTTGGGGTCCAGTTTGGAGTTCCATTTTTTAGGCAGCTCTATCGTGCAAAAATTTCGACAACTGGAAAATGTGTGATGGCATATGTAAAAGTTTCAATTCAGGCAAGCTTAAGATATAAATCAATTTATTTATAAAAAGGTAATGGCTTAGTTTTATAAATAAATAAATAAATATACGTATATATATATATATATATATATATATATATATATATATATATATATATATATATTACAAAGAAAGAACGAGGCTCGTGGAGTCACTTAGAAAGAAGTCGAAGCTCAAGAAGAAACAAAGTAAAAAAATTCAGCAGTTGCAGCTAGAAGAGCTAAGTGCAAAAGGAGATTTAAGATTGTGTTTGAAATGTAATCCTAGTTGATACTTAGACCAATGAGACTCAGACTGCCAGCAGATGATGTTTATTTTTGTAAGTTGTAGTTGTAGTGTGGTTGTATAAATTAAGGGGGAGTGTTGGAAATTGATTTCTCTTTCCACTTAGCATTATATGTTTAAGTAGGTAGTTGGCATAGTAAATCCCATAGTTATTGTAATTTAACTTCTAGAAGAAACCAATCCATAGATGTTTCTAGATAGCTTGATCTTTCCAGATGATCATCATTGTATAAATACATGTTTATGATTTAATAGAAATTGGATTGTTGTGTAGAGTACTAGAGAGTGGGTTTAGAGTCAAAGCTTTGTGTCTCTGTGTGTTTGGTAGCTGAAGTTGTGTCCCCTCTCATCCCTTCCCTGAGACTTGGTTTAGGTTCTCATCATTTTCTTTCAGATATATAGATCTCCTTTCATTGACTTGTTTACTACTTTTGTCTTTTAATGATTGAGGTAGACTCTCACAACAACTATTGGTGGTTATTAGAGTTATTTGTGAATTCAAAATTATGTTTATATTAAACATAGTATGATGAATTTAATTAATTGCTTAAATATAATTAGTGTACTAAAATATGGTTAAATGTATAAAATTTAATCACCACTTTGTATACTCATGCTAGAGTTGAATCATTAATAATTCAACACTATTAATTGATCTTTAATTATTAAAATAAGAATATTCTTAACTTCACTATCACATGATGTCACATTTGAATTTTGGTTACTTGTACATTAATGGCATATTCATCCCACGATACCATTAAAAGTATATCATTGAATTACAAATTACAATATATGAATTTTCCTTCCAATTGATTGCAAAGACAATTCTGAGAAGCAACACTTATTGAACAACTTGTCAATTACATTGTGACAAGTATGCAGAAATTTGAGAACACAAAATCTTCTTGAAGCAATTGTATCCAAAGACCATGTTTATGACACAAAATTGCTTGACTCACATTTTCTTTGGGAAAATATAAAGCTTGAAAATATAGGCTTCACTACAATTTCTCTTTTGGAACTTGCATGCTTGTCTAGGTACTCTACCAGAATGTTCCCCCCAAAGTTGAGGGAGACTAAGGTTTATAAAACACGTTTCCATTTATTTACGAAGGGGGTCATTGAGTGATTTTCATGAAACATAATAGGGATGAATGAAACATTGATTTTGGAGTTTTGAAATCATGGAGGAGTTTCTAAAACCCTTGTGCCAGAGAAAGAAGACTTGCAATTGATGGATAATAGTGAACACTCTACGAACGCACCCTGAATTCTTTTGAATATGAACCTACATGTTTTGTGTGAAGGAAGGGTATATTAACAATCCTATGGTTTTCGACATGGAGCGCCCCTAGATTTTTTATAACAAACCAAAACTTTGGATTTTTTCACCAAAGTAGGTCTTTCCATCCCATTAGGGATACTATTAGACCCCTAACAAACACTTACTACAACTAGGTTGAATATGACTTGGTGGAGTACTTCTCCATGGGCACATATCCATTGTGGCTTTGGTGAAGATGATATCTCTCATAAATTTATGATGAGTAATCATTCCTCATCTTCCTCAAAAATCGGTTATGTGTATCCTTCCTTAGCTCCTTCTATGGTGAAGGTTGAAGAAGATAAGGTAGAGTTTTTTCAAGGTGGCTTATAATTTCCTAAATTTCGTTTTAAGGGGTTTCCTTTTGTGCTATTTCTTATGGTCTACATGCCATTGTTTCCCTTGAATCAAATATTCCATCATCTTTCTTGGACCTTTCTTTGGATAATATTGTTGTTTTTAGAATATTTTGGATAGAAGGAATAGTGTTTGTGGTGATTCACCTATGAAAGGTTCAAGATGTGTATGTCAAGGTTTGAATATTGAATGTATGTTTGGTGGTAAGACGTTGGAATCAAGTGATCTCTAGTTTTAGGGTGATAGTAGGAGGAAGACTATAAGACCGAAAATGATGATGGAGAGGATTTTAAGATAGAAAACATTTTGGCTATGATAGGAAAAATAGATCTATTGGTCCTTTCTTGGTAGCTGGATCTGGGTGAAGTATTTAAAATATTTGACATGTTGTAGAGTTACTAGAGCACACTTATAAGTTATGGCTTTATATCTTACTTGTTGACAAAATAATGGATTAGCTTTATATTTTTTACTATGGAGGACTTTGAGAAAATTTTAGAGAGTATATGTTTTGTCAGTTGGCCTACTTGTCATTAAAACAGTGGAACCCAAACTTTGATCTAGATTTCCCATTCGGGTAAAAGTCCCTAGCTTTCCATTAAAATTCTAGATCATGGATATTTTACTTGAACTTGGTAATCATTTGGGTAATACCATTAGGGTTGATGCCTCATTCTATAGAAGTCACATCCATATTGTTGCAATATTTTTAGTAGATATTAATACTAAGGATGTCCTAACAAATCATGTGGATATTGAGGTTTATGGGACTATTCACACCCAAATCCTTGATTATCAGAATGTTCATTTCTAGTGTTCTAAGTGTTATATACATGGTTTCATTGTTGTGGAGTGCTCTAGTCCTTTTATGATCCAATACTAGAAGAAGGTTCCACCCACTATTTTAGATAAATCTAAAGAGATTACACAACCATACACTATTCTTCAAAGGTTGATGTGCAAGAAGGTAAACATAGGGACCATTAGGGTAATTCCACCTTTAGTTTATTGGAACAACTGGATATCTACTATAATTCTATGGAGGCTTTCCACTTCCAATAAAAAACAAGTTCGTGAGCATTGTTGTGTCGAAGGTGTTATGCCCCATATTTGCATTGAATCCTTCTAGATGTGCCAAAGAGGGGGTACCTCTTGCCATTGTAAAATTCCAAGTTGAGGCCATTTTATGTAAAAGTGTTGGTCTATCTGTGATTCAGACCCCTTGGTCAGTCATGGTAGGTCCTCTTGGTCCTAATTTCAAGATGTACTTGTCTTGTGGCCTTGCTGACTGTTAGTTTTTCTTACTTGTGTAGCATAATAACATTAAACAATCTAATCACTGAAAGAAAGACAAGCACAACATACACAATGAACACAATATTTCTCTTGGGGAAACCACTAGGGAGAAAACCTCGACAAAACTTCCTCAATTTAGAATTCACAAAGTACAAGAGAAACCCCAAGACAAAATCAGCTTCTCTCCTTCTCTTATGCGAGATCCTCTCTCTCCTATGCGAACTTGAGTGAGTGAGATGAGTCTTAAAAATGAGCAACTTAGTCTCCTATTTATACTTTACATTTGACTTGAACTTTTACTAATTAGGTCGGATCTAAATCACTTAACTGGGCCGACCTGTACTCTTTACAATAAAATATTCTTTCTAGATATTTCTAGACCGACCTAATCAATTGGTGTTTACATTGACTCTTTCAATGACTCTTACATTATAAATTACATCAATGACATCTCCTGAAGGAGGAATACAATAGTGCAATAGACAAATACATTTAGAATATCTTCCGCAGTTACATTTCTTTAACACTCCCTCTTAAATAGGACGGTATTATGCGGGTAACATCAACAGCATCAATAGCTGTCAAACTAACTTGTGAATCTCTATATGTCGTAGGAATTTTTTGAATCATCATATGTCTAGGGTATCATATCATCATCATCTTCTGTTGGAATATCACCATCAACATAATCATTGTCTTCTGCTGGAATATCACCATCAGCATCATCACCATCATCATCATCTTATGTTGGAATATTACCATCAACATCATCATTGCCTTATGCTGGAATATCACCATCAACATAATCATCAATGTATGAACACTGGAACAAAATCAATCATCATTCAGCACGTACTGTAACAACATTCATCAGTAAGTAAATACTGGAACAACATCAAACAACAACCATCAGTAAACAAGTACTGGAACAACAATAACCATTAGTAAACAAGTATTGGAAGAATAACCATCAGTAAACAAGTAATGGAACAATAACCATCAGTAAACAAGTTCTGGAACACTATCATTCGACAAGTACAGATCTTCAGTCGGAAAGGAATGGAATCTCTATCAGTTGGAAAGGACTGGAATCTCTATCAGATGGAAAGTATTGATCTTCATCCTACGAGGACTGGCATCTCTATCAGTCGGAAAGTACTGATCTTCAGCCTAGAAGGACTGGCATCTCTATCAGTCGGCAAGTATTGATATTCAGCGTACAAGGACTAACATCTCTATTAGTCAGCAAGTAATGATCTTCAGCCTACAAGGACTTGCATCTCTATCAGTCAGCACTGATCTTCAGCCTACAAGGACTAGCATCTCTATCATTCGGAAAGTACTGATCTTCAGCCTACAAGGACTGGCATCTCTCTCAGTCGGCAAGTACTAATCTTGTCCCATAGGAGAGGGAGGATCTCACATAAGAGAAGGAGAGAAGCTTATTTTTTCTTGGCGTTTATCAGTCGGCAAGTATTGATCTTGTCAGCAAGTACTAATCTTATGGATTTTCTTCTCTCTTTAGGATTCCTAATCCACTCAATATGAACTAGACTAGCCATGGGAGGTGTCCCAAGCCCAACCGAATAGCCACACCCCTTTTTATGCTATAGGGTACTTGTTGAAGACAATGACAATTAGAGGATGAAGAGTACCCAAAGGAATGCTTCCTAGAATTTGAATAAATACTAATGAGATTAGTTATGTGGATTGTTTATATGATTAATTATGCGCGATTGGTGAAATCCAATTCAAGGAAAGGGTCACTAGTAGATTTGGCTTAGAGTCTATGGAAGATAGTGTTAAGGTCAAAATAATCCCAAGTCTCTTACTTAAATAAAATGATCTAGGTTTGAAATAGAACAAGGATGATGAGATGGATTTAATCTAATATTGAACCCAAACACACAAAAAGGGCTTACTAGACATTCAAGATCAAATCACTTAACACACAGTAACAAGCAAACAAGGCATTTAAAGTTCATTGGACAAAAACCCACTTGGGGAGAAATGGATAGAGATCAATGCCTTGGTTATGAGATGCTATGAGGTCACAATGAAGTCACTATCGTTGATTAAATGCCCCAAAATGAAATATGAGAAAAACCCAAGCGCCAATTTGCTCAACAAACTAAGCACGTGAATACAATTTTTTTGTGAAAAGGAATTTAATTATTATTTTGTTGACAAATGGTTTCCAGAATCTATTCTAACAAAGTCCAAGTACATACCTTGAATCAGATAGTTGATTGGGTCCTTTCTCCTTGATAAACATCAATGATTATACCACAAACTAATTCCTCACCAAGTCACCTTCGATTCCTCAATGAAGTAAACCTATAAAACCCCAAGAAATAATTAGTGAGATGAAATGTAATAACTAAAACAAACTTGGAATTTTCAAAACTTTGAGCTAGCAAGAGTAACAAGAAGAAATAACATGAAATAAATGGCACAAGTAAATTTTATTTACATTCACAAATCTTCTCCCTGTCACAAGAGCAAGTCTCCCAATATGCCCTAGGTGAAATCACCCTTCCTCCTGCAAGCACAAAAAAATATTTCTTGGCAATGGAATTTTTTGAGATCTAGTAGTAGAAGGAGCTCGTAAAGAAAGAGAAACTAATCATATCCATCAAGAGACAAATATTTCCACAAGAGAAATTTGTATTATTCATTACTGGAATGAGCAAAGAGTCTATTACAAATGAGGAGCTCTCTCTCTCTTTTATAGCTAAGAGAGGAGCAAAATTTTAAAACATCAACAAGAGCAAGACAATTACTTAGTGCAACACAGGACAAGAGAAATAGTTATACATACATACTCCTACTCACATTAATTACAAATGCAATGCATAGATTAATCCTCACCCTCTTGGGTGAAAGTGGAGTAAATTATAGTCATAGGCTTTGGTCAAAGTTAGGGTTGACTTTAGGATAGACTTAATTTACCTTTGGAGAGAAAGGGATTTCAAGGGCCTCTGTGACATTTGTTGGAGTGACGAACACTAGGGAAGCACAGTGTCTTACAAATGGATGATTTTCTTATAAGGAACCCTTTCAACTCTAGCAAGCCCCTCTTTAGTTCACACTTTATAACTTTGCATTTCACATTTGACTTTCATTTTTGCATTTATTTCTTTGGATATTTCTTTGAAGTGCATTTCATTTTTTTGTTTCCTTTATTTAGCTAATGACCAAAAGGTACCAGACCTGGATAACCTTATGGGCCCCAATTATGCCATGGCCTTAGCTTCACTGCCAGTGAGCGTCCATAGCCTTGACAGAGTCTCCATGGTAATTCATTTTTATGGGAAAGTAGGATTAACCCCATACAAAGGAGGATTAACTACCCCTTTAGACAATAACTAATTTCAAGGATGGGAGTACTTATTTCAAATCTATATAGAGTCCCCATAGTAATTCATTTTTATGGGAAAGTAGGATTAACCCCATACAAAGGAGGATTAACTATCCCTTTAGACAATAACTAATTTCAAGGATGGGAGTACTTGTTTCAAATCTAGGGGATACACTTCTAGTGACTGGTCCTACCATACTGCACTCAATCCACCTGACCTACAAGTAGAAAAATTTCATTGGGTCTTTAGACTTTTCCACACACTCTAGAGCCAAGACACTAGGGTAAAACATGGAGGCCATCCAATCAAAGAGGTCACATAGGGGGATGTCCTCAAGTTCATCAGTCATGTCTAAGTCAAGTATTTTGAAAACAAACAGATGAGACAGATAAGTGGAATAAGGAAAAGAATGCAACGAGGAGAGGGGGAGCTAATCTATATTTTACATATGTAATTAACCCAAACAAGATCATGTACATGAAACTACCACTAGTGCACCTATATTACTTCGAGTACAAGTCCTACTAATAACGACCAAAAACTCATATGATCACAAATGCACAACAAATGGTCTAGCATCATCAGTCTCTCAATAAGAATCATGAAATCCATAATATACCTCTTCCATATACCTACTCTGAGTTGCATCTACAAAATGCAATCCATCTGTACCAACTATGAATGTCAAGTAAAGATAAGACTAGTTGAATAGAATTGCTCCCAAATGCCCACTGAACCAAGGTTTAAAATGTATGACAAAGGGGGTCATGAAGAGGGTTCAGTAATGACCTAGGTGGCCCCTATGTTGCTATGCCCCTGCATGATCCAATTACTCAATAATGATATATATCATCCAAGCACTAATATCCTCTAATAAAACACTGCCTCAAGTGTAAGGACTAGGCTCATGACTGAAGTCTAATCTACCAAAATAAGGAGTAGCTCCCAGCTACAATAAATGTGATAACATCTAGAATCATTTCAACCCTAATACTACCTTCCATAGACTCTAAGATAAATCTACTATTGATCCTTTCCTTGAATTGATTGCACTAACCACACATAGCTAATCATATAACCAGTCCACATAACTAAGCTCATTAGTCTTTACTTCAAGTCTAGGAAGCATTCCTTATGGGTACTTTTCATCCTCTAATTGTCATAATCTTGAAAAAGTACCCTATAGCATAAAAGGGCTCTAGCTATTCAGCTCGACTCGAGAAACTTCCCATGGCTAGTCTATTTCACCTTGAGTGGATTAGGAATCCTAAAGAGAGAAGAACCCTATTTGGTGTGACAACCAACATATTTTGGGGGGTAGGATTCTTTAGGTATCATATTCTTGGTGATTACACCTCTCTGTCATTTAAATAGAGGTCACTACATAAATTGTGATAATAAGACCCCTAGACATATTCTTGCTATATAAATAGCCTATTAATCCCATGGGTAATACCCTTAGAGGTGGTTGTTAACAAAAAAAGGTCATATTTGTAGATTTGAGGACTTGTAGTTGTCAATGGGGCTTGATCCTAAGAAGCTTTGTTTAGGGATTGAGGATAATTATTCCCTCCTCCAACCAATGTCAAGGGAACAAAGATGTCATTTCCCTACTAGGACTATGGTTAAGGAATGGATACCCATCCATAGTGTGTGAGGCATTTTAATGGCACCAATATCCAACTCATAGGAAAAATAATCCCTAGTGAGGGCTTGTGTCTCTGTCTCTAAGGTTTCTTCATGGAACTTGAGCTCGGCAAGGTTCATTGAGACATGTGCCATGGTCCATACCTGTTTTTAGACAACTAAAACCTACCAATCACACTTATGTCCCACACAAAGGATTTCATAAAATCCCTACAAATTACTCACATGCAAGTATGAGGACTCATTCAAGGCTCTTGAGTACAAGGAAATTCAAATATATATCGAAGTGCTTATTTTCCTTCCTCAACCATGTTCAAGGCCCTATGACCCATACTATGTGTATAAAATATCTCTCTAGCATCCATATCCAATCGTGATGGTAAAGATCCCTAAGAGATGCATTTCATTGTGGTTTCTTTGTGTTGTTCATGGTGATTGATCTCAAGAACTGGTGCTTGCAACACAACACCCATTAGTCTCATATTATGACATTGGATAGACATCTAGACACATTATGAGTGCACAACTAACATATTGATGGCATGTGTAGCACCCTTGGAGGTGATTGTTAACCAATAAAAGTCATATGTGGAGGTTTGAGGACTCATCAATCTCACCTGATCTTGATAAGCTCTCTTTAGGACTTGATGATAATGCTTCCATCCCCCAACTAGTGTGAAGGGAACAACAATGTTGTTTTCCTGCCACATAAATGGTTAAGTCCTCAAGATTCATCCACTATGAGTGAAGCATGTTAATGGCACCCATCCAATTCATATGTTAAATACCATATATGAAGGGATCTTGTCACTGTTTCTAGGGATTTTTCATGGCACATGAGTTCGATAAGTTTCAATTAGGGCTTAAATCCCTTATTTATTCCCTTGACTAAGCATGGTCCCTACACATTTTTAGAGCACAAAACCTACTCATAGCACCTACATCCCACTCGAAGTCTACATAAAACCCCTAGAATGAACTCACATTTTGGTATGATGACTCATTCGATTCTCTCTAGTATGGAAAGACTTGACAATATCTTGAGCTTCTTGTTTTCATTCCTTGACCATGTTCAAGGCCCTATGACCCATACTAGGTTTGCAAAATATCATACTAGCATCCATATCCAACATTGTTTCAAAATATCCATATGAGAGCGATTTCAATGTAGTTTGTAGGTATTGTTCATGGTGATTGAATCTAAGAAGTGGTCTTTTGATTACATGCCCCATTATTCTCCTCTTATGGTATTAGATAGACCTATAGACACATTCATGGTGCACAACTCACCTATTAATGGCACACATAGCACCCTCAAAGGTGATTGTTAACCAATAGAGGTTAGATGTGGAGGTTTTATGACTCGTTAATGGAACTTGACCCTAAGAAGCTCTATCTAGGGCTTGGGGATAATGCTTCCCTACCTGACCCAATGTCAAGGGTACACATATGTTGTTTCCCTACCAAGACTATGGTTAACACCTCAAAATACATCCATAGTGTGTGAAGCATCTTAATGGCACCTATATCCAACTCATACGGTAAAAACCCTATTGAGGGCTTGTGTTTTTGTGTTTAGGGTATTTTCATGACACTTGAGATAAAAAAAGCCTCAAATAGAGCTTAAATCCCTTATTTACCCCCTTGACCATGTAGCACATTCTAGAACTATTTCTAATGGACAAAAACTACCCAAGACAAATATATCCCACTTGAAGGCATGCATAAATCCCTACAAAGGACTACCATGTTGAACTATTAGAACTCATTCAATGCTCTTCATCTTGAGAAGCTTCAACCATATCCTGAGGCACATTTTATCCTTCCTCAATAATGTTCATGACCTTCTGACCCATGCTCGATTTACAAAATATTCTAATGGAACGTGTATCCAACCTTGATGACAAAAATCCTTGAGAAAGGTTTTTTGTTGTTGTTTGTAATTTATTTTCATGGTGATTGATCTTGGTAAGTGGTGTTTAGGGTCAAGGCCCATTTCTCACCATACCCATCCCCCCATTCCTAGTGCCCATCCAACCATACCCTTTCTAGCCTAGTTCATTTTCTCTTTTTTCAACTTAGTCCCCTATGTTAATTTAATCATATTTGACCTCCTCTTCCTATCTCCTATCCTCCCTAACCATCCTTAACTACCCTTTACCACCCTTCTTCACTTTCCATCGTTCTTCACTTACATTTTTCTCTACCCATAACCCTTCTCTCTTATATATTTTAGGACTCGTCACATATCTACCCCTACCCCTCGTTGATCATCTCCACCTATAATCCCTCTTCTCCCACGGTATTATCGGTATGCCTCCATCCCCTATTACCTCTCCACCCTACACTTCTTATCCTACCTTGTTTTCTCCTACTAGTATTACCCCTACTATCTCACCCCTCACTCCATCCATAATTTTGGTTCCTCTTCCATCTCTTTGTCCTTCAACATTTCCATCTTCTCCCCCCTCCACTCTACCTCCACCCTAGTCTTTTTCCCCCCCTTTTTCTCTCCACTCCCATGTCCTAGTCAATTCTTCATGAATTTAATCAACTCTATGCTTTATCCTATATGATCCTACCATGGTCCAACTTAACCTTTCATATTTTAAGGCTACATACTTTCCCTACTTTAACCTACCCTACGATTTTTCTAAGGTAAATGATTTTTTCTAATGGTGGGTATGGATGGATATAAGCAAATAGCTAATTAATGGAAATGATAACATCAAAGAGTTGAGTGTATTAAATGGGTGGTGTTAAAATGAATGGAACATATGGAGGTTTGAATATCAATGTTTGCATGGTATTTTATAGTGTAAAATTGATGCAAAATAGTTGCATGTACCATTCCAATAGTGAATATGTAGTAATTTCTTCTTGTATTTATCTTCAACATTGATCCTTCCTTAAAGCTTGTTGAATATAACTTTTGAGCAATTTGTACAATGCATTTGCTTATGCCTTTTTTTTTCTGAAATATTCAAGTGTTGGAGATGAACTCCGATGAAGTAATGACAGTGGTTCAACAAATATTGAAGTAAACATTGATTTCTTAATATTGGTTGACCACTTTGCATTTTGTTTAAATATTTAACAATTATTTGCATGGTGTTAGTTTTACAACAAATGATTGGGAGAAATAAACAGTTCACTTTTATATGGTACTTTGCAAACTATGGTATTCAATTGATTTGAACGATCATCTGAAACATCTATAATTGGAAAAGCTACAGTTAGGAAAGGCCAATAATGTTATGCCAAAAGGATGGCCAACATGATATTCAATTTTGAATAGAAGTCTTATATTTGTTATTGTAAACATTGTTCTTTTATGAGCTAATTGTGCATTCTTTTTTAGTATTTTTTTATTGTTGTTGCATTGGTAATGAACAATTTTTGTGCATCTCCTTCATGACAAATTTTTGGTACTATTAGTAGTGTGTTTTGCAACATTCTTTAATTCTATTAACTCATAACTAAAAAATTATCTAACAAGCTACAAAATATATGGGGAATATGGAATGGGAGGGATGAAGCTGCAAGCGCTTTCTAGGGTTTGCTAACAATGGGAGCTACAAGAGGCAGCTCCCCACAGTACCTGTCCTTTTTGATGGCCTCGGGATTGGTTCCAGATGCTTACGATGGGCCGCAGGTCACTCTTGAAATGGACGAAGTTCCGAGGGAGGACGAGGTGTACTATTATGCTAGCCCCTTCGAGGGTAAATCCATTTTTACCTCGCCCTCTTACTGACCCTCGTTTACCACAACTTCTTCGTCGTTAATAGGATCAGGGATGGCGACATCTGGCTTGCCAGATTCCAGTGGTGGCTTTACCAATCCCCTTTTCCACTCTAGGTTATCACCAACGGATTTAGGGGTTTTCTCTGATATTTATACTTCTGGGGTTTCTGACGACCTGGATTTTTTGACTCTTTCTGCCAGACCCTTGGATCCTCTTCTCGATGGCACTCCATTTTCTCTGTTTGCACCTCCTTAGCTGAACTCGGTTTTTGGTGCTCCTGTGCTTACGGACGCTAATCACACCTAGGTTGAGCATCTCCATGACGATTGGGGGGCACCTTATTATGGTCCTAGCTTCGACTTCCCAGACGCGGGTTGGCCTTTGACTTTCATCGCTTTTGCACAGGACCCAGGCTTCTCTTTACCTTCGCCGACAAACCATGAGGGTTTCATCGCATCATTTCTACAACATTCGGATCAGCAGGGATCTCCTCTGGAGGAGATATTTTCATAGGACAAGGCGGCTTTGGGCTCTGGTTCGGATTCAAAGAGCCCTCCTCGTTCAGCGGGGGATCCTCTAGTGGGTGGGAAGAAGAAGGAAAAGTTCCTTAAAACCTCAAGGACCCCTCTGAACCTAATCCGTGAGAAAAACATTACTATGTCCCACTCTCTTGGGATGGTGGAAACGATAGTTGTTGGCAGGGCTCGGGAGAAGTACCCCAGCCTGGAACAACTGTACTGGTGGGTCGATACAACTTGAGGCTCCCTCTTAACCTACAAACCTGAAGCTGTTGTCCTCTCTCGGGGTTGGTTTGTCTTCAAACTGGGGAACAAGGAGGAGGTGGATCTTATTTTAAAAAAACACTGGAGCTTTGGAAACACCCCCTTCATTCTGAAAAACTGGATCCCAATGTTCGATGCCGACACTGAAAGGATTGATATGGTGCCGGTTTGGGTCAGAATCCCAAGCCTCCCCTGGGAATTTTGGACCTGGGAAACCTTTAGGGATATTGGCAATGCACTTGGGGCCTTCATTGATGAAGATATTATTTTTCTTCAAATGCGCAGGAGAACGGTGGCCATAATTCTTGTCTCCTTAAACCTCCATTAGGGCCTCAGGGAGAGTCTAAATTTTGTTTGGGGACAATTTACTAAACTACAACGCCTCGATTAAGAGGGTGCCATCGCTTCCATGTTTACGGTCACATTGCTTAGAACTACCCACAAACCTTCACTGAGCAGGCAGATCAACCAAAGAAAAGGGCGGTGGGTTGTGGACCCTCAATCGACTCCACTGACACACAAAAGATGGGAAGACATGAGGCAGACGTTGGGTCTCGAGGCGAGCAAACAGATCCCACCATGGAAGCACCTTATATGGTCTCGCCTGGTTTGGAAGCATCTCCCATTGTCTCCTCGGCTACTCTTGAACAGATACCGTTGGTCTCCGCGAATTCGGGTATGAAATCCTCTCTCCCTTCTCATTTAAACTCTTTGGTTGATCATTTACAATCTCTCTGTTTTGCTTGCCCGATTCTCCCACCCTTCCCTTTTCCTATTGATCGTCCTGCTACTCCTCCCCCACCCTCCCCAACCTTCCTGCCCTCGACCTCACTAGTACCTGAACCTACTCTCTCTTGTCCCGCATCCTCCCCTTCCCCTCCCCCTCCCCCTTTTCCCCCTTCTTCTTCCTTTCCCTACCTAGGTTCGTCGGATCCTTCCAATACCTCTTTATCCACCCAACCGATCTATTTTAGACTTCGGTCGAGAGATATTCCTACCCTTCAACCCCTTTTAACCTGCTTCGGGGGTTGGGAAAAACCACTCAGTTGATGGGTAAGGGAAAGAGCAGGGAGAGACCTTCTCATCTCGCCTTGGCTCAACACTGTGCCTTGATAGAACTTGCAGACGACACTCAGAAATCCATCCTTGGAGCGCTTAGAGCAGTGGATGCCCGGAATGGGGTTCACCAATGAAGATTCTATCCCTAAATTGTCGTGGGTTGGCAAGTGAGCCCAAAAAAATTTCCCTCAAGAGGCTGATTACTCTACATCAGCTTGATGTCTTACTTCTATAGGAAACTTTGGGGCCAGAAGAGGGAGTCACAACCATTCTTTCCTCCCTCTTCCCTTTCATGGACTTTCAGGCACTAGATGCTTGCGGACATTCTGGGGGTATTTCCACTTGGTGGAATACTCACAGTGTGCTACTTAAAAAATCTTGGGGGTCGCGCTTAGCTTTGGGAGTCTAAGTGTACCATTTTGTTGAAAACTCCTGCTTCAGTATCTTAAATATATATGGCCCTTATGAGAATCGAGTCCCCTTTTGGAATTCTTTGTCCTGTAAATCTTTTTTCAATTCGAAATACCTAATCATCAGGAGAGATCTAAATTTCTCTCTTGGAAACCATGAATTTTGGGGTCCCAGCACCAGAACGGACCAACAGGTGGATTTGTTTGAACAACTCTTTCTTTCTCACAAGTTGGTGGACCTTCGGCCTGATAAGATCAAACCTACTTGGACCAACAGAAGAACGAGGGCTCATAGGGTGGCCAAACATCTGGACCGTTTTCTCCTTGTTGAACACCTCCTCGACCAAAATCTTGTTTTTCATCAATGGGTGGATTCAGGGGGACTCTCAGACCATTCTCCAATTCTTCTTCAAATAAAGGGAGTTGCTTCTAAACCCCCAAGTCCTTTCAAACTCTGTGCAGCCTGCCTTAAAGAAGATGAGGTCACTCACATCATAAAGGAAAATTGGAATCCCTACTATCTTGATGATGGGCACTTTGTTGCACAACATTTTGCTAGAAACCTACTGGATATCAAGAAAAAACTAAAAGACTGGGCCTTTAAAAAGAAGGAACGAGATGATTTGGAGCTGTCTCAAGTGGAGTCAGATCTACGCATTGCCCAAGAGTTGGAAGGGTTTTCTTTTTTGAATCCTGAATCTACTGTCCACCTAAATGCTCTTGAAACCCGCAGGAGAAAACTTTTACAAAACAAAGAGGAGACATGGAGACTAAAGAACAAAGAAATTTGGCTCGAATGCGGGGATGAGAACACAAAATTTTTCCAGAATATTGCTAAGGGAAGACAGATCAAGGATACTATTTGGGAACTTCAAAATGAACAGTTGGAAAACATCTCTTCCTTTGAAGGGCTTGTAGCTATTGGTACTTCCCACTTCTCCTCTCTCTACAAAGCTGACAACCGCACAAACCTTGTAGAAATCATTCAAGTCTCTCAATACTTCCCGAGTTTCATCACTCCTGAGGACAGCTAGGATCTCATATAGGATATTTCGGAAGAGGAACTTAAGGAAACCCTCCACATCTTTCAAAAGTACAAGAGCCCTGGCCCGGATGGTTGGACCATTGAATTTTTCCTGACACATTTTGATATCATTGGGGTTGATCTTCTTTAGCTGGTGGAGGAATCGATATCTTGGGGACACATCCACCCTCCCTTGAACTCTACCTTCATTGCTCTCATCCCAAAATCGGATCTGCCGACTACCTTCAACAATTTCCGCTCTATCTCTCTTTGCAATATCACTTACAAAGTGGTGGCAAAAATAATTGCAAAACAGTTAAAAAATATTCTCTCAAAGGTCATCTCACTAGAACAATTTGGTTTTCTGGAAGGCAGACAAATACATGAGGCAATCTGTGTGGCCCAGGAGTGTTTTCACTTGATCAAACTGAAAATTTTAAAGGGGGCAGTTATAAAACTCGATCTCTCAAAAGCTTTTGATAAGGTGAACTGAATCTACCTTTGCATGTTGATGACTCACCTGGGTTTTGATTACTCTTATATAAAATAGATCATGAGCTGCATAACCACCACATCATTTGCAGTTCTTATAAATGGATCGACCTCAAATTTCTTCCATGCGGGGCGTGGGATTCATCAGGGATGTCCACTCTCTCCTCTTATTTTCTTATTGGTCGTTAAAGGTTTGAGCAGGGCGATTTTAGATGCAAAGCAAACGGGATCACTCAAAGGTATTGTCATCTCGCCCACACTCTTCCTCACACATCTCCTTTTTGTTGATGATATCCTTCTTTTCTGCAACGACACTATCAAGGATGCTGATACTTTGGCTAGTATTCTGGACCTTTTTGGGAGGTCTATGGGGATGGGGATAAATATTCAAAAGTCTACGATATCCCTATCCCATCTAGATGAATGGGAAACTCGTTATTACTCCACTCTCTTTCCCTATGAGTCCTTTGATCTGGATGAAGGTTTAAAATATCTGGGTTTTCTCTTAAAACCAAACAACTACAAGAAGTCTGATTGGGGATGGTTGTGTTGGAATATTCACACCATCATTTTTTATTTTTGCATGCTATATGCATTTGCGAGCCACTGCATGCATCCAGTCATCGTCATGGTTGTCTCCCAACACTTTTGTATTTTGCATGTTGCATGCATTTGCATGCCACTGCATGCATCTAGTCATCATCATGGTTGTCTCCCCAGCACCGAGAGCTTGCTTCTAACTCTCTAGATCCCGTCTTTAGCCCTCATTTGGCCTCCTACCTACCTAATGCGCCCTATTTGACTTTTCTTCTTAGCAAGTGCTCCTTTCTCACCTACCACTGTCAGTTAGAGCGCCTTTACTCACCTACCTTCAGTTATCATTCAATTAGGGTGCCTTATCTCACCTACCGGGAGTTATCATTTAGTTAGTGCATTGATTGAGTAGTTCTTCCACTGATTGCTCATTCTGACTACTTGTAGCTTCTAGTTAGCTAGTTCTGGAGTTCCACTTGACTATTTGATAGCCTCATGCGCCCCACTTGGAGTCTCCATTCCCTGATTTATGCCTAGATGGTTCTGTTAGACTCAGTTAGACACACTTGACTGACTATTACCATTTATGACTGATACTATTGACTGGATGATCTCTACATTGTTATCCATGCTAGAATTTAAGTTAGATAGCCTCATGCACCCCACTTGGAGTCTCCATTCCTTGATTTATGGCTAGATGGTTCTGTTAGACTCAGTTGGACACACTTGACTGACTCTTACCATTTATGGCTGATACTACCAATTGGATGATATCTCCATAGTTATTCATGCTAGACTCTGAGATTAGATATTCGAATGCCCTACTTGGCTAATTTGAATCCTATATCATGTTGTTTTGCAGTCCATTGTAACACATTCACTACATTCTTATTCATTATAT
This sequence comes from Larix kaempferi, assembly GCA_027924585.1. Classification (NCBI taxonomy): domain Eukaryota; kingdom Viridiplantae; phylum Streptophyta; class Pinopsida; order Pinales; family Pinaceae; genus Larix; species Larix kaempferi. The sequence continues at coordinate 11,415,827 of BSBM01000549.1, read as the reverse complement.
GATATTGATATTCTATCTATTATTCTGTGTTTATGAGTGATTATTGAGTGTCTCCTTCTCTTATTCTTTGCAACATACTTGAGATTAATTTGATTGTGAGTTGCTACAGTTGCTAGATCTCTTGTAGATTATCACATGGTATCATAGCAGGAAGCATCTATTCGAATTGCAGCCATTGCAACAGTAGCAGTTGCAGCATTTCTTTGAGAAGCTATCTTTTCACTTGTGCACCGAAAGCCTCTGAGTTTCCACAACAAATCCTGATGCTATTACTTGAATTCATTGGAGAAATCTAGTGAGGTCTAGCCAGGTGTGAAGGACTTAGTCTATGTGCCAAGTGTTCTTAAGGTAGTGTTCATTCGAAGTGTAGCATTCTCCATCAACAAAAATTCTCTTGTTTTGCAGGTTTATTCACCCGTTCGAAATCTTCTTCAACTATTCGACTTTCTCTGTTTCAGATGGATATAAAGCTTACATCTTCCAACTATGTTGAGTGGAGAGCCAAGATGGCTCTCTTCATGAGATCTAAGGGCTTCACCCGAATACTCAACGGAACAATGGTAGAACCTCGCAGTGCAGTTTAAAAGTCCAAGTACTTGGATAGGCTTGGTAAAGCTATTGACCTCCTCCTTCTGAAGATCTACACTTCCATGTCATCGATCTTACATCTCCTAAAGAGGTTTGGGACAAGCTCAAATCTATTTTTGGACCGGAAGATGATATGAAAGGTCACAAATTGGAGATAGTGAGTTTAGACAGCTTCGAGACCATCAATGCCCTCCCCAAGTTCCAAAGCTTGATATTACCGTTGAAAAGATGTGAGATAGTGAAAGAAGACGAAGTACAAGATATGGTTTCAGTTGTTCCATCTTCCTATCTAATTTCTGAGCAAAATATATCGGCTACTACTCTAGAAGTTGAAGAGATCTTTGAAATCTCTACTTCCCGTGAGCTTGCTGATGTGCGAAATAATGATCTATTGAGCACCTTGGAAGATTTGGGAGTCAAGGCATTCGCCCCCCTTGATCAAAATATTTCTATGGACTCCCACTTGGTCATTGGCACATGCTTTCAGAACTTCACCGAAGATAGAAGACTCTACCATTCGCTTGGATTCAAGTCTCACGCATATCCTTGTGATTTTGGTTTTGATCTCACCACTATTGGTTCAAAGAAGATCATAAAAAACCATCCCCAAAATATTGGATCTGATTTGAAGTTCAAGCCATCACCATTATATGGTTCATTTGGTTCTTATCTCACCCCTGCTGGTTCAAAGGAGATATCAAAGAACTACATACACTTTCATGGAGTTGATGCACCTGTTGATGTGTAAGATGATGACCTACTGAGTACTTTGAAGGTAAAATCAGATTTGAAGGTAATGCATTAGCTCTCACTCATCATATGCTTTTCTTGGATTCCTATTTGGTCATTGGCACATGTTTTCAGAGTTTCACTGACGATGGAAGACTCTATCATTCGCTTGAGTTCATGACTCATGCACCTTTCTGTGATTTTGGTTTTGATTTCTACACCCCTGTTGGTTCAAAGGAGATCATGAGAAACCATCTTCCAAGTCTTGGATCTGATTTGCTTGCATCCATTGTTGGAGAACTCAAGCACATGCTTTTGGAGCATGATTCATTTCTTCCCAAGAGGAAGATAACTCTTTTTGAGAGAATGCTAGATCCAGATCCACAAGAACTTGAAGATCTAGCACCTATTGGTTCATGGGCCACCACTACTGTTGCATCCACCAATGATATTGTTGAAGATCTACCATCATCATGTCATAGTTTCTTTGGTTATGATCTCACTTATTTTGGTTCGAAGGATATATCAAGGAACTATCTACACATTCATGGTTTTGATTCTACCTCATTTGGTTTGAACCACATGCTTCATGATGATCTTCATATTATGTTTTTGCAGCATGATCCACTTCTTCCCAAAAGGAAGATACCTCCTCCTTTGATTGATGATCAAGAGAGCGAAGCAATATCATCACATGAGATTTCAGATTCAGAGTTTGGATGTGATGATGAGCCAGTTTTACTTGCTCCTTCATATGATATTTCAGATTTAGGAGATGGTGATGATGATGATAGAATGCTAGATCCAGATCCACAAGAACCTGAAGGTCTAGCAACTGATGATGAAGATGAGCGAATGGGAGATCCAGGTCCACAAGAACCTAAAGATCTCTCACCTGGTATTCCTCCTCTTCCTCGATGGGCAGCCACTACACTCCGATCTGTTGGTGATTTGGTTGATGATCCACATGATCATAGAAAAACCAGATCAGATTTTCAGAATGGAAGGTTTCATCCTTCTCACATTGTTGATCCATTTCAGATCGATCGAGCCTTCTTTGGAAAAGAAGGACACTTACCTCCTTCATGGGTGAGTGATGATATGCTACATTAGCATCCTTCAGTCTATTTTGAGGGAGGGCTTTCTTCCCACTGGGTTTTCCCTCTTCCCTCACTTAGTTTATTTAGATTGATTATACGGGGTGACCTTTGGTCTTAGTCACCAGGGCCCTATTTTTTATTTCAGTTATTTCCTCATAAGTATATCTTGCAGGGGGTGTTGGAATATTCACATCATAATTTTTTTATTTTTGCATGATTGCATGAAAATATGCATGGTGCATGCATTTGCATGCCACTACATGCATCCAGTCATCATCATGGTTGTATCCCAACGCTTTTGTATTTTGCATGCTTGCATGCAAATCTGCATGCTGCATGCATCCAGTAATCATCATGGTTGTCTCCCCAGCACCTAGAGCTTGCTTCTAGCTCTCCAGATCTTGTCTTTAGCCCTCATTTGGCCTCCTACCTACCTAATGCGCCCTCTTTGACTTATATGCTTAGCAAGTGCGCCTTTCTCACCTACCACTGTCAGTTAGAGTGCCTTTACTCACCTACCTTCAGTTATCACTAAGTTAGGGCGCCTTATCTCACCTACCTGGAGTTATCATTGAGTTAGTGCATTGATTGAGTAGTTCTTCCACTAATTGCTCATTCTGACTGCTTGTAGCTTCTAGTTAGCTAGTTCTGGAGTTCCACTTGACTATTTGACAGCCTCATGCACCCCACTTGGAGTCTCCATTCCCTGATTTATGCCTAGATGGTTCTGTTAGACTCAGTTAGACACACTTGACTTACTATTACCGTTTATGATTGATACTATTGATTGGATGATGTCTCCATTGTTATCCAAGCTAGACTTTGAGTTAGATAGCCTTGTGCACCCCACTTGGAGTCTCCATTCCCTGATTTATGGCTAGATGGTTCTGTTAGACTCAGTTGGACACACTTGATTGACTCTTACCATTTATGACTGATACTACTGACTGGATGATATCTCCATAGTTATTCATGCTAGACTTTGAGATCAAAGATTCGAATGCCCTACTTGGCTAATTCAAATCCTATATCATGTTGCTTTGCAGTCCATTGTAACCCATTCACTACATTCTTATTCATTGTATGATATTGATATTCTGTGTTTATGAGTGATTATTGAGTGTCTCCTTCTCTTCTTCTTTGCAACATACTTGAGAGTTTGATTATGAGTTGCTACAGTTGCTAGATCTCTTGCAAATTATCACAGGTTGATTGCAAAACTGGAGAAGCGTCTCTCTTCCTGGAGCCATAGATGGCTCTCTAGGGATAGGAGACTGGTCCTCATCAAATCTGTTTTAGAAGTTATTTCGGTGTACTGGATGTCTCTAGCATGGATTCCAAAAGGGATACTTGAGAAAGCTCGAAAAATCTGCTTCAGATTCCTTTGGTCTGGAAAATATGAAAAACATGTATCCCCTTGGATAAAATGGAAAACTATTGCAAAGCCAAAATCAAAAGGGGGTTGGGGACTAAAAAATATACATCTTTTTGCAAAATCCCTTGCTGTGAAGGCTGGCAGGAGACTCCTGTCTACCGAAAATATTTGGATAAAAGTGGTGACACAAAAATATATAGCGCCTATCTCTATCTCAAACTAGGTCATAAGTCCTGTAAACGGCATTGTGGGTATCTCAGTCATCTAGAAATCCATCCTCTCATCCTTTCATGTCAACGGTTCAGGGCTTTCCTAGAAGGTGGGAAGTGGGACACAAGTTCGCATTGGTTTGGACCCATGGCTGGGATGTCAGAATCGCCACTTACTTCCACAACCTCTCACTACTTTTCTTCATTCCAGGGGTATTATACATCTATCCCACATTACTGATCCTATCTCCACCAACATTTTGCAATAGGCTTGGAAAGGCTCGGACCTTCTTCATATACCCTTACATCTTCGGAACTCATGGGATGCTTATATTCTGGCTCTCAGATCTTCTCATGTATGCATCTCTGACATCAGGGATTCCTACATTTGGTCACCTTGTCTTTTGGGTGTATACACCCCAAAGATGGGATACAACTTTCTGGTCGGCAGTCTTGACGATGGGGAAAAACTCTAGTGGTGGAAATCTATGTGGAAATCAAAGTGCCTATTAAAATTGAAACTGTTTATGTGGTGCTCCTTGGAAAAAAAAATCTTGGTTCGGGAAGTAATGAAATAGAGGCATGTCGAAGGACTGGGATGGTGCCATCTCTGTAAACAAGACTCCTAGACTATTAGTCACATTTTCATCTTCTGCCCTTTCACACTACAAATCTGGTCTTTTTTGCATACCTCCCTGAACATTGGAATCCCATGGACCGGTACAACGTTGGAAGAGGCCTAAAAATCTTGGTCTAAACATGCTGAATCATCATCATATAGAGCGTTACCCTTCTTAGTGATTTGAGGTAGGTGTTTGGCACGCAATAAGGTCTTGTTCCAGGACAAACCATCTATCCTCGAGTTGGTGGCCTCTCGGAGTGCGAACATTCTTACCTACTTCCCTCAACAAAAAATCAACACCCCCATCTGCATCATCTCTACTGAACTCTTCGACTCTACTCTTCCTTAGGCGTACTTCGATGGAGTGGCCACCGAACTATCCTACGAGGGTGGGGTGGTCCTACATCTAAATCATACATCCTTTTTCCACATCCAAATGGGCCTTGGACCTAGCACGAACAACTTCGTTGAACTCTCAGCCCTCAAACTGCTTCTCTGTTTTGCTCTTGAACAGAATTGCAACCACATTCAAATCTTCAGAGACTCTATGATTGTAAGCAATTGGGTCAATAATATACAAGGATGTCACAACCTCTATTTATGCAACATTCTAGATGATGTCAGGAGATTGCTGAGGGAATTTGAAACTTTCTCTTGTCGCCATGTTTACAGGGAACAAAACATCATTCTTGATCAGTTCTCAAAGAAAGGATTAGATATGCCACTAGGATAGTGGAAGATCACAGTCACAACTCCTGAAGCATTTTATGAATACTACCACCGCCCTTTCATCGAGGCATTGAAATCCTACAGCTTTGAACACCGAACAACATAGTTTTTTGTATATATATACCAAAAATTTAAGGGAACCCTGACTTTTTCCTTCTTTTGGCACATTTTGAGTAGACTACTTCTCTTATGAAGCAATAAACATTTTTTTCACAGCTTTCTTGCTGGACTCTTACTTATGAAAGGCATCATGAATGTACTCTGTGATATGTAATTTGGTTATATCTATAATGAAATTACGCTTTTTTCCTTGGAAAAAAAATGAATAAACAACTAAATTAGTTGTTTATATTGATTAATAATGAAGGAAAATGAAATAATATAAAACTACAAAATTAGTCATTTATATAATGAATATGAACTACTAAATAGAGATAAATGACTAATACAAATGATAAATTTGTGACTAAATATAAATTACTAAAATTTTCATATACATGACTATTAGTAGCTAATTTGTAGTATCTTATAGCTCGACTAAATTAGCCATATTTATTTTAGCCATTAATAGTTGTCTAATTTAGTCGTATATTTGGTCACTAATTTTAGCAATTAATGACTAAATCAATGACTAAATCAACGACCAAATCAATGACCATATATACGACTAAATAAAGAAACTATTAATGACTAAAATAAATACTACTAAGTTAGTCGAGCTATAAGATACTACAAGTTAGCTACTATTAGTTGCCGACTAAAAAATAGTCATTTATATGCGAATTTTAGTCATTTTTTTAGTCACGAATTTCTCATTTTGTACTAGTGCTTATTTCTAGCCTATTCTAGCCTACCTTACCCTATCCTTTAACCAATCTAGCATATTCTACCTTACCATACTTTCTAGCCTAGGTTTTAGTGTATTAGATGTTAAGTGTTATAGGTGTTGGGGGTTATAGTTGTTAAGAGTTAGATGTTAAGTAGTTATAGGTGTGGGGAGATTGGTAGAGTTAGTAGTATGGGTTATAAGGGTCTAACAACAATGCACATACATTATTAACACAATGTGTACAAATTCCTGCTTGTATAAGAAAAAAAAACAATGCCAAAAGTTATTTTATTTGAAAAGAAAAGGTTTTCTACAACACCACGTATATCTCCCGAGAAATATTGTTATTGAAATACATTTTTTTTTAATGTTTTATGTAATTGGGTTTGCAAAATTTGTCAATTCTTGTTTCATTTGATCCTTGTCAAGATGGAAAACAATGTAATTGAGAAAGAAAGTTTGATAGGAAGGAGCATCCCCTTGAATGTAATCATAATATATGTGGAAGGGTTCTTAATACAGTGGATTGGCAGAGTTAATGAAAATAACACGTGTACCCCACCATTTCCAAATCCATGTCAATTGTTTCATACATATAACCTTATTGCTTGCCCAACCCTACTCTAAATTAAGCCTTATTGTTTATTGGTTAGCAAAAGTGGCTTGAATGAAATTAGAAAGATTATATGTATTATGGATTGCAAACCACATTTTTTTAAATACTTTATTCTCGTATAAACAATATCTTGGCATCATACATAAATATCAAATAAATAAAAAGTATTGAATAATATCCAAATCCATGTATCTATATTAAAAAATGGTAAATCTATACATATTTTACGTATTGGCACAAGACGCCTATTATACTGCCAATGTACCTATTTTGGTCAAAGGCACATTAACTCAAGCTTAGAAAAATTTAAACACAAACAGTGGGTGATTAGAAACCAAGACTAGTTAATTTGACTAGGATTCAAGAAGTAATTTTCAAGCAGCATTAGACTCTTCCTAAATTCTCCCAATATATAGTTTAGGACCTGCTTAGGCTATAAATCAGATGGAAAATAGGCCAATACTTTGACAGTGGCACATTTATGGGTGCTTCATGCCTTGGAATATTTCCTTGGCGGAGCCAAGGCTTTCAATGCATATTCCTCGAGGACTTATGTGGAAACCCAAGGCTTCGGGTGCTCACTGGAAGTAACCAGACCTAGGGTAGGCTAAATGGATTATCTCCAACCTGCTACAGAAGTGATCAGGTACAGAAATCATAGTTCAAATTTTATTTAGAAGTAATTTGGAGAAAATATGCAACCGTAGATAGCTTGACTAGTTAACTTTCAAGCCGACCCAAAAAACCTTTAACCCTCTCAAAACTCATAACAAGGATGGGTGTGGGTTTTAAATTGTCTCAAGAATCCATGACAACTGGAATAATGAAAATTGGTTGCATAGTGAAATTATTTTATTACCACTTGAAATAAAACATGTAATCTACAACAAATAAGTATTGGACTGTGATTTATCATTCAAAATAATAGCTATTACATATCATATGATGATTTGAGTAGCATCCAAGTCTCTAGGGGTGCAATCTCTCATTTCCTTCACCAACCACCAGAAAATTACATGAGAATAATTTAGAGAAGATATGCTCAAATTGATTGGATCTTTGGCACACTATCTAGAATGTGTTGGACATGCAAATTGATGAGAAGACCCGCAATTAAACACAATGAGGAATGGTTGAATTTCATTCTCCTAAAACTCTAGTTGATCTCTCAACTAGTTGGTGACATTAGGGGCACATATCCCAACTAATTGACAAGGGGCACATCTCCCAACTCGAAAGAAGATTCAAGCTCTCTAATTCAAATGCCCAAACTAACAAAAGATGTGAAATGGAGTGCTCATGCTTCTTTTATAAACATCAGGTAGCTTTGGCCTCCTTCTCGAATTTTCTCCAAAAATAATAATAAAATTTGAATAATATGAGATAATAATCAACCATGACACATTAGCATCCTTTCTAATGTTAATAATTTTACCAAGTAAAACATTTACCATCCTTGAAATTCGAATTTGAGGTGCTTAGCTTGATTTTTGGGTGAGTTACACCATCATGTGGACCCACTCTATCCTCAAATGCGTCCTCACCGACTAAATTTGGATCCTGTAGCTTTTTTGGATGTTGTTAATCCTTCTTGAGTTGCACAAATCAGGAAACTTCTTTCTTTTCTGTTTTTGAGTTGCTTTCCTTCTTTTGAGAACTTTCCCGCTTTTCTGCCTCTTTCCTTCATTTATTATTGCTTTCCATCTTTTTTGCTTTACCATTGCTTTCTTGCTTTATGCTCAAGTTTCCTTGTTGGATAGCAACTCATAGATCCATCCTTATCTCCTTATGTGCCCCCGTGGGCCCTCTTGACATTTTTCCAACACATATCATAATTAAAAATAATTAAATATTCAAAAACATAGACTTCATCACACCTAATTTAATTTATTCCAAAAAACCATAGCCAGAAATTAGAATTTATTCCCTAGCTAATTTAATTAATTACATAAAGTACTAGGACAAAATTACTCCCTTATTGATTAATTTAATCATTTCCACTAGACCCCATGGGAGTGGGGTGGTTAGTAGCTTGACCATTGTTCCCTTAGGGAAGGGACATTACATATACATAATGGCACCTTGTGCTCAAATATGAAAGAATGGAAACACATGTCCTAGACACAAGATGATGCAGAATTCCCAAAAATGTAGTCTCATGGTTGAGCTAATTTATTGATGGGTCATCGACCCTCACCATCCTCTCTGCCACTATGTGAATCCCTAAAGATGATCTTCCTCATCTTAAAGTTGGATGAAACTTGATTCTTCTTAAGTCTAGGATTTTTTGCATATTTCTGGATATTGGAAAAAGTAAAAAATAGTCAAGTGGGTTTTTTTTCCACAATTCTATCAATTAATACTTACAAAATGACACTTTGGAATTCCATCAATTAATACTTACAATGACTTCCTAAGATAATTACAAGAATAAATGAATGAAATGCAGTCAAAATGTTGAAAATCAATATCAATCATGCTAGATAAAAAATTCATAAACATATGGTCTCATTGGATATCTCAAGCAATGGAAGGCGTGAAGCACTTAGATCGACAACCTTCTCCAAGGAAATAATTGGTGAAGGATGTATAGGTGCAGGCATAGTGGATATAATAATAGGAGATATGGGGGGAGGATGGGTATAGGGAGGATGGGTGCAGCCATAATGGATGCAATATAGAGGGATGCAATAAGGTAGATGGGTGATGATATGATGGGTATAGGGAGGATGGGGGCAGCCATAATGGATGCAATATAGAGGGATGCAATAAGGTAGATGCGTGATGATATACCCTGATGGGTTGTAGGATGGGAGGAAGAAGCCTAGGTGGGTGGATCTTAATGCCAAGGTCTATCACAGGGCATCCAAGGACTATACGGACACAATATTGTGGTGTGTGTGAAATAGGTGGAGGCTAGGCATGGAAAGGTGGTGGTTATGAATGTCATTTGATTGATTCTATCTTCATACAAATTTATAATATGATGAGTAGTGAAAAATAATTAAAATAAATCAAAATAAGAACAAATTTCACATTAAAACCAAATTTAACATGACACATGATACCTAGAATTAGGGAAATCTATCTACCCTAGGTGGATATCGTTGCTCAGTATCCTCAGTGGAAACATATAGAAACAAAAAAATACATACTTAGCACCATTAAAATTTCCTTTTCATCATTTCCAAACTTTTAGAATTATTTACATCATGTTATTTATCTACAGTGCTTTGCAAAATTATGAGGTATGATTTGATGTTCCTATATGAAAATTATTGAGGAGGTAATTTTCTCTCATGTTTGAATGAATATATTAAAAATTAGTCTAGCTTCTTTTACAACTATATGGTGTGCATACCAAGATCTTTGTAAATTTGGACTTAAACCCCCACATGTTTCTCATGATTACATTGGTGTAAAGCATGAATTTGTCTAACCAACACTTCTACTATTTGGAGAATAATTTAGCATTCTCACGTCATATAAAATGTTGAAATACACGCTCTATAATTTCATTTGTACAAACCAGTTATAATCTCTACATTACATTCTTGATCACCCTATAACAATCAAGGGTCCAAGTAATAGGTTGTTATATGTAAAAATGTGTACATTATATGCCACCCCCTTCTATACAATAGCCCATATGACTTAACATTTTAATTTACAAGTTAAGTCATTTCCATAAAAATGACTCTTTGTTTGTCTCCTTTGCATTGTCTATTGTCCCAAAATAAATCCCATGCATAATGTGGGAAAGAAGTGTGCTAATAAGAGTCCTACATTTAAACTGGTTAGTCTTCACTAGTAATTGTATATATAATTCCTCCAAGAATATATGTTAGTTTGTAAGTTGTTTGTTAAATGTTATATTTCCTTAGGCATGTTCAACCTTGAAATTATTCTCATATTGATGTGTCAGTTTTCTGGATTTTACTATATAGAGGTTCTCATAGTTCAACCTTCATGTGCCAAGATTTTCCAATTCCATAGTTCATTAATGTTGGATGTGCATATAGTGTTTTTGTTGTAGTTTGAATGGATTGAGAAAGAATATTCCCAATTATAACATGTGTTGCTTGTTTCTAAGAATTTTGCTACAATTTATTCCATGTTGGTTGGTAAACCTCTACTTGGTTCAAAGTTGATATTTGAGTAGTTTTCATTTGGCTTTAAATTCACATGAAGATGAACTTAAAATCATATAGTTCCTCTACTAGCATTCAAAATAGTGCTAGAGACATTTTCCTCTCTACTAAACACATTACAATTTCAAAATTTCCTTTCTCTACTACACAATCCATTGAGAAATCCAACTCTTAAAGTGCTACAATACATACATGCATAACAAGAACGGGTATTCAAGGTGTTGGATCCAATGGGTCAAGAAGTGTCAAAAATATATTAAAAACTTACTAATCCACTAAGGCCAAGGTGCTTGGATTATAGGTGGTCAATTAAAACCTAGTATTTAAAGCTAGACTTTGCTTTTTAAGTTTAGTAGATGGTAGTGTGATTTGTCACAAAAAAAATATTCTCAAGCATGTGCTACTACAGTAATTTAACATAGAAAACATATACACATACATGTAAAGGAAACACATACACATATAAATACTTGGGTGTGAGGATCCTCAAGGGATCAAGCTATAGCAACAAATGCATCAATATTTGGGAGATGAGGTGCCTTACCACCTGGACGTAGGGGTGGGATGTCATCTTGCAGAAGCTACACATGCCAAATATAAAGTGAGTTACAAATACTTTAAAATTATGTCTAGCAAATATTTGTCAAATGAACATTAAATTCATAAGTAGTGAAAATATAAAAATTATGTCATAATAACATTTTCTAAGAAACTATCCTCAATATGATCCTCTCTCAAGCCATGACAAGTATGTCTACAATGCAAGTATATATGAGAAACAACCAACATAGAACCAGAATGGCTAGCTTGGCTAGATGAACTTACACACAAGGTGGCCTAACATCATCAGATGATGTCTCTTGATGAGAAGTTGCTACAAATGAATTATGATGGTCTATGTTGAGTGTAATGGTGATATTGTTGTACTAGTAGCTCAAATCCTTTTGTTGAGATGAGGTGGTTAAGGGGGGTTGGTCATGGACCTAAGAGTAGGTGACCATGTCAATGGATTACATATGCCTATTACTCAATTATGAGCTAACCCAAGAACGACACCTTGGAATTCACCAATATCAAAATAATTGTCCATGGTCACCAAGAATGAACTCATCCCATAATTTTTGAAGAAAATATAAGGGAAACTCCCTATTATTGCAAGCGCATGCATAAAAATACCATAACTCATTGATCCATCCAGTGGCATTTCCAAGGTTGGAATTTGCACCAATTCATGCAAAGATGTCTCTTTCTCAAATCTAATGGCTGGTTGGTTATATGGTCACTAAACAATTGAGCAATGGAATCTTTAGTTATGCTCAATATTTTAACCTCTTCCTTACTAATTCCATTTGAGTAAAACAATCCCAACGTTGGCCTATATTTAAATATATCAAATATTAGTATTGGCCATGGGCATGGCTAATGGAACAACAATAGTATCAAGAGAAGTGCCCACTAAAAAGCATGATGGTTATCTTGGCTTTTTAGCTCTCCAATTAAGTTTCTAGGCTCATCTAAACTTTGATTTATTTTATTGTATGGGTCTTGTGGAGAGTTAGGATTTTGGTTTGTGTTTGGATCATTGTTTTATGCGATCTTTGTGGAATAAGAACTGCAATTCTAACAACATATTTTTAAAGAATATGAACATTTCTAAAATGTAAAAATTAGAAAAATGGTAAAAAAATTAAAACTTACCTATAAAAGTTCCTTGTTAATTAGAAATGGATAAATTTGGCTCCTTGGAAAACTAGCTCCTCTCATAATCGGTTCCCAATACCTTCTTGCACAAAAATGGTAAAAAATGTTATTTGTCCCTGTTGTTTTTGTGTGTTTATACACAGAGGAATGGCCATGCATTCCCTAGCCAATGTGCACTTAGAATAGTGTGTGCCTTTCCCTAACCCGTGGGAATTATTTTAATTTCAAAATATGATGTGAAATTTATACTAGAGGGCATAACACATGGATCCATGAAGGTTTGGGGGAAGAAATGGGGAAGATGTTTGAAAAGGAATGTGTGTGCATTTTTAGAAGTGCACATGCAACAAATATGGATTCTAAAGCAACTTCTTGTGATCCCCCTTGTTTCAAAGGATTAGTTTGACTTTCTTTATTGATGATTTATTCATGAAGCCATGGGTATGGACATAGGAGACACTTCACACTACCAAACGAAATAAAATCCCTATTATTGTTATGAAACTCAATCTCTCAAAATTTTATGATAGATATAGTTGGGTCTATTTTATATATCATCCATGCATATATTGGTTTTAGTATTCAAGTGGTGAATTGGATTATGAGATGTGTGTCACGTATTAATCTTGCAGTGATAAGCAATGGATTCCCTCTTATTTTTACAAACCTACTAAGGGCTTGCACCAAGGTTATCGAGTGTCTCCTTATCTTTTCTTATTAGTAGAAGAAGGATTAAGAAGAGCACTTATAGTAACAAAACTGGACAAGTCTATGCAAAGTATAAGGTAGGAGATCTAAAATATAACACATTTACTCTTTGTAGATGACGTCCTTTTATTTTCTCATTGATCTATTAGGGAAGAAAATGTCTTTGAAAGTACTCTCTGACTATATTGCAAGGCAACCATAATGGAGATATATGTGCTCAAATACACCATCAGTTTCAATTGCATTGATTTGTTAGTTCTCATGTGTCTACAAGTGTGAGCCATTGTTTGGAGAACCACCACCATGAGGATAGAGCTATCAATGTTTGTGTATGTGCCACCATTTGTGAAGGTGGAGATATGGATACATGTGCATGGAGGACTACTCACCGCCTATATTTTGTGTGAGAATCAATGAGAATTGTAGCCTATGTGAGGGTTGGAAGGGAAATAATGAGCAATAGGCTATTTTAGCTGCAGCCTTAGTTTGTTTTGAAGGAATTCATTGAGATATTTTTATCTATGTAGTCCCTTAGGATGGCATGCACTAGTAATCATATTTTGATTATGAAAGTTGTTAATTTATTGATTATATTTTTTTAATTAAGAGAGGAAAAATTTAAATTGTTTTTAAGCACTTTAGAATTACCCCCAATTTATGAGACAAATAGTGAAGATGACTAAAATGGAGCAATTTATTGATTTCTTAATGAGAATAAAATGTATTTTGAAATTCAAAGGAGGAATTTCAAGTACAACTTAAGATAGATGCTTGTCTATATAGTCTGATACACTAGAGACACTAGAGGATTGAAGAAACTATACCTCATTGGGATTATGAAACATGCATGTGGGGATGATCCATTATTTGGAAGTTCAATGTCATACCTTTACTAGAGATACAAAAAAAATCAAAAGCTAATGGTGTCCAACAATAATGGGAAACTTGATCACATATATGAAGCTATACTATTTGCAAAAACATCAGACAACTTGATAGAGATCCAAGCATGCAAGTTTTTGAAATGGGGAAGGAGCAAAAATTATCAAAATGAAGACTTCAAATTAAGTTTTGCTATCATTCAATTTGGGTAATGTTCCATTGAGAGGGGCTATTGGAGAGTGATCCTCCAATTACTTATTGGGTATACTTTATGATTGATTGTGTATGTAGACAACTAAGTTGTTAATGGAGCACATATGTGTTGTTGATGAAGTGTGAGCTGTATTTCAATAAGAGAGAATGTAGGACAATTTCTTAGTAATTTGTTCATGACTTGTATTTTTGAATAAATATGAAAACCGAAGAATTTATGTGTATCTCACATCTTGTACTGTTTCAATGTCTGCATGTTTCTCATATTTTATCTCCAGGTTCAGCAAACAATCAACTCTTACATAACATCATTACTTGAGATTACCTGAGATTGAATAAAATCACCCCGAAATGCCCACGATCGATGGCATGGTTGTTCAGATTCAACGGTCTTGACATTTCACGCCACCCAAAGGATTGCAAAAGAACATGCAGCCCGAGTATTTACCAACTACAATATTGAAGAAGTATCAATCCATGCTATAAGCTCATAACTCCATGGTTACAGGACACTTTGTGGCAGAGAAAAACTCCAACGAAATTACAATGTTATCTGTATTGCCTGAAAGTGTAGGTTGATGTGGAAAGTTTTGTTAAAGAATGTCTATTATCTCATATTCATGCAGGGTGATGATTCTTGTTATTGAGATAAGGGAGATAATTCTGGTTATAGATATGCGTGGAGATAATTCATATTGCAGAGTCGAGACCAAATTTTTGAGCTCACCACTTTTCAATAGTCCTACCAGTGTAAGGGTTAGGGTTTCTCTTCTTTATTTTTGGTTGTTTCTGGACAAGATTGATATAGTGGGAATGTTTTTAACTCAGCATGTACTGAAGTGAAGACCCTAAGTATATGATTGATTGATTAGGTTAAATGGCGTTCATCTACAGCGATGTCGACAGTGAGCTACCTCATTTAACTGTTATTAATATGTACGGTATAATTTAGATTTTTTATTTTTTTCAGTAGAAAAAAATATATTATTGGTATTCATAGATAATCAAATCAAATAGTAAAAAAAAGATTAAGTCGAAAAAAAAAACTTAAATACATTGCAGATCATACACTATCTTTCTCAGCTTAATAAAACTCTCTAGTCAATATTACAACCTGATAGTCCAAAACTTCAAACAGCACTAAGAATATACAACAAAAAAACCAGATCATCATAATTAGAAATCGAAGATTCTGACGAACCATAATCTATAACTTGGTCATCCATTAGTTCATCCCAATAAATAACACCTTCATTTCCCTGGTATGCTTCTTTAGAAAACCGATCTACCTTTGTAAAATATAAAAATTTGAAGAAAAAATTATACCTAGTAGAATTTAATTTTTATAAGTAATTAGGTTTTTAGAAAATCATTATTATATATATGTTTTAAATGAATTTGATCGGATAACATGCTTTTCACATTTGAACATGATCCAATGAATCAAACTTATCATAAAAGTTTGAATATGATATATTCAAATAACCAAGTACTATTACTATCCTTTGTTTGAGGTTCTTCAATGGAGTCTTTCTCTCTATATATATTGCATAATTTTTTTGTCACTCAGCTCGGGTGTATATGTCACCTAAATTTTTATATCACATTGATATCGTTCTTTGTCATCCAAAACCATACTTGATCTATTCTTGTCATTTGTCCATTATTATTTGTTACTACTTGATGTATTCCATTGTGAGAGTTGATCCACTTGAAGATACTATGTAGGCTTGTGATTGGTTTGATGAATGTATAGTCAAGAAGAATTTTAAGATGTATTGCTTGATGGTTCCTTAGATGATTGGCAGTATTTGGACAAAGCCATGTATGAGATCTGATCATATTAGAGGTTTACTTCAAAGGGGAAGAGCTACAGTGGTTCCTTATATGATTGACAGTATTTGGACAAAGCCATGTATGAGACCTACATAGTTCTTGTCTACATAGTAGTCCAGAAGAATTTTAAGATGTATTGCTTGATGGTTTCTTAGATGATTGACAGTATTTAGACAAAGCCATGTATGAGATCTGATCATATTAGAGGTTTACTTCAAAGGTGTCAAACCTTTGTGAAAAAATTAGGAAAGATTAACTTAGAAGGTGTCAAACATTCGAAGAGGAAAATGTGAAATTAACTATACATCTTTTAGAGAATTAATTCATGTCCTTTCACACCTTGGGTAAAGACCAAACTTAGGAATTATTCGATACAACAATATTGGATTTATAGAAAGCACAGGGGCATAAAAAAAAGAAGTTGAAGATGAGACAATCACATGTCAAGCAAGTGAGACTATGAAAGATAGTTTCATGAACAGCGTGCAATAATTAACTTTGATAAAACTATTAACATTTAGATTATCAAACAACTCTTGAACCATATTTGGATGAAGTTTCAAGAGTTTGAAGCATGCCACTCTTGCATAGGAACCATCAGCAATAGTCTTGTATTTTGATTTTTGGTTATCTTATAGCTGGCCATTCTTTATGCAAACGCTGATAGGACATAATTTATATACTTTGCAGATTTTCGATGGACGGGTTGCTTCATATGTTGATGCAGCATTGGTGTGCTACTTCTTAATTTCAACTGTCAGCAATAGCCTTAGAGCTGGCTAATTTTTATGCCAATGCTGATAGACATATTTGCATTTGGTTTTCTCCTTTCATAACAACTTGTTGCAGTATGCATTTGGTTTTCTCCTTTCATAACAACTTGTTGCAGTATGCATTTGGTTTTCTCCTTTCATAACAACTTTGTGATCTCATTTGTAGATTCAATGACTGTTTTAACACCAATGCTTCAAGGCTATTTTTTCTTTTTTTCATTCAAAAGATTTGCATATGCTTTATACTTATGCTGATTTGTTTGTCCCCATTTGGACATTTGTGTGCACTAAGATGTGTTATATTCCCAAAAGAAAGAAGGAATATGAGCTTTAAAGGATAATAGGAGGTTATGGGAAAAAAATACTCTAAAAATCATTTACAAGGATATCCTAAGAAAGAAGGAATATGAGCTTTAAAGGATAATAGGAGGTTATGGGAAAAATACTCTAAAAATCATTTACAAGGATATCCTAAGAAAGAAGGAATATGAGCTTTAAAGGATAATAGGAGGTTATGGGAAAAAATACTCTAAAAATCATTTACAAGGATATCCTAAGAAAGAAGGAATATGAGCTTTAAAAGGATAATAGGGAGTTATGAGAAAAAATATTCTAAAAATCATTTACAAGGATATCCCAAGGAGAAGGTCTTATAGCGAAGGCAAGAAAAATCATGTTTAGAGTTCTGAAGATTTTTGTGATTTTGAAGGTGATTGATAATAGGACAATAGGATTGGTTGAGTTTTCCATTATCTTCTTAAATGTTGTTATATAGAATTTGAGCATGTAGATCTAGATATTAAGCAACATAGCAATACTGTGAAAGAGATCAACATTCTAACAAATTCATACTATAATTGTGCTAAACATTAATCATTACACAAAAAAGAGAAGTTAGTAACAAGAGAGAATGTTGTATTACATTGAGCTTCAATAAATAAAGTGGAAAGTATAAATAAGCAAGGCAATTCAAATTGTTCATGCAGTGCATGAAATGCTAGTTAGGCTTAACTAGAGCAAGAGACCCTTAGTTATCCATGCACACTTTCCAAGATTAATTTAATTGACTCATGACTTCCCTAAGTGGACTTAGCTCCCTACATGCTAAGAGCAACTGACAGAAGGTACATGCAACTGGCTGAAGGCACATGCATGAGGTTCCCATCCCTAAAAAACACTAAAGGATGACAGTAATGTCTCATAATAGCTAAAAAAGAGGTGCATGAAGTCCCCTAAATAGTGGAGTAAAATCCCCAAATTCACTCCATAACTCAAACTTACAATGTGGGTCCCTAAAATCAAGGAAAATAAGCACTAATTGAAGGAATTCTTCCTCATATGCGAAAATAGACTTGAGTTTCAAAAAGGTAGATAAGGTAGTTTAGGACCCTTAGATTTTAGAAGTAACACAACAAAGGAAAAGACACAACATAAGCAATAATCAACAAAGTATTAGGCACATATGCTTATGCGTATATTTTAACACATGATGATGTAAACTGGCAAAAAATAGGGAATCCATCACGAAATGGTCAAAATGTATAAGAGAGAAATAAGCAGTCTCAAACTCCAAGTCATGATGGTACTAATAGGGATCCCAGACCTATGAGAAAGCATGGGCACCAAAATGGAAATAGGGTGTTGACTATAGTTTCGCATGTTCGATAAGATCTTCTATCATAATGGTGGAAAATGCTAATAGGATGGGCTGATGCACCCAACTTCCAACAGGTTCGACCCTAGGGAAAATTTGGATATCAAAAGATTCAAATGCATCCTAACAAAGGGATAACCTAAACCTATATGCAAGCTTTTGTTAATTTTTCAGAATTTACTTCAATCTGATCTAGGATCTTAACTGAAAGAACAACATGTACAGCATATCTACATCATATCAATCATGGACACAATAATGCAAACACACAAGAGACACAGAGTTTACTTGGGGAAAACCATAAAGGTGAAAAACCCCAATAACTTCCTCAGAGATAGATAGAGCAATGATACAACCCAAGCATAAGAGATAGACATCTCCTAGCAGCAACTTCTCCTCCTCCACAAGTGCGCCACTCTCCAAAGAGTGTGTGTGAGAATAGAATGATGAAATAGAGTGCCTCCCGCACTCTATTTATACTTGAATTGACTTGCCTAATAACCTTTACTAGGTCGGCCTCAACTTAACCACATAACACAAAGATGACTGGGCCGATGCCCAATAGGGTGGTCTAATAACCTTTTGACCCACATGGCCGACCCCCAATAGGGTGGTCTAATAACCCTTCGACCCCACATGACTTATACAGGGCCGACCCCAACAAGGTGGTCTAATAACCCATCAAGTATAAGTTACGACACTTACAATATAAATGACGACACTTCCGTATAGAGGAATAATAACATCTCTATAGGAATACAAACACTTCCGTATAGAGGAATAATACCATCTTTATAGGAGTACAATATACATATATGAAATACATTTCGAAGTTACATATACATCAACACTCCCTCTTAACTAGGAAAGTATTTCTCGACATAGGTCTTTTAGCACAAGTCTTCTTCTCTGTATCATCGTCACTGGATAATCATCATCGAGTCATCGTCATCGTCACTGCTACTGCTATCTCAATCAATCTCTGAATCTACTCATCATAGGGAATTTCTACAGAGCCAGTCCTTTTTCATACTGGATGTAGGCCCACCACCTGTAGGTCTTCATCATCACTGGCCATACTGTGGAATCCTCAAGACTTATTACATGCGTCAAAAAAACCTCAAAAGAGCATCCCAGGACGGATTACGAGCACAAGGCTCAACCTATCGGATCTCCCAGGACCTTTTACATGCTACTGCACAACCTGTCCACAACCACAGAGTATCATGAAGCACAACCTAGATGCACACACACAGCACTTACACTCACCGGCATGGGAGGGACCAACCTACCACCATCCGTGAAAGGCTCACAGCACTTACATCAACGACCATGGGAGGACCAACCTACAACTATGTCGAAATAGCACAACACTTATATTGCAGCCATGGGAGAACACATCTACAACCATGCTCAAATGGCCCCCAGCACTTATATCACAGCCATGGGAGAACACATCTACAACCATGCTCGAATGGCCCCATTACTTATATCACGGCCATGGGAGAACACATCTACAAGCATGCTCAAATGGCCCTGGAAATTGCATCACGACCATGGGAGAACACATCTACCACCATGTCGGAAAAGCCCATCAATTACATCACGACCATGGGAGAACACATCTACAACCATGTCCAAAAAGATCATGTGCATCTATGTCTTTCGGAACTCATCACACATAATCCAACTGATTATGTAATGTATCCACCTGATACATATGATCATCTTGAACATCATCATAGCATCATCCTGATGCATATCATCTAGAGTATCGTCCTGATACTCATCACTCTGCATCGTCCTGATGCATATCTGGACCAACATCCTGAAGCTCATCCTCCATGATCATCCTGATCATACAATGCATCCACCTGATGCATACATAGTATCAGCTTGATACATATCATCATACATGATCTACCTAATCATACAATGTATCCACCTGATACATATACAAATACATGATCCACCTGATCATACCTGATACATATCAACATACATGATCTACCTGATCATACAATGTATCCACCTGATACATCTATAGATACATACCCATGATCCAACTGATCATATCCAACATCCAACATGATGCGTACATACATATATATAAATGATCCAACTGATCATATCCAGCATCCAACATGATGCATACATACATATACATATAAATGATCCAACCGATCATCTCCAGCATCCACCTAATGCATATACAGAGCAGTAACTGGAGCATCGTCCTGATGCTTATCATCCGGCACTTACATCCATAGCCATGGGAAGGATCCTCCTCTCACCATGCTTGGAATGGCTCCTGCAAATGTGTCCATCACTTCTTCCTCGAAGTGTCATCAATCTGAAGAACACCAAGCCTCTCTTTGAAGTACTCGAACTTCACTGTTAGCACATCTGCAACCTGCTCATCTATTGCAACATACAAGAGCTTCACTACTCCTCTCTGCACCATATCCCTGATATAGTGATATTTGATCTCAATGTGTTTCAACCTGTCGTGGAACATCGGATTCTCAAACAACTTCACACAACTCTGGTTGTCACAAAAGATACCAGTAGCCTCTAGCTGGAGATCAAATAACTCAGACAGTAGCTTCTGAAGCCATCTACCTCACAACTAACTGAACAAGCTGCAACATACTCTGCTTCAGCTGTACTCAGTGCTACCTAGGATTGCTTCCTGCTAAACCAAGAGATCACACCTGATCCCATACTGAAGTAGCACCCAAAAGTGCTCTTCCTATCTGCAGCATTGCCTGCCCAATCTGAATCAACATAACCCTACAGGTTAAACTTTTGATTCGCATCATACTTGAGCCCATAATCAACTGTACCCTTCAGGTACCTCAGAATATGCTTTACAATAACTAGGTGAACACTCCTTGGATCCGTCAAGAACTGGCTCAATGTGTTCACTGCAAAGCAAATATATTGTCTCGTGTTCGTCAGGTGCATCAAGGACCCAATCATATGACGATACATAGTGACATCAACCGGCTCAGATGAAGCATCACACAAAAGCTTCAGGTTCGATGCCATAGGTGTGGCCATGGCCTTGCAGTCCATCATCCCGAACCTCTTCAGGATCTCTACTGCATACTTCCCTTTTCCAAGGAAGATTCCATCTGCACTCTGCCACACCTCCATGCCTAGAAAGTAGTGCATCATCTCCAAGTTCTTCATATCGAACTCAATAGCAAGATTCTGCTGCGTGTCGGCAATCAATCTATCCTCACCTGTAACAAACAGGTCATCCACATACAAAAGTAGTATCACTGGATTGCCTTCCTCAACCTTGTAGTAAAGGTTGGAATCCGCTTTACTCTTGGTAAAGCCCAAACTGGATAGAAAGCCATCTATCCTGCCATACCAGGTCCTGGTTGCCTGTTTCAAACCATACAAGGCTTTCTTTAGTTTGCACACATGTGACTCTCGGTCATGTGTCTTAAACCCGAGTGGCTGCTCCACATACACTTCTTCTTCGACTACACCATTCAAGAAAGCTGTCTTGACATCCATCTGGTGTATCTTCCATTTCATCACTGCAGCCAGAGCAAGTACTGATCTGATGGAAGTGGATCTGGCTACAGGAGAAAAAGTCTCTATTCTGCCACCTGCAGCATGCTTGATCTTATAGATCCATTTGGAAGTCACAATAGACTTCCCTTCAGGTCTTGGGACCGCATCCCAAATATCATTCTTCATGATCAGATGGTACTCCTTGATCATGGCATTCTTCCCGAATCCTGGGAACTTCAACATCTTCAATATCTTCAATAGATAACTTTGTTGCCAAACAAATGTTGTAGTCCTTCTTTTGTAGGTGATGGTATACGATCTTTCCCACAAAACAAGTTAAATTGCATGATTAGAAACATCTCATAGTTTTCAGAACAAATTCTTACACATAAAGAAATATGTCATACAGTCATGCAATTATTTTAGCCAATGCTTCAATACAACATTTATCCATATCCTGTAACTTTCTAGATGCCTTCCAATCTCTACCAGAACATTGTTAAGAGTGTGCACAACTCCCAATATGTCAGCAAAGAGGCTTCATTCTATATAAGTAGCAATGGAATGTTGTATAGTGCCATAGGCCACTTACCCATCATATGCAAATTAGTAGTATATTGTTCATTAATGCAATTATTCTAATATGCATAATATACAGCCTAATTCTAGGAACATCAGTATATACATTATTGAATAGTATTATTTAAACAATCAAATATGCAAGCAATGACAATCAAAATACTTATCTTTGTTTGGTTGTAGGGTTGACTCCCTCTCAGTCTTTGCTTCCTTTCTATAACTCCATTCTGATGTGGATTGTGAGAAGTGGTAAACTCCCTCTGAATATCTGCATCCTTGTAGAAACTATTGAAGTGTGCTCCTTCTTGATATTTGCTTCCTGGATTACCTGTCCTTGTACTTATATCCATCCTTAATCACCATGCATGCTTATTAGTATCATCATTGTGTCATCCTCGAGGTTTCATACATAATCACACATTCATTAGTATAATCTTAATACTATCAAAACACAATAATCTTAAACATGTATAGTCATGATTATTTCAAACACAGATAATAAACATTAGTATTCAAGGTTTCAGGGAAGACTTCTTTTACTCATGCATATTCTTATTTGATCATAGGACTCTTCTGGTTAGTCAAATCATCAATCAAGATAAGAGACATAATATGCATAAACCCTTGATTACTTACATTTCTAACTTTATGAATAAACATAACCAATCATACCAATTATACTTATATAAGTGATCCTAACACAAGGTAAGATTCTAACTTGATATAGGAAAAACATACCTAGATTACTATGTTATCTAGTCATGTCTAACATACCCACATGATGTCTTCTTGTTCTCTTCAATGACTTGTGCTAGTAACCTGCATATCTCATAAGTTAACCATTATAGAGCCAAGTTATACATACCTCGTAAATATATCTTCTATGTGATCCATGGGAATGGATGAACCTTTGTCTTCATGTCACCATGGTCATATGTTCTTGAACTAGAACATGATTTGTCTTTCTTGATGTACCTTTCATGTTAGTGGACAACATCAACCTCATACAACATCACAATGCATTAGTACAATCATAAGTGTCAAAAACCCTAATCAATGAATATCTTCTATCATGCATTCATAATTTTATTAAGGTGATACAACAAGTCTAAAATTAACCAAGATTGTACTAACCGTAATAATATGAAGACAAACATTTGATTATGAACAGAATTCGAAACATACCTATCAAGATTGCTTGTAATCTTCTTATGTAAGTCCTTAGCCTCATCTCCCTCTGAAACAAGAACTTCTTCACTTATGCAGGTGACCAATCCATTCTCTTCGAGGATTAACCCAATCCACTTGATTTGTAGGAACTGGATCTGGAGCTGGATTAGGGTTTGTTAGAGAAACCCTAAAAATTCAAACATTGAATTTCAAACTTCTGAAAGGATAGAAAGATGTGCCATGATGAGCTGATCAAGCCGATATATTCAGAATTTGAAAACTGCAAAGTTTCACCCCTTAATTTTGACTTTGAAACTTCTGGATTCACTGGACATTACCCTGAACTAGGGTTTGATAAAGCCCACCCTTTTACCCAATCAAAAGGTTCGATCCAAATCTCTAAGCATCTATTTTTCTAAGGAGATTCCAGCCGTGGTCACAGATTTCAAAAATTCCCATTTTTGCAGAAACCCTAATTTTCCACTTTTCTGATCAAAGTCCCGAACTAGGCTCTGATCAAGCCCAGCCTTCTTCCCAACCAAAAATTCTGATCTTGTCTCTAAATTTCGATTTTGATGAGTATCATTCATCCATGATCTCTTATTACAAAAATTCCATCTTTCTCCGAAACCCTAAATTCCGGAAGCCATGAATGAAGGTGCTAAAAAATAATTATGTTTTGACAGAAATATGTACCTGATTGTTTCTAGTGTAAATCCGAACTTTCCAATCCACGGGGTCTGAAAATTCTATCTATCGTAGCCCGACCTATCATCTTTCCAACCCCATAGGTCTGACCTCAATTGGATTCTTTGAGAGAGAGTTATGACAAGTGTCACAACATGACCTGTTTATGGGATAAAAAAGGAGAGCGAACCTGTACGGCGTGCCACATGTCACTGGTTCAGTTTCAGCCTCTGAAAAAGTTACCTGAGAAATTATAGTCCATGCACTACCTATCACTTTTTACAAAATTTCATTTGGAGCTTCCTATCCCAAGTTATGACCTTTTTTCCTAGGTCACCTGTTTATGACTCAGATCTGGAAGAGGCAGAAACCCTAGATTGTACATATCATAAAACACAAAGTACAATGAATTAGAAGTTTTCCTTTGGACACAAGGTACATGGGGATCTGATATTCGACCTGTGAAATTTTTAGATCCGAAAACATCTCCAAAATGGATTTATAGCGAAAGTGCTACGATAACTGGTTTTTGCTATATCAAGCCCTAGCATCGTAAGTGCAACAAGTGTCATACATGCCATACCATGCTTTCTTTCAGGCTAGCTCTGATACCATGTTAATTTTTCAAAATTTACTTCAATCTCATCTAGGATCTTAACTAAGAGAACAACATGTACAGCATATCTACAGCATATCAATCATGGACACAATAATACAAGCACACAAGAGACACAGAGTTTACTTGGGGAAAACCATAAAGGTGAAAAACCCCAATAACTTCCTCAGAGATAGATAGAGCAATGATACAACCCAAGCATAAGAGATAGACATCTCCTAGTAGCATCTTCTCCTCCTCCACAAGTGCACCACTCTCCAAAGAGTGTGTGTGAGAATAGAATGATGAAATAGAGTGCCTCCTGCACTCTATTTATACTTGACTTGACTTTCCTAATAACCTTTACTAGGTCAGACTCAACTTAACCACATAACACAAAGCTGACTGGGCTGACACCCAATAGGGTGGTCTAATAACCCTTTGAACCACATGGCCGACCCCCAATAGGGTGGTCTAATAACCCTTCGACCCACATGACTTATACAGGGCCGACCTTAACAAGGTGGTCTAATAACCCATCAAGTATAAGTTACGACACTTACAATATAAATGACGACACTTCCATATAGAGGAATAATAACATCTCTATAGGAATACAAACACTTCCATATAGAGGAATAATACCATCTCTATAGGAGTACAATATACATATATGAAATACATTCCGAAGTTACATATACATCAATAGCTTTCAAATACACTTGATCAGATTGATGAACGTGCAAAGCATGCTCCTATACTTGGCTACAATTAAACCAAGTAGTCTCCCAGTTACCCCACAAAAGATTCCCTTAGGTAGGTGTAACAAAATGTTCATAACTTTGAGGATAGTTTCATCTAATGAGAAAGTATTTTCCAAGAGGTCATGAGACCTAGGAGTATCGATAGCCCATTGGATGAAGTGTACATATCATATTCCTCATGTGGGGAAACATTAAGATCCACATATGTTGAAGCCATTTGAATAGCTTGGTACGGAACTTCTACGATGGACAAGGGTGTGCTACTCTCACCACATTCCGAAGAATTGGGCATTATTCCTACATCCATTTTTATGAATAAGCATTTTGTCGAGACTACTTGTGATAAAGTTGAGTCACCGGCTAGAATGGGTTTGGGAAAAAGTGATAATGGGAAAAAGGCCTCAGATGTTATGGTGAATACTAGAGCATCTTGGGGGTGGATATTAGTCACGAGAGTGTAGAAGAAATTACCATGAGGGAATCATGTTTGAACATTCCTACCCCAATGTCTTGAACCACCTTCAGAGAATACTCGATGAAATAAACATTCGATTGGACACTAGTTTCAGGCATGCAATAATCTAATTGATCAATTGCAATGATCTTCCCCTGATGAGGGAACTGAATCACTCAAAATACTTAATATACTATGGCCATCATATCATCTATCCAAATACGTCCCAATAGTTGTAGTCTATAGGAGAGTCCACCACCTCAACTTCAATTGCAACTATTTTACCTCCCAATTCAATTGGGTAGGTGGCGATAAGTCTGTGAGGAGGGAAAGAATGTCCATCAAATTCCTTTAGCATAGTATGGGATGGAACTAAGGTGGTTGATCCTAAAGCTTGCCAACATTTGAATGACATGACACAATTCGAGGCCCCTTCATCAACTACTGTTCAAAAAATGTGCTTTCCATGAGATGCCACTTTAATTTGAAAACTGATTTGTGAAAGGAGCCTACATGTTGAATGGTCTAATTCAAACGTGATGAGGTTAGTATCGGATGGATCAACAATGTCGATCGAATACAATAGATTCTTTCACTACGCGAGACAAATCTGCAACACCTCCAAGGC
Organism: Larix kaempferi; assembly: GCA_027924585.1. Taxonomy (NCBI): domain Eukaryota; kingdom Viridiplantae; phylum Streptophyta; class Pinopsida; order Pinales; family Pinaceae; genus Larix; species Larix kaempferi. The sequence goes on along the minus strand of BSBM01000549.1, from coordinate 11,388,704 downwards.
CGACATTGTGCATGGTGCATGAGCTAGGTCCTCACCAACATTGTATTTGTGAGCATCTCAAGCATTAGGATTATGGGTTGTTCTATGTAAAACGATTTGGGAGGGAGGGGTACTATGACAATGGTCGATTTCTCATTAATGAGAAAACCACTTTGTTGTGTTTTCAATGGATCTGAAACACTACGAAGGACATCCTAAGAGCAAATCCTCATGTGGATATTGACCTCCTAGTCACACATGAAGACATTAGCATTGGGGAGATTCCCCCCTTGTGGGGATTTTTCCTATTTTCCTCCTTGTGGAGGTACCAACGTCGTAGCAACCATTTGTTGTTGTTGTTGCAGGAAGGGTTGTGTCAAAAATGGTGGGTTGTTGTTTCTTACCATGTTGAGCCATCATTCTGTGAATATCCTTCATAAATGGGCACTGATGAGTCAGATGATCTCCCTGACAAATTTTGGAAGGGAACTTGAAATTCCGCTTGTTTGGTGCAAGTCTTGTCTCAAGATTAGAGTTTTTTTTTTCCTTTTGTTTCTTCTTCATTTCCTTTAGGGTCCCTGGATTGGACTACAAGGATTTCCAAAGTCTAGGAAGGAATAGCGGATTGTTGCTTTTGCAGGCCAACTATGGGATTTGGGTTTTTAACAGACATGTGTCCCATTTGTTGGGTAATCTAATCAAGTGGATTAATGGAACCGATCATGCCATCAACATGAGGTCCCTAGGGTGGCTTAGTTGTATCAGAATACACCATGCAACATGAGGTATTAAATCATAAAGTGTGATCGATTGTGAATAAATCAAATCCATTTATTTGGAACTCTGAATGAGTTGTTCTTCGGTCATGGCTCCTAACATAGCCACGTATTTGTCAAGAGTAGGAAATAATTATTGTTAAGATATTGTAACTTCAAAGAATATTATATTTGTACTTTATTATTCCGGAGATGTTTCATTCCTCCGTGAAGATCTTATTGTATATCCGGAGATGTTTATTCCTCCGTCGGAATGTGGTAACTCGGGTTATTAGACTTCCCTAGTGGGGGTCGGCCCTGTATATGTTATGTGGGTCAAAGGGTTATTAGACCACCCTAGAGGGGTCGGCCCAGTCAGTTGTAGTGGGGTATTTAACCCATTGGTTAAATACGAGCCTACGTGTACCTTTGTAAAATACATGTCAGTGTAGTGTATAAATAGAGGAGGTGTGTTCCTCATTTGACACATACACTCACTTGAGAAAGGAGCACTTGTGGAGGAGAGGTCTGCTATGGTGGAGGAGGAGATCATATCTTTGGTTTGCATCTTTGTGTATTGCTGGTCATCTATATTAAGGAAGCTTTACTGGGTTTTCTACCCCATGAGGGTTTCCCAGGATAAATCTGTGTCTCTTGTGTTTATGCTATGCTTGTTGTTTCTTCAGTGATCCTGTATATGCTATTATTGTGAAATGGAATGTAATGCTGCTATTTTCAGTCTTAGCATATTAAATATTAACAATTATTTTACAAACCAGTCTACTATGAATGCATCTTTGATATATTCTTCGATAAGCTTTCAACACCTCCACCACTCATGAATATGATCAAATATATGAATAGCAATGGATTGTCGTAGCAAAGTCAATATTTTTGTATATGTTTCATAGCGGATAGGTAATTGAAAACGTGTCAAAAAAAATAGCTAAGGAAGCAAAATCCATGAATGTACTATGAGCTAGCTCGATGTACCATTTTGCAGTGCTTTGCATGAGGGTTCCTTGAAAGAGTCGCAACCTAATAGTATCATCTACCAAGGTGTTGGATGAACACCATAGATGGAATTTCATCACATTTGTAGATGGATCATCTCCTGGCCTTCCATCAAATTTGGGTAGGGCCCGTTGGAAGTTTGGTGGGTATTGCAGGCCACCCGTTCATACATAGAACATGATTATTCGCCAACTAGGATGAATTCGGTAGATTTAGAGTGTGGTAAAAAATGGTGATCTCATCATTATTGTCACAAATGCTTATTTCATGGGTGGATCATGATGGAACCATGTATTTTTTCCTTGGAACTAATTGGAATTCCAAGGTGTATTTCCCCCTTGCAAAGGTGAGCCCCAAGAAGATTGGGTACTTCTTGGAAATTGACCACTCCATTTCTGAATGGGGTTGATGGTTGGACTAGTGCCCCTCGACATGGTACTTGTTGAGAAAAATTGTTTGGGACCATGCATTGTGCGCATATAAGGTGGAGGATGACCCCCTAGGACATTACCACCCATCTGTGGAGGATAAATCCAAGCGTCGTTCATATTCCAAGTTACGATGCTTTCGTCAGGAATGTTAACATTCCATTGTAAAGGGATTCCCCTAGAAGCAAAACCCGGCCAATTGTTGGAAACACTGAGAGGATTTTGATACCCTCCTGATGTGTGTGTGGTGTGGGATTGACCATCCCAACCATAGGGAAAACCCATGTTTGGTAGAGTAGACCCACCAATAGGGATACTTAATGATGAATTAGTTGTACTTTTGGGATTGCAACCTGGAACTATACCAACCATCACTAAAGTGCTATCTGAATTCATGTTGGGGACAAGTACATTAACTGATGGGATCAGTACACTTGTCAATGGAATTCTGGCAAGGATAGTGCTTGGATTATGTGGCGCACTGGTTGAGGTGGAGGCATGATGATATTTGGTAGCCATTGAGGCAGATTGGGTGTTGATCCATGATCTCCTAATGAAGTCATTGGATCGAATGGTGTGTGTTGTATATTTCTCCAATTTGCGAAAAAACAAGTATGATCTACCAGCAGGGTATTTTTTAAGGATTCTAATAGTAAACTTAAGTGTAGTATTCTAGGCGATTATTTTGGATTGAAAAAAACATATATATAGATAGGTAGGCGAATATTAAATATGAAACATACAATTTACTATTGAAAATTGTAATTTTTGGCAAATATTATGATAAAAAACATATTTTATGTAAATATAGGCGATATTAGAGACTAAAAATGACCAAATAACGAATTTATTTTTTGAAAAAAATCCAAAAAATAGCCAATTGGCTAAATTTCACCCCTAAATATTACCCTATCTACCAATGATTTACTGATAGCAACTACAACTAGCTCTCTAAGATATGCCAAAGATGGATTAGCATAAGCAATTGATCTATCTTCTAAAGTTTCAATTTGTCAATAGGAACAAGTTCGTCAACTATGTCTATGGTTGATTCTTGATATGACAATGAATGCTCATATTCAGTTTGATGATGTTCTTCCCCAACAATATTGTTTAAGTCAACAAGTACTTCTATTTACGAGTCACTATGGTTTGATTCTTGTATGTGTCTCTACAATGCAATTGGGACAACAAATTCCGGTGACTCACCTTGTTATTGCCTTGAATGGCGGATCAAGAGGTTGGCCACTTTGAAATATTGTGTAAGGACTTGTTTATGGTAATATGTAAGATACAATCAAACAATAATAAGGCTAGCTAGACTCAAAATAACCAAAATTTCACCCAAATAAATTGTCCCAAGAGATTCAGCAACCAAACCACTTTACCAAAAATTTACTAAGTTAATGAAAAGAAAAATTAGAGGTCCTTCTGAAATAGTAGCTACTAAGTGATATGAAGCCCCCAAAACTACTAGATGAAGGTGTGAAAGAAACAATTACACTAATATTCACACAACAATCTCTAGGGGCGCAAGTACTTGCATTTGACAAGCACTCTCCCGAGGAGCTGAAATGGAGATTCTACATCTATCTCATGTACCACAAGTGTTTCCTACTTGCAATCACCTATGTGATATCCTAGGAAGAGAAACTAAGGCTACCACTTCACAATTGACGACCAGGAGGAATAGTCAAAAATCAAGATAAGACTTATGGGCAAGGAACACAAGACATAATTCTTAAACCCGAAATTCTAGCAAAGAGATGTCATCCCGAGGACTTGTCACTTTAATAAAAAACCCATACATTCACAAATCACACTAAACAAGCAAGGGGGGGGGGGGGGGGGTACCACTTTACTTTCCTTGTTGGACCTCGTGCTTGACACATGTTTGAAATGTGCTCTCTCAACAAGTGCTCCTTGCTGCTAATGGATCTTCACTCTTTAGTAATTCTTTGTTTCAAAATTCTGTAGCCGTGGAGATGTTTACTCTCCAATCCTAAACCAAGGCCCTAGTTTAAGCTATGTTGGATTGCTATCAAAATGAAATCTCAACTACTTTTAGATTAAAGCATTCATTTTGAGGAAATTTCCTTAGTTTCAAAGGAATGGAGTGAAACTGATATGGTGTTTGTATGACTCAGTGGGTGGAACCACTCAATGCATGTATGCTCATGAAATACACTTTTCTTTCGATGAATTCTCTACTTTATGGCAAAGTGATAGGTTTATCATTCTTTTTCCAAATCATGCAATATATGATGTTTCAAAATATGATCAACAATTCAATTGACAAAGAAAGTTTCAAAGCAAAGACAACTTTATACTACTCTCTTTTCAACGAGTTCTCAAATCAATGCAAAGTAAGAGGAATTGATTTTTTTTCCAAATCATGCAATATGTGATGTTTCAAATTACAGACAACATTTCAATTGAGAAAGAAAGTTTCAAAGCAAAGACAACTTTATACTACTCTCTTTTCCATGAGTTCTTAAATCAACAATTCAATTGAAAAATAAAGTTTCAAAGCAAAGACAACTTTATACTACTCTCTTTTCAACGAGTTCTCAAATCAATGCAAAGTAAGAGGAGTTGATTTTTTTTCCAAATCATGCAATATGTGATGTTTCAAATTACAGTCAACATTTCAATTGAGAAAGAAAGTTTCAAAGCAAAGACAACTTTATACTACTCTCTTTTCAATGAGTTCTCAAATCAATGCAAGGTGGGAGGAGTTGAGTCTTTTTCCATACAACTCACATTCAACACATCAAACTTGAAATTGATCTTTCAATTCTAAAGAAATTGTAACACTTGCAAAATCAAAGCAAAATTCAACACCTCCAAAAAGCTTTTATATGTTTCGATTGATAAAGAACGTTCGAATGTAAGCAAAGCAAAGCCACACAATACGAGTTCCTTTATTCCAAAAACAATCAATACTTATAATTTTAAGGAATAACACACCCAATATAATTTGAACAAATCGAATATTGAAACTGTGATCTCTTCAAACAATAGCCAATCTAAAAACCAACTCAACACTTCCAATTTCAAAAATTCACATAATCAATATGCAATTCTTATCATTTTTGAAGATGTTATGTTGAAAATTTTCAAAATAATGGACTAAAATGACATTCAAAATGTAGAAACCACGACCTTTGTCAATGGATAAGGAGAAAATATCAATCTAAAATTGATCACCAAACATACCTCGGATCTCAGTGGGATCTTTCTCAAGTGAACCATCGTCTCTACGAAGGCCATGTACTCTGCCAAGAACCACTTTCCTCTAAGTTATAAATTCAACAAACAACTTGCATTCCTCATCTCCCTCCTTAATCCGCTATAACTTGGCATGAACCCTGATAGATCTTGTAATATACTCATCCACCATATGCACCACAAACTCCTAGCATGTTGCATCCTCTTAAAGGACAATATTATGCACATCATCCTTAAGGAGAATATCAACCTCTTCCAACTTCCACCTAGCCTCTTGAGGCTTCATTCTATGCTTATTAGCAATCATACCACCCTATCCATGAATGAATTTGACAATACTCTAAATGGTTGCCTTAATTAATGAAAACCCTAATGTCAAAGTGTGGAATGTCTTACATGTTCAATCCTTAGGTTATGATATCAAATGCAAAAAAATGCATACAATTTAGGGATTAATAGATTTTGTGGCTTGTGCTAAACTATTAAAGCCATCATGAGCATGGAGTTGCATTTGAGTTCAAAATAGAAAAATTTCAATTCCAAGAGGAAAATGTATGGGTACTTATGCTTATAAGGATCTATACTTATGCTTCCTCCATATAGTACTTTGTTTGACGGATGGGATATGTGATCGTATGGAATGCGTGTATAAAAGCCTCATCATGGATAATCAATTTTAAAAGATGTCTTATACAAGATTTATATGAGGAAGATTGGTTTTCTCATAAAACTATCAATCCTCTTTATTTTTACGCTTAGTGGAACCAATTTTATTAGTTAATTCATTTTACAATTTCACAAAAATATAATGAGTAACATGTGACTGATATACATTCCGTGTAACTCTATATATTATGGCTGGAAACTCATTAGTATGTTATATTTCTATCCACCTTACAAACTTTCCCTTAATCATATCTCATCCATGGTCTTCCAAAAATTAGACTAAAGTGGTGATCATCGTTAAAGTGATGATCATCATCGAGGAAAATCCTACAAGGATTATATTAGATATGTGTGTCTTACTTTGGCTAATACCCAATTATGGTATAACCTTGCAAGCTTCGGGATCTTGGGCATTTACTTCGCACATTTCTTCATTCTTGTCCTCGTGCTAGTTTGCCTCTTCACTCCATGCCCGATTGGACTATGTGAAGGCAATAATGAAGTGTAGTGATGAAATTTCTAGAGAAGATGGTATAATTTTCCAATGGAGGAAGATCTTTGTCATAACTTGTAGCACGAGAGAGGCAAGATGGAATGGCTCTGGTCTGTCTTCTGATTCTGAATCTGTAATGCCTTCCAAGGGCATTAAGAATTTTAATCTAAATAAGCTTCTATTTCTTTTTTCATTCTATAAATGCCTAATAATATTAATACAACCACAAATGGTGGACTTCATAATTGTATGAGTAAACACCCTATAAGCATCATGTAACCATAGCAGCATATAAAGAGTTTGCAACAACATATAAACAACTTAAATTCAAGAGTTTGCAACAACATATAAACAACTTAAATTCAAGAGTTTGCAACAACATATAAACAACTTAAATTCAGAAGAAAAATACCTCTATAAAGGAATGGTGATGAAGTCCAAATTGAGCAAGCCTTCATCTTCTTCATCTCGAGTTGCTTCTATCTTCATTTCCCAAAGTGGAACCACGGTTTACCTCCCAGCCAACTAGGGGCCTAGCCGGCTCCCTAGCCCCAGGAAGCCATCTAAATGGTCCCATCCAAATGGTTCCTGGCCCTCCGTGCCTGAGACCCCCAGAGAACAGAACGGTGATGCACCAGTAGGCTATGTATCAAATCTTCCAAGAGTTCTCAAACTCTTCCAACTCTTCAAAACTTCTCATACCCCAAAATACCCAAAATTCTCCATCCTAGAATACTCTCACCAAAATAATCTTCAAGAGAAAAAGAACCTCCCTCCTTCCACTCTCAAGTCTCATATTAATATCCAAAAATCCTCATCCTCCAATAAATTCCCATAAATAATAGTCATCAATCAATAAATTCATTTTCTCCAAAAAAAATTAGAAATTTGATTTAAATAATTAAAATATTAATAAACATGGATGCAAAGTCTCACTTGTCATGCTTCCGTATTAATGCAACTATGACAACCAATTTCTAAAAAATTGTGCAAATCCTGTCTATCCATTTATTTATATTATCCTTTCATTCATAAGTCAAATAAGATATTTTCATATACTATATTATACTATGACATATTTTATATTATATGTATATAATTATATATGTTATTTAATAATCCAATCAATTTATATAAATCTAAATCATATTAAACAAGTCAACAAACTCATACTTTCAACACACAAGTAATGCTTTCATCAATTCGTCAACCACGTTACTAATAGATAATATAATCATATTAATTTATTCATCGATCGACCAATCATAGTAATGTAATCACGAATTGACGTATGCATGGCCAGTGCACACGTCTTAAGCGTGCGTACTAATAATCACATTTAATGCTCCTAATAAATTATTATTACATCCTCTCGAACAACATATAGAAGAACAATTAAACACTGCATCATTCATCATTCATAATCATTCATACAGAAACAATAAGACAAAATTAGATAAACATAATGGTGAAATCAAACATATAATCGTGATGGTTAATAACAATCAAGAACACCATCCAATCCATCATTGGTACCATCCATCACATCAGTAATCCAGCCCCTAAATCACCACTACTTCCATCTCCTGACCTCACCATCCCGTCCTCTGCTGCAATTTACTGTGGCGTCGACTACACGACCTAACCACATATAGAACCCGTAAGCGGAAGTGTTGATCGACCACATTGACCAAGCTTCCCCAGCAGGAATCCGCTAGTCATCATCACACGTCTAGGGGAGTGCACTACACAAACCTCCCATGACTCCAGGTTTCGGGGGATAAACGGTGGGAAATTCCTCCACCCCCCCTAATAGCACTAGGGTCAACACCCTACATCAACCATACTATGTCATCACTGTTCTAAGGGGTTCCGTCATTGAAAAACCACTTTGGAAAGTCACAATTCCTGTCAAAACTCACACTCACCCACAAGTCATAGAAATATTGGAATTCACAATTAAATAGCATGAAATTTGATATAACATCATTATACTCATGATGTTTAATACATCTCGTGCCCCTTGGCAATATAGGAATCCGCCTATCTCATAGCCAATGAACATGTGGAATAGTTCATCATTAACATGAAACATATATAAAGCCATACCCAACTCTTTCAAGTGTTAATCCATTTCACTAATACAACATTTACAAATAATCATGTAAGTACTTTTGCGAACAACTAAATTAGCATTCCTCATATGGATATTCTATATTCAATTTTGAATGTTCAAATGAAATAACATATTCATTGTCATTAATAAATTAAAACATTATATTCCATTTACTGTCCACACATAGGGAGTCCATATATTCACATAACAATAGTCTTACTCAACTTAGATGAGTCTAACATATAATAAACAAATGAAAATGTTAAGCTAATTCACATTAGAGTTTTAATTACTAAGTGTGCAAATATGGGGCATTACATACACCCACCCTTCAAGAAAGTTCATCCCGAAGTTAAGGTCATTCGCAATTTTAAGAAAAATCTCGATACCATATCTTTATTCCTTTCGACTAAAATACCTTAGCCATGCTAGTCCCATGAGACATTCACATGATCAACATCTTGCTATTATATAATTTTACCTCTTCCACCACATAGGATGTGTTCTCAAGTTACGCTTTACATGATATACACACAATTGATCTAACTTCATCAAGGTTTATCAATTCATTTAGTCCTAGTTAGTTAACATATAATCATAATCTGTTGTTGTTTTCTATATCATAGTTCATAAGAAGACCTTGTCTCCCATATCACATTCCCTTAGGTTCAAGGTGTATTGTTATGACTCATTTATGGATATTTAGCTTCAATGAATCTTTTCTTAATAATCAGTAATTACTTTCTCATTATTATATTCAATTAGACTCAAATCTCAACAGTATCTTGAATGATGTGCTATATAATAATCTGGATAGCACCATGTCTATCAATGAGTACACCTCACCAATTAACACTTGTCAAAGGAGAATTGCGACACACGAGTCTCATGCTATGTAGAAAATACTTGTTGTTTCCATTTTACACATAGATCGCTTCCAACCCTTATAGTTTTAACTAATTTGTCTAATAGTGTGATTACCTCATGAACATCGTGAATCTCGACCCACATATCTACATAGGTACATCATATAGCTATATGTTATATGACAAAGCTTCTACATCATAACCCTACCTTAGTATATTTTCACGATGGGAAGGGTGCTACTTTACTTAATGCAATTAATCAGATATTGATATTTACCAGGATGCATATGACTAGGCATGTGCTACACATACTCATCCTACTTATTTATTCGATGGTTTTGTAAGGATACTTATAATTTTCCATAAATAAATTCTTTTGCAATTATATCATTGAACCGCACACAATATTGACCACTTATGGCCTCTAGCCCTATTCGATCACTATCCAGCTCCCTCAATCTCTTTTCACTTACAATGAAGGAAGTCCATATGTAGGATGAAGATTCCCCTTACTCATGGGTAGGTTTAGAAAATTATGTCCCATTAATGTTTATCATTTACCCTTGGTTTATTTATTAATAAGGAAGACTTCCAAGGTGAACACTATAGTTGCTCTACTAAATATGCATCCTTGCTTGTTAATTTATTAACCAAATCATAAGTTGTTGTCTCTTTTGTTTTTTGTTTGTTTAACCAGTGTTGATACTCTAGATGATGCTGACCAATTATTTAATAAATGCCCCTACCCACAATAGTATTACAAAACTTGCATAGGTTTACAACTTACTTTCCCTCGGGGTCCATCAACATATTATCTATAATATTACTTGTAATTATTACACTTAGAATTACCCATTCTTAATATCTTCCACTTTCCTAGTCATGCTTTGTAACAATTTATCTATACCTTATCCTTACATCATAATAACAACATGATCTCTAGTCTTTGGACATCTTATGCTTTTATTCTTACCAAGAATTTTATTTTTATTATGAAAGTTCAACACCGGGGTGAACATGCCCCATGCTCTTTATTAGAGTTGAAACTAACTTTAGTTAACTCCCAAGACTTATCTTGGAATAGTTATATGGAAAATATCCCCTCGAAAAACATCATATTAGGCATACCGATTTCTTTTGGTTAACCTTTATCTTAACCACTAGACCATCTACTCATAATGTGGGAGGAATAATTATTGTCATTATTACAAAATTTCAATCATTTCTCAACACGATCGTTATAGTTCATAAATTCATCAACAAGTATATAGTCATACTTAATTATAGGTCAACTAAACCACCTCACCTTAATAATTAATAAGTGAATAAGTGGGGAATGGCCCCTATGTTATACATCACACACCCTTTCCTATTCCATCAAATTCCTTCCTAGCTACAAACGTGTTTCATTACCTCACCCAAAACCTTAATACATATAAGACTATACTTGGGTGGTTAGTAATGGTTTTTAACTTTTTACTTCATACTTGAGCCCTTAAGCGGCCCACATTGTATCATAATTCAGTGTAGGATAAGCTTGCAAATTTTCCAACTAAGTCACACATATTGCAATTTACGTAAAGATTGGATTTCAAAAGCCCTTTAGAATATGTGATGGTAGGTAGTCACGAATTATTTTCTTACACTATATCTTTATATCTTTATATTTTTATTACAATATTCATTGTCTTTATATTTTCAATTTTTACTCTATATTTACTTATATACCCTATTTCTTATAATAACATTTATGTACTCTATTTCTTAATTAAAGCACAAGTTATGTATTATTCATCACTTATATATATATACACATTATGCTAACTTCATGACTTATCTCCATTATCATGCATTTATGCATCTATATTCTATGCCATCCTCTTCTCATTGTTTATTTAAAAATTTATACTTTATATAGAGAGAAATGTATGGAAAATTAGTGACGGCCAAAACGAGGAGACATGTGGCTATATGAATTACTCATTTACTATTAACAAGATTTTAACAAGATTATCTTTATTTTTATTAATAAATTAATCTATAATACCACATCAATGGATCAACCGCACTTGCTCCTACTTGCAGTCAACTGAATCTATAATATCATGTAATACCGTAAGACGTTAGATTAAAATATCATGATAATTTTGTCATAATTATGAATTATATAAGTACTCTTTATCAAATGAATTCTTTAGGGTTGTGTTTTTTTGTTTATTTAAATTTTTTGTTTTTTGTTTTTTTTTTATGATTTTGGAGAAGGCCGTCTCATCAGGTGACACTCCATGCCCGTTATTTAAAGGCAAAGTGTTGTAGCACAAGGTAATTAATTGGCATTGAAAGAGTAAATCCTGTCACATACCACAACATCAATTTTCGTCAATCCTATTAATGACTTTTGTGTGGAACCCTTTAACACGAATTCCATGGCCTGCCAATTAATTATGACATACATCTGTCATAGTTATTACTCTCAAGTATCTGTCTGTCACTTCTGACTTTCCAAGATAACTATGGATTGCAGGGTTGAGAATTGCCCAATCCATTTCATGCATTAATGGTAGCAGTCGACTTCACACAAGATAGGAAGACTACCTGAAGACGGGTCTTTCACACACTATGGCAATCCATGAATAGATAGCTAATAGCATATTCTATCTACTTTTAAGATATTGTGTATAGCCATCAGATCCACCGGAGTTACAACTATTTCACGCAACTAGGGCGGTTGGAAATAGTTCTCAGCCACAAATTGACCAACCTCAGTACGGCCTCAATTTTACTTTACTAGCTGCGTCATTGCTCCAAGAGAAAAGCTTTAGACAAAACCACCAAACCCAGGTGGTTGTGAGCCTTCAAGTACACTCATATTTAAGTATTGAGTCCAATTAAGCTATAGAAACATGGACTGTAATCCATGCCATTTATGGTAACAGCTTGGATTTACTTACTATTAAGTCAAGCTAGTTCTAATTTAGTAGTTACTATAGTTAATGGCGTGCTACGTCCTTACTGGGATACCAGCACTATTCCCGGCAGGGAGCTACAATAGAATCATAACAAAAGCTGATCTATCATTCTACAACAAAGGTAGCAGGTTTCGTATTATCCATATCTCTAAATTAGCTAGTATATTATTTACTGGTTGCAGATATATACTATGAAAAGTGTGTAAAGTACGTAAAAAGCAGTAAGAGTTCATTGTCTTTCTTTATGCAATTTATTACATAGAGCAAGAACAATTTATGCTTAATTATGTTGTACACAGTTCTCAAATTTTCAATAACTAAAGCAGGAAAACAATCAAAATAATAATGCACTAATAAATACAGAGATAAGTTGTGGTTCTAGATATGGATTTTTTATTATTATTATTATTATATATATATATATATATATATATTTTTTTTTTTTTCAAAATAAAATAGTTTACATTTTATTTTCGAATAAAAGTATAAATACTTTTCATTTTATGGGCAAAATTAATATTTAGTTATTACTCACATAAACTCACATCTCGTAAATCATGTAATCCTCAATTTTTTAAGGATGCCTTCCCCCGTTTTTGTTTTTGTTTTTTTCAAAATGAAAAAAAAATTACTTATTATTAATAGCAAAATAATTGTTTACAATAAACAAGATCCAACATAACGCTTCATATGAAGCATAAGATGTCTTTCTCTTTTATTGGATACAACCTACGAACTGTAATTAGTTCTCTCGTATGAAGAAAATGCCCTTAGTCTCCTCCATGCATTTAATTTTTACCTACTTAAAACTTTAAAACATGGCACCCAGTTTGATTGTGTATATGCGTAACAAGAACACCACTAACTCTAATCCAAGCGGGGTCTCCATGAACACTTATTATTATTATATCTATATGATGTGTAATGGATAGATATCCAGAAATCAATTGTGAAATACGTATAAGACATGAATTAAAAGTTAATATCTTTTCCCAAGATATACACGATATGGTCACTCATTTCATCATTTTTTGTTTATTATTAACCCCTTTTTTTCTATTTTTAATGTGATAAGACTATTGCCTGACCAGCGTGGTGTCACAAGCCTGTATTTTAATTACTTGACAGAGAGTTGCACTAGTCATGACTATGACTGAATTTAATATTTTACATATGTGTTTTATTATCCTTCCACGTAGTCTTTGCTTCAATAAATTATTAATCCCTTGTACGAGATTATATTGACTCGGAGTCTCGGTCTCGTTGTTAGAAGTACAAATCGCACTAAGTTTCCACTTTCCTCCACTGACAATTGTAACAGATGTCTACGTTTAACACTATAGCTCTTGAACCAATACCTAGCTTTGATAATTGTGTTTACCTCATTTATGAGGACACCTGCTGTTTCCAGAAATTAAACAAAAGAAACTATAACACTCAACACCAGGACAACCTGCATGAGGGCCACGCGGTTGTTTCTCCACGACTATGAGATAAGATGGGTTTTCCCCTTCCCTTCGCTCAATTTCGCGCCCCAATTTTTTTTTATTTTCTTCCTCTGTTTCGAGATTGGTTGTTTCGAAAACATAATTGTGGTATTTTTTTATGTTTTCACAGGAGAACAAGCATGCATGTTTGGATTACATGTTATGAGAACATAATTGCAGTTATTTTAAAGTTTTTGTAGTTCTTGCTCACATTTATTCGTATGGTACGGTGAAGTCTTATGTTTTGTCTAACTGAGTATGTGCTATGAAAACCCTGAAGTTCAAAAGATGCATGGTTAAAAGTGAGTTTGGTTTATCTTTTCTTTTGTGTCTGTGCATGCCAAGATGTTGATGCATCCGACACATGTTCACAGGTATCTTGTCTTCCTGCGGCTGTACAACCCCACTATTTCTTGTAGCGGAATTGATTCTAACTCACTTACCTAGGTTGCCTAAGACTCTTTCATAGTGTCCAGTTTAACATTCTTCACTGTGGGGATCTTCTTCCATGTCCTCATCAACAAACCTGAGACAAAAGGCAAACAAGCGACTGCACATTGTTGCGAGCAATGGAGTCTCCAATAAAGCCCCAAACCTTATTCCTTACTATGTGCAAGAATCTGCTGGCATTAAAACATGGAAGATCACAGCCATCAGGCTTCCATCTCCAGTACAAATAGCCTGAATTTGGGCGTCCATTTTTCATACAATTCTGGTGATCCGGTATATCCCTGCAGCTCGCATTCGTATAAAAGGGACCAGCAGGCTCTGGGATCCATTCCCCCCTGAACAGATCGCATTGTTCCCCTATGTTGATAATGCCCTCCACAGCAGTTTCTGTGGCATGACTGGATGCAGGTTGAGTAGAGTGGTTGTAGGAGAGAGGCGCACTAGTAGTTGTTGTGTTGATAACGCCCTCCATAGTGATTTCTAAGGCATGACTGGATGGAAGTTGAGTAGAATAGTTGTATGAGAGAGGCGCACTAGTAATTATTGTGTAGAATGAAGAAGAGGAATATGAGAAGTAAACATGGAGTATGATGGAAAATGGGAGAAAACTAGCTATGAGGAAGATTAATGTTGGCCTCCGTGTATTTAAGCTCTAGGGTTTTGCTTTATTATCGTGTATTATTGGTATGTTCAGTTACGATCTTGCAATTTTTCCTCATTTTCACATTAAATCTGGTGGTCATCTATATTCGTTTGTTGTTCATTATTTGCATAATCTACAGAGTTTAGTATGAGTTGTTGAGGTTGAGTGAGTTTCAGTTTTGGATTCCTCATAGCCGACAGCCATGGCAAACCCTTATTCTGGCAATTTAGGGAGGAGCTTATAGGACAGGCCAGATCCTGCGATGATAACAAATGGACCCTAGCTGCCTCGCAACTCGCCCTTGCAGATCATATGAGGTCCTTAACTGGAAGCCGAGCGACATTGGAGTCAAGGGAGGAACTCTGCATGCAGGTAGTGGTTGCAGTGGCCATGGCTTGCCCTAAGGGGTTTGGCCATGGCCCTCGATATCTAACCAATTAAATTTTGCTATCAACCTCAATGAAAATCATGGTCTAGGAGTGATAATGTTCAAATTGCAGGTTATAGATAAAATTTGAGTGAATTTGGGATGGCTCTAGGAATACCGTCTACCACAATGGGTTGAGGGGCCCTGCTGTAATGGGTGTTTATGAGATGCGATATGCGACTAGCCAACAATGAATCGTATTAACCCTATCTGCGCCCTCTCCAAGTTGGGCTGCGCTGGGTTTTTTTTTTTTGATTATATTTTGTGTTCTCCATGATGCACTTGTTGTAGGTATTTGAAATTGTTTCGATAAATGTTTTGCAAATATTTCTGGACAGGAAATTACTATTTAAAATTTGCCATAATCTGGGGTGGCGTTGTGCCTTACAGTTTCATAGAGTCGGTTGCAGGGAGTTGATCCTTGGATGTTCTTTCAATAAAACTTTACAAATAAATCTGGTTATAATATTTTTTGTGAGAAAGTGTTGACATGTGTGTCAATGTGATAGATTTATATGAGCACAGAAAACTTACTCAAAAATCTTTCGAGTCTTGTTTAAATTCTAAATAAGGATATGCAATATGCACATAATTTATTTCATTCATTTCATGTGAGTACAAAGAATTAAGTAAATGTGATAAACTTCTGTGAAATGTAGAATTCCTTTATTCATTTGTTGTTTTATGCAAGTTGTGGCTAAAGTACCAGCTGTGGAGACCCTTGAGTAGGGCTAGCTTTGGAAAGTGACACATTGTGCACAGGTTTTATCTTTTTTTATTTTTATTTTTCATATATGTATACATTTATTAACCTAGTTTTCTATTATATTGCAGGAAGAATATGCCCATCCGCCATAGATTTGGAGTATGGGAGTCCGTTTACTTTACAGGAAGCCTCCTAGCTTTTCTCCAAAACTTTATGTTGAATTTTCTGGGTGGAGGATGCTAGGTTTACACATAATTTCAAAATTTTCTGTTCAATATATATATATATATTGTTCAAGTTCTGTTTCTATTATGCTTTATAAATAAATAGATAAAAGGCTCTTCAAGTTATCTCCCCCTTTTTTTTGTTGCAGACATCATGTTTGTTTGTTATTTTCTGGTAAATTTCACTATAATTCCAGGTGTAGTTAGGCCCTAAGGTCTGAGTGTTTGAGCCTTACGCTCTGATACCATGTGTAATGCCTTCCAAGGGCATTAAGAATTTTAATCTAAATAAGCTTCTATTTCTTTTTTCATTCTAGAAATGCCTAATAGTATTAATACAACCACAAATGGTGGACTTCATAATTGTATGAGTGAACACCCTATAACCATCATGTAACCATAGCAGCATATAAAGAGTTTGCAACAACATTTAAACAACTTAAATTCAAGAGTTTGCAACAACATATAAACAACTTAAATTCAAAAGAAAAATACCTCTATAAAGGGATGGTGATGAAGTCCAAACTGAGCAAGCCTTCATCTTCTTCATCCTGAGTTGCTTCTATCTTCATTTCCCAAAGCGGAACCACGGTTTACCTCCCAGCCAAATAGGGGCCTAGCCGGCTCCCTAGCCCCAAGAAGCCATCTAAATGGTCCCATCCAAATGGTTCTTGGCCCTCCGTGCCCGAGACCCCTAGAGAACAGAACAGTGATGCACCAGTAGGCTATGTATCAAATCTTCCAAGAGTTCTCAAACTCTTCCAACTCTTCAAAACTTCTCATACCCCAAAATACCCAAAATTCTCCATCCTAGAATACTCTCACCAAAATAATCTTCAAGAGAAAAAAAACCTCCCTCCTTCCACTCTCAAGTCTCATATTTATATCCAAAAATCCTCATCCTCCAATAAATTCCCATAAATAATAGCCATCAATCAATAAATTCATTTTCTCCCCCAAAAAAAAGAAATTTGATTTAAATAATTAAAATATTAATAAACATGGATGCAAAGTCTCACTTGTCATGCTTCCATATTAATGCAACTATGACAACCAATTTCTAAAAAATTGCGCAAATCCTATCTATCCATTTATTTATATTATCCTTTCATTCATAAGTCAAATAAGATATTTTCATATACTATATTATACTATGACATATTTTATATTATATGTATATAATTATATATGTTATTTAATAATCCAATCAATTTATATAAATCTAAATCATATTAAACAAGTCAACAAACTCATACTTTCAACACACAAGTAATGATTTCATCAATTCGTCAACCAAGTTACTAATAGATAATATAATCATATTAATTTATTCATCGATCGACCAATCATAGTAATGTAATCACGAATTGACGTATGCATGGCCACTGCACACGTCTTAAGCGTGCATACTAATAATCACATTTAATGCTCCTAATAAATTATTATTACATCCTCTCAAACAACATATAGAAGAAAAATTAAACACTGCATCAATCATCATTCATAATCATTTCATCACTCACCCACAAGTCATAGAAATATTGGAATTCACAATTAAATAGCATGAAATTTGATATAACATCATTATACTCATGATGTTTAAACATCTCATGCCCCTTGGCAATATAGGAATCCGCCTATCTCATAGCCAATTAACATGTGGAATAGTTCATCATTAACATGAAACATATATAAAGCCATACCCAACTCTTTCAAGTGTTAATCCATTTCACTAATACAACATTTACAAATAATCATGTAAGTACTTTTGCGAACAACTAAATTAGCATTCCTCATATGGATATTCTATATTCAATTTTGAATGTTCAAATGAAATAACATATTCATTGTCATTAATAAATTAAAACATTATATTCCATTTACTGTCCACACATAGGGAATCCATATATTCACATAACAATAGTCTTACTCAACTTAGATGAGTCTAACATATAATAAACAAATGAAATGTTAAGCTAATTCACATTGGAGTTTTAATTACTAAGTGTGCAAATATGGGGCATTACAGAATCTTCCTTGTGTTTGTGTTCTCACCAAGGAACGATGTAGGTTGGCTCGTGGGAAAAACCCTATGGATGATGTGCAATTAATGGCATGAAGAACAAGTCTACTTTGCTAATGCACGAAGCAGGACATTGAAGGGGAATTACAACATGCAACATGGAGTTTGGCATTGGTTCATTAGGTAATCTCATTGCTAACTTTTGGAGGTGGAAGCTAGGATTTTTCTTAGTTTTCCCTAGCTAAGGTTTTCAAGGGAATGTACTTAAAGATCAATCATCTTATTGTGTTAGGGCCCTACCCTAACCTCCTCAACATATAGGTTGTTATGTATTAAGGTTGTGTATTAAATAAGGACAATAAACTAGATATACTGTGAAAGTAATATTTGTAAAAAGATTTGAGGTTTCACCACTAAGAAGATTTACTAGAAGGTTATGCTTACTAGAAAGTTCCTTCACTAGAAACTATATATAGGAGTAGAAGAAATGAAACATGATGTTTTGTAAATTATTTTGTAAGTGGAGCTTGGCTTCATTTCAAGGTTGCCTCCTCAAGAGGGAAAGTGAACATTACATTCATCAAAAATATATTTTTATTATGATATTTTGTTAATTACAATTATCTATTTTTATGATGGTTCTATCTTTTAATATGAAATATTGTTTTATTTTGTTATATTATGATATATATCATATGGTATTGAAGCAATTTTAAATCTTTTTAACATTAGAGATGTGTTTTCATATACATAAATAACAGAATTATCTTTGTTCAATCAATTATAAAAGTGTTTATTTTTATTCATAACATTGATGTAACTTGTATAACATTTCCCTAGTATTAATATCTTATACAAAACCGTAAATATGTTTCACACTTTATGGCAAAGCATAGTAAAGAAATGTATAATACAATCACAAGAGCTTTGGTATATTTTTGAGTTGAAATTTTCAAAAATACATAAAAATACAATGTGTTTTTATGTACATAAATAACACAATGATCTTTGTTCAATCAATCATAAAAGTGTTAATTTTTATGGATAACATTGATCTAATATCTTAGACAAAATCATAAATATGTTTCACACTTTATGGCAAAACATAGTAAAGAAATGTATAATTTAAGTTGAAATTTTCAAAAATACATAAAAATACAATGTGTTTCCATGTACATAAATAACACAATTATCTTTATTCAATCAATTATAAAAGAGTTTATTTTTATTGATAACATTAATGTAACTTGTATAACGTTTCCATAGTATTCATATCTTGGACAAAATCGTAAATATGTTTCACACTTTCAGCATAGTAAAGAAATGTATAATACAATCATAAAAGCTTTGGTATATTTTTAAGTTGAAATTTTCAAAAAAAACCATAAAATTACAATCTTTCAAGGAGTTTCGGTATATTTATATAATTTTAAATATATTTAAATTAAGAATGAAACAATATTTGGATTTTGAATGGGATTGAAACAATATTTAGATTCAAAGATAAAATTATTTGTACTACATAAAATTATATGTACAATTTTTTTTCTTATTTTTCCAATCATTTGTAAGCACTAATATGTGATTGTACATTAAAACTTTGCTAAAACTTTAAAACAAGAGATTATGATGAATATTAATAGATCTTCAAGATAACTATAACAATAGATTAGAATAGATATCATTATTTGTAGATTAAGATAGATATGTCATGTTTCCTCTTATTGATCCAATTCTAGGTTTTTCAACAAACTCACTCAATCCTATTCATCAAATTCATATAAATAAATAAAATTTATGTTTGTAGATGTTATTCAAAAATAAATATGTACAGCGGAATTAAACTATCCACACATATTTTACATGCATTCAACATATCAATAACAATCATCAAATAATTAAATCATTGCAGAAGTAAAACACATATAGAATACTTATCTTGTTGGTGAAGTTGTCCCAAGCAACTAGCTATGCAGCTGCAGCGTTCCACCCAGCCATAGACCAACTATGTTCATCAATCTCTCAGCATAGTTGCCACCCCCGAGCTGGGCATGATTTCCGCAAGGAATGGGAACACTCAAGCTCATACACAACAAAGTGCACATAAGATCTAAGCCAAGCCAGCCCATAGTTGGGTTTATCAAGTCAGATCTGAACCCTCTATTTTTGGATGTTTGCACTCACTCAAGCCAAAGCAATGGATACCCATAACGCATGCCCAAGCATACTCTTCCTACACACAACAAGCACAATTGTTGGCATAGCAAAATGTTTTCAACTATGGGTTGTACAAAACAAGATGTCCATGGATTTTCCCCAAATCGTGGCCAGTAAAAAATGGATTGTGGGAAGGGGAAAATCGACCATAGGGAGAAAAACAATTTTCTATGGATCTTTGAGCATCCAAATGGACAAAAACAACATCAATGAAACCCTAGGGACACCAAAATGGACTCCTCTCTTCCCCACTGTTATATATCACAAAAACGCCCTCCCAACTAGAGAAAAAATGGAGGAAAACTCAGAATCGTGGGGGTAAACGCTTGGGTAGCTTCAAACTCGTGAGAGAGCCAAACTGGTTGATGAATAATGGCTTGGAGAACAATTTTGTGGTTACTTTCTTGCCCAAGAAGCCAAAAACACGTTTTTCCCAAAATGGTGGCTTGTCCATACCCGAATTTGGACAATCATACCTCTCCAATCCCAAAGCATTAACTATCTCAACCAACTCTTGGAAGAAATAAATGATTGGGTGTATAAGTCAAAATGGGTAGTTGAAGGTTTATGGGTTCTCTCATTGACACTTGGCTTGACTTGATTAGCTCCCAGGGTTTGAATATTTTCCTCTCAATTCCTTACAAAAATCATGCCCCCATACTCTTATTGCATTGCATTGCATAAGCTAGTTGTGGTTATTTTATTAAAATGCATATTTACATGATATTTACAGTTTCTATTGTGTTTGGATAGCACACAAACCATATGCATCAATTTTAACACTAAATCGATAGTGGGGCCTTGGCCTTGAACTCCTCACCACTATTTTATAACGATATTACATCATTTACATTTTTAATGCAATGGGATCAAAATCGAGATATTACACGATAATTTCAACTGATTTTTGCATATGTCAGGAAATGCTTCCAATGATGATTTTTATTTGAGTTAGGCGATTTTGATTGAACATTTTGATGAAATTGTCCTTTAGTTTCTAGTACATCCATCCAAAAAAACAAAGAAATAGGTGGGCTTCCCCATGGCATGGGATAACTGGCACTCAAATCGCCCCGCTTTTCCGGCGATTTGTTCCCTAGATCCAGTTATAAAAACCGGCGGAATCGTAGTTCCACCCCATTTACTGCGGAACTATGCCATGGAACTATGCCCCTAGGGGTTTTGACCCATTGTAAGACGACCCAAATCGTCAAAATTCCAAAAAAATAACCGAAAAGGATGGAATTGTGCCTCGTCGGAAAATTTTCCATCGTCAATCGCCAAAATACCAAGGCGATTTAAGTACCAGTTATCACACGCCCTTCCCCACCGGGCGATCCCATTGGGGCAGCCACCAGCACGGAGCACATCTCCATTGGTTTCCACGGTAAACCTACGAGGACTAGTCTCCCCTAGCCATTCCCAGCAAGAAATACCCATCTTTTAGATCTACATAAACTTTCCTTTAACACTAACATTGATGAAAATCAATATACTGACAGCTTAGTCTTCCTACCTATGTACAGTTTCTCTTCATTTACAT
Source organism: Larix kaempferi (assembly GCA_027924585.1). Classification (NCBI taxonomy): domain Eukaryota; kingdom Viridiplantae; phylum Streptophyta; class Pinopsida; order Pinales; family Pinaceae; genus Larix; species Larix kaempferi. Next base: position 11,366,467 of record BSBM01000549.1, on the reverse strand, counting down.
ACAATACCAAGCAACGTTGGTTTTATAATACCACTCAAACGAGGGAAACAGCCTTAGCAAGCCAAGAGTATACAGATGAAGGAGCCACAGATGTAAACACAGTGTGCAGGCGGAGCATAATTATTGGAATCCATGACATAAAGCTTTTGTGCATCCGAGCTACATATGTAAATGCGGAATCTAATATCTCACGAGAGAACAAAATAATCATTCAGAAACCTGCAACAAACTTCATGCAACCAAATATCAACTTCCATGCGCTGTATTCTGGATCTACTGGATCTGTTGGGTTTCATTGTGATTAAATAGGCAAAAGATGGAAGATGGAAGTTGATTAGTTAGACTACGCGTGGAGTCTGTTCGGTTGGTTAAAATACGCGTGGAGTAACATGGCATTGTTCGTTGCTTGGCCTGCGGTGATTCCTCCACGACTATTCTGTTCGGCCGCGTAGAGACGACACCACGATGGATTGCAGTTACGGCTATGGAGTGCAGAGCGGCGTGAAGGTAAATTTGATTCCAAATAGTTTTAACTTCGTTTGGCCTTAATTGTGTTTTTTTTATAAATTAAAGAATAATAGTTACAAATTTGTTTAAAATAACTTTTATATGTTTTTATATATTCATTTAATTTATTTTTTTAAATACGGTAATTTATTTTTTTAAACAGAAGTAACAATAATATCAAATAAACACATTGCCACATGAATATGGAAAGAAAACGAATATATAAAATATATAAGATATCTAGAGATACATCACACATCAAAAAATGGATTGTGTCTTGAATCCTAACTCTAGAGTCATCAAAAAAATATAACAAATGTATCTCATGATCATCATGAGTTAATAATAATAATAAATGACGACTAGGATACTGAATGGGAGGACTAATTAATGTTTTTTTCCCGTGAAAAAATACATACTATTGCTATTCAAACTTGAATCAAATAGTACAAGATGGTCCTCATATCAGAGTCTGAGATATTGTCTCCCTCGAGAGGTGGATTTACAAAAATGCAGAATATACATAAGTGCCAAAAACAGACCAAAGGTCCTTGGCCCAGCATATAGCAACATTAACCAAGAGTCAGATAACTTAATCTAAATATCGCCAGGTACCAGAATCAATACATTGATTCTCAAAGTATTCCTCCCACACAATGATATCCTCAGCCGAATCCAATGCTAATTTAGAAAGTTGATCCGCCTGCACATTATGTTCCCGGTAAATGTGCTTCAGTGTGATCTGTCCCAGCTTGTTTAATTCCTCCATAACTCTGTCACACCAATAAGTCAGCTGTAAAACATTAAGATCACATTCCCCCCTGGCCCACTTAATAGTCACTCGCGAGTCGCCAAAAATAAGGACATCAGTTAGGCCAAAGCAATTAGCCACCACTGCCACACACCATAAGGCCATAATTTCTGCTTTCATATTAGAACCCTTTCCGCATTTCATTTTCAGAGCAAAATAATGATCACAGTTGAGGTATATGGTACCCCCAGCCCCACATTCTCCAAGAGCAGCTGCACCATCAAAGAAACATATGGGACATGTGAAAGATAAATTAAGTTGCCCAATATTCCGATGAACCTTGGCCTTATACTCCACCAGGTAACTAGAGTAGTAGCTGATAACATTCTTAGACAGAAGCTGTACCGGAGGTCGAATGTCTTCAAAAATTACCTTATTTCTAGTCCTCCAAACCATCCAGCAGATAAATATAGGCAGTGTTGGGTGTTCCTTACACTCAGTGCGCCACTGGAGTAAGGTATTATCAATATATTCGCCTGCCCAACGAGCTTTGATGTCATAGAACTTATAAATATGCTCCCATAGTTCCAAAGTAAAAGGACACTCCAGTAAGAGATGCTTCGTTGTCTCCAAATTGCATCTGCAGAGAATACACATACTGGGGCCTATCCATCCCATAGAATGAAGATTCTCCCATGACTTCAGCCGATCCTGTAGGACAAACCAGAAGAAGCATTTTATCTTGAGCGGTAGATTCCATTGCCAAAGTTTTCCAAACCACCACTGTTTCGGATATATGCATCTCCCTTTTATAATATAGTGATATGCCGCTTTGACAGTAACAGATCCTGTAGCGTCATTCCCAGACCAAATAACCGAATCATCAATATCCCTAAGCCGAATACCACAGATATTGAGACTGTGTATGTAATCCCTCCATTCCACAGCATCATCCAAGTTAATCTGGAGTTGCGCATCCGTCATCCAGAGACCAAAATCAATATTGGCTATAGTATTTAATGTGACATAACCTCTGTCACGCAGATGCTGAACCAATTGTGGAGATAGACAATAGGACTCGCTCATCCCTGCAATTGGATCCACTCCAATAGCAACCTCTCTACCACAACCCACTTTCCAACATAATGCCGAAGCCATCCATTTGTATACCTTCAGAAACCCGTTCCAAATGGGTGAGATACCACGAACTTTTTTAGTAGGGGTCCGGAGCCAGTGTGAGACCTCCATTCTGATATATTTATGGTGTATGAGTTTAGTCCATAAGGTGTTTCCAAAGAGAGCACGCCATAGGCTATTTAAACGCAGAGCTGCACTAAACACCGACAGATCCCGAATTCCCCATCCACCAGCTTCGAAAGGCAGTGCAATTCTTTCCCAGCCAACCATCACCAGACCCTTCTTATATAAACCCCCGGACCATAAAAAATTAAACAACAGTCTCCTCAGGGAATTAATAACAGAGCAAGGTATGGGCAATAATGAGAGCCAGTATACTGGGAGCCCCATCAAAACCGATTTAACCAATGTTAGCTTACCTCCTATTGACAGGAGCCTATACGTCCAATTTGATATACGCTGCCCAAATCGCTTGATAAGCCACTCCCAGTCTTTGACTAAATATCCATTAGGCTTAAGACTAAAGCCAAGATACCGGAAGCCATCATTAATGGAACAGAAATTATAGGGCAAAATGTTCTGAATCTCCAGCATCCGATCCTCTTGTATAAGATTACCAAAAAAGCAAGTTTTTCTAACACTTACAGCCATCCCAAAAGCCTTACAAAATAATGAAATTATCTGCTGAAAATGCCTCCATTCTGTTACAGAATCCAAACCAGCTAATAAAACGTCGTCAACAAACAACACATGTGTGATATAAAAGTTATTAGCTATTTTGATGCCCAGGATTTTGCCTTCCCGTTTAGCTTGTGAAATCAATCTACTTAATCCTTCAATAACCAGCAAGAATAGCAGAGGAGAAAGTGAGCAACCCTGGCGAATACCCCTAGTGCAGCTGAAGAAAGGGGTAGGGGCCCCATTCACAAGAACCGCAATATTAGCAGTATCCACACAAGACATGATCCATTTGATAGCCATCGCCGGAACACCTATTTGTATCAGAATTAATCTGAGAAAGTCCCAATTAACTCTGTCGTAGGCTTTTTCCAAGTCAATTTTGAGGAAGATAGCTTTCTTTTTCTTAACTTTAACAGAATGAAGAATCTCCTGCGTGATCCCCACAGCATCATGTATTTGTCTATCCTTTAAAAAGCCAAATTGCTCCTTAGAAATGAACCTAGATAGCACCGGCTTTAACCTTCCCGCAATGATCTTAGAAACAATCTTGTAAATCAAATTGCACAGTGCTATTGGTCGGAAGTCACCAAAATGTTTCGGATCATTCACCTTAGGAATTAGTGTTAAGAAAGTAGAATTCAGGGCTCCTGACATATAGCCCTCCAATCTGGTATATTCCACCAATTTGACCAGTTCCTCCCCCATTAAATCAAAGAAATGTAAAAACAATTCAACCGTCCAGCCATCCGGGCTTGGACTCTTCTCCTTGGCGAAGAGTTTCAAAGTGCTCTCCACCTCATCCAACGTCACTTCCCGACACAGCTCTCCAGTTGAATCCTCATCAAAAAACCTGGGATAGTACTTAATCACCTGTAGCTAGGACTCAAGGTCACATAATGGATCAGCAGTATAAATGTTCCTAAAATGTTCCAATGCAAGTTTCTGTATCTCCTGTTGTCCAGTGATGACGGCCCCCGAGCTATCAAGCATCTGCCAAATAGTATTGCAATTCCTGCGAGCCGATGCAAAGGAATGGAAAAACCTAGTATTGCTATCCCCCAATTGCACCCACAGCGCTCTACTCTTCATTCTCCATTCCATTTCCTCTCGCAGATAGATATCAGTCTTTTCTTTTTCAAGTTCCCTGATTTTGTTGAACTTTACCTCCTCCACAGGCCCACAAAAACTACAGCTATAAAGATCCTGCAATTGTGTCTCAACCCACATTAACTTCTGTCTATCCAACTGCTTTTTAGTGTGAATCCAATTAGAAACAACCTGTTTGAAAAGTTTAAGTTTCCTGCAGAATTTATCGACAGGATTAAGTTCACAATCAACAATAATATTTTGCCATTCAACCTTAGCAAATTGGACAAAATCCTCCAGCTTAAGCCAAGAACAATCAAATTTGTAGGGAAATTTCTGCAAATAAACACAGTCATCTGTTAAATTTTCAGTATTAAATCACAATACTATAGGATCTTTGCTGAGAGAATAACATCTACAGTATATCAATGCATGACAATCATAATATGACAAGCATCACAAGCATCACAAGAATCAAAAGCATAGAGACAAGAGACACAGAGTTTCCGTGGGGAAAACCCTAAGGTGAAAAACCCCACAAACTTCCTCAGAGATAGAGAGAGCAATGGCTCAACCAAAATACAACCAAATAATACAGAGATAGTCTCCTAGCAGATGATCCTCCTCCTCCTCACTAGTGCGCCACTTTCCAGAGAGAGAGATAGATACTTTTTCCGAGTGAGTAAAATAGAGATCTCCTATCTCTATTTATACTCACCTTTTTGCCCAGTGACCTACTGGGGCCGACTTGTCTACTTGAGTACATCCACATTATATTATATATTAATTAGGGCCGACCCCATAAGGTGGTCTAATAACCCATCGGCAAGTACACACACTTGCGACACTTGTCAATCCACATGACGACACTTCCTTATAGAGGAATAACACATCTCTTATAAGGGTACAATAAATATACATATAATATACTGATGAAATACATTCCGAAGTTACATATACATCAACACTCCCTCTTAACAAGGAAGGTATTTCTCGACACAGATCTGCTAGACAAGTCTTCTTCACTGGATCATCGTCATCGATGCATCGTCATCATCATCGTCACTGCTGCTACTATCTCATCCAATCTCTGTCTCTACTCGTCATAGGAAGTTCTACAGAGCCAGTCCTTTTTCATACTGGATGTAGGCCCACCACCTGCAGGTCTTCGTCATCACTGGCCATACTGTGGAATCCTCAGGACTTTTACGTGCGTCACAAAACCTCGAAAGAGCATTTGCCAGATGTCCCAGGGCACAGATTACATGCCATAGGCAAAACCTCGAAAGACCATTAGCAAATCTCCCAGGGCACAAATTATATGTGACCTCACCACAAAACCTCGAAAGAGCATCTGCCAGATATCCCAGGGCACAAATTACATGCCATAGGCAAAACCTCGAAAGACTATCTGCAGATCTCCCAGGGCACAAATTATATGTGGTCACCACAAAACCTCGCAAGAGCATCCCAGGACTGATTACGAGCACACAGCTCAACCTATCGGATCTCCCAGGGCACAAATTACATGTGGTCATGGCAAAACCTCGCAAGAGCATCCCAGGACTGATTACGAGCACACAGCTCAACCTATCGGATCTCCCAGGGCACAAATTACATGCCATAGGACAAAACCTCGAAAGAGCATCTGCCAGATATCCCAGGGCACAAATTACATGCCATAGGCAAAACCTCGAAAGACTATCTGCAGATCTCCCAGGGCACAAATTATATGTCCTCCCAAGCAAAACCTCGAAAGAGCATTTGCCAGATGTCCCAGGGCACAAATTACATGCCATAGGCAAAACCTCGCAAGACCATCTGCAAATCTCCCAGGGCACAAATTACATGCTTATCTGCACAACCTGATCCACGGCCACAGAGTATCATCCTGATACTCATCATACATCATCCTGATGTATCCATGATCATCCTGATCATCATCACTGCAACGTCCTGCTGCATGTCATCTGGAGCAACATCCTGAAGCTCGTCATCTATGATCATCCTGATCATCACTGCAACATCCTGCTGCATGTCATCTGGAGCAACATCCTGAAGCTCGTCATCTATGATCATCCTGATCATCAATGCAACATCCTGCTGCATGTCATCTGGAGCAACATCCTGAAGCTCGTCATCTATGATCATCCTGATCATCAATGCATCTACCTGATGCATACCAAGTATCTACCTGATACATATCATCATACATGATCCTCCTGATCATCAATGTATCCACCTGATACAAATACAAATACATGATACATATCACCATACATGATCTACCTGATCATACAATGCATCCACCTGATACATATACAGATACATGGTCCAAGCATCCAACATGATGCATAAATAATACATACACATGATCCAACTGATCATATCCAGCATCCAACATGATGCGTACATACATACATAAAATGATCCAACTGATCATATCCAGCATCCAACATGATGCATACATACATACATAAAATGATCCAACTGATCATATCCAACATCCAACATGATGCATACATACATACATAAAATGATCCAACTGATCATATCCAGCAGAAACTAGAACATCATCCTGATGCTCATCATCCAGCGCTTACATCCACAGCCATGTGAAGGATCCTCCTTCCAACATGCTTGGAATGGCTTCAGCAAATGTGTCCATCACTTCTTCCTCGAAGTGTCCTCGATCTGAAGAACGCCAAGCCTCTCTCTGAAGTACTCGAACTTCACCCTGGCTAGTGGCTTCGTCAACACATCTGCAATCTGCTCGTCCGTCGCAACATACAGGAGCTTCACAGCTCCTCTCTGCACCATATCCCTGATATAGTGATATTTGATCTCTATGTGTTTCGACCTGTCATGAAACACTGGGTTCTCGGACAGCTTCACACAACTCTGGTTATCACAGAAGATACCAGTAGCTTCCAGCGGGAGATCAAATAACTCAGACAGTAGCTTCCGCAGCCATACTGCCTCACAACTAGCTGAACATGCTGCAACATACTCTGCCTCAGCTGTACTCAGTGCTACGCAGGACTGCTTCCTGCTAAACCAAGAGATCACACCTGATCCCATACTGAAGCAACACCCAGATGTGCTCTTCCTATCTGCAGCACTGCCAGCCCAATCTGAATCAACATAACCCTGCAGGTTAAACTTTTGATTCGCCTCATATCTGAGCCCATAATCCACTGTACCCTTCAGGTACCTCAGAACATGCTTTACAGCAACCAGGTGAACACCCCTCGGATCCGTCAGGAACTGGCTCAATGTGTTCACAGCAAAGCAAATATCTGGTCTCGTGTTCGTCAGGTACATCAAGGACCCAATAATCTGACGATACATAGAAACATCAACTGGCTCAGATGAAGCATCGTAAAGAAGCTTCAGATTCGATGCCATAGGTGTGGCCATGGCCTTGCAATCCATCATCCCAAATCTCTTCAGGATATCTACTGTGTACTTCCCTTGACCAAGGAAGATCCCACCTGCATTCTGCCACACCTCCATACCTAGGAAATAGTGCATCATTCCCAAATCTTTCATATCGAATTCAGCTGCAAGCTTCCTCTTGGTATCTGCAATCATTCTGTCATCTCCTGTCACAAATAGGTCATCTACGTATAGAAGTAGAATCACAGGATTCCCTTCCTCAACCTTGTAGTAAAGGTTGGAATCCGCTTTACTCTTGGTAAAGCCCAAACTAGATAGGAAACTGTCCATCCTACCATACCAGGTTCTGGGAGCTTGCTTCAAGCCATACAAGGCTTTCTTTAATCTGCATACATAAGATTCCCTGTCATGTATTTCAAAGCCGAGTGGCTGTTCCACATATACTTCCTCTTCTACTACACCGTTCAGGAAAGCAGTCTTGACATCCATCTGGTGTATCTTCCATTTCATTGCTGCAGCCAGGGCAAGTACTGTTCTGATGGAAGTATATCTGGCTACAGGTGCAAAGGTTTCTTCATAGTCTATTCCTTCCTTCTGAGAGAAACCACGAGCTACGAATCTTGCTTTATATTTTTCCACACTGCCATCTGCAGCATGCTTGATTTTGTAGATCCACTTGGAAGTCACAACAGACTTCCCTTTAGGCCTTGGGACAACATCCCAAACATCATTCTTCATAATTGATTGGTATTCCTCAACCATAGCATCCTTCCATTCTTTCTTTTCTGCTGCCTCTTCATAACTGGAAGGCTCTTTGTTCATGATGTCACAGAGTAAAGCAACATAACTGGTGTGTGATCTGGTTCTCTTCTTTGCTCTGTGTTCTTCTTCTGGAATGCCAAATCTTTCTGCATCATGAATGAGCTCTCTAGCCCATACAGGTTTCCTCTTGTGAGAGTTATCCTCACGGGGTGGATCTACAGGTTCTTGTGGATCTTCAAACTCACGAGCAATTTCTGGAACTGCATCAGTCATCGTAGTGTCTTGAAATCTTGTTTCCTTAGGTTCTTCATACACTTCAATAGGTGCCTTTCTTGATTTGATGAATGCTGAATTCTCATCAAATGTTACATCCCTGCTGACATCAATCTTCTTGAACCCTGGAAAATATATTCTGTAAGCCTTCGAGCTTTCACTATAACCCACGAAGATGCCCTTCTTTCCTGAAGGATCTAGTTTAGTCCTCTTCTCCTTTGGGACATGAGTGTATACTGGACAACCAAATATTCTGAGATGGCTGACTTCAGGTTTCTTACCAGAAAAGACTTCTTCTGGTGTCTTGTTGTCCAATATCTTGTGGGGTGTTCTATTCTGCACATATACAGCTGTTCTAGCTGCTTCTGCCCAAAGATGCATAGGAAGATCCTGGTCATGCAACATTGCTCTTGCTGCTTCCATGATAGTTCTGTTCTTCCTTTCTGCAACTCCATTCTGTTGGGGATTATATGGAGCAGTCAACTCCCTCTTAATCCCTGAATCACTGCAAAGCTTCTTGAAGTCATTTGAGGTGAATTCTCCACCATTGTCAGATCTGAATGTTTTGATTTTCTTGTCAGTTTGATTCTCCATCAAGTTTTTGAATTCCTTGAATTTATCAAACACTTCATCTTTGCCCTTCAAGAAGTATACCCAAGTCTTCCTAGAGAAGTCATCAATAAATGATACATAGTAAACATACCCACTCAGGGAGCTAGATGACATAGGACCACATACATCTGAGTGGATGATTTCCAGAATGTCTTTTGCCTTGCTTTCACTGCTTGGGAAAGCCTTCTTAGTGTTCTTTCCTTTTGCACATCCTTTGCAAACACCTTCATGTTTGGTCTTGATTTCAGGAAGACCTTCTACTGCCTTGCTTGCAATTGGAAGTGCCCTATAGTGCATGTGAGCAAGTCTTCTGTGCCAAAGTTCACTTGGCTCCATGGATTCATGTACCATGGCATGTTCAGGTTGTCCCTTCAATTTATACAAGCCTCCCTCTTGCTCTCCAATCACTACTGCATCATCCATGGTCTTTCCCTTAGGCCACATTAGTACTTGGCCATCAACAAATGCAACCCTCATACCTTTTGCATCTAAAGCAGAGATGGAAAGTAAGTTCTTCTTGAGCCCAGGTACATAGAGGACTTCCTTCATCTTCAGAGATTTTCCAGAATCTAGGTTGTAAGAAGCTTCACCACTTCCTTTGATTGGGTATTGATAATCATCCCCAAGTTTCACCTTATGGGGTGACTCATGTTCAGATAGGTTCACAAAGGATTCTTTAAATCCAGTCATGTGTTTGGAAGCCCCACTATCAATCAACCAATCATTACATCCATGAGAGATGGTACCAGTGAGTGCAGAGATTAAAACATATTCTTCTTCACTTGATGAGTCATCATCACTACTGCTTTCTGCCTTAGCCTTCTTCTTTGGGGGTTCATCATCTTCAGCAGCATGAGCATGGAATCTTCTTTTGCTGCCCTTCTTCTTCTTACTGAAGCTGTTGTTGTCTTTCTTCTTCTTGGGACAATCTGAAGCAAAGTGTCCCTTCTCATTGCAAGTGAAGCATCTGAGTTCTTTCTTATCTTTATGATAATGATGATGGTGAGAGAATCTTCTATTATGAGATGATTCCTTCTTGGATTTACTTCTTTTAGTGTGAGCTGCAAGAGCTTGATCTTCTCCTCCCATCTTTTCTTCACGAGCTATAAGCCTAGCTTCTTCTTGAGAACATTCTTCTCGAAGTCTACTGAAGGAGATCAACTTCTTCCTTGCACAAATTCCTTGAATAAAGGAATCCCATGACCTGGGTAGGCCATTTAGAGTGGTCATCACCACTTCACCATTCTCCACCATTTCATCTACTGCTTCTAATTGTTCCTTGATCTGAGAGACCCTTGAAAAGTAGGATTGAATGGTTTCTCCATTCTGAAACTTCACTGCTTTCAATTGGTTCCGCAGGGTCATCTTCCGATTTATGTTCTTTCCTTCAAATAGCTTGGTCAAAGATTCAAACATCTCTTTGGGTGTCTTGAGAGAAGACACATGGGGTATGAGATGGTCTTTGATAGAATCAGCAATGATTCTCTTTGCCTTGACCAAGTTCTTCTTGTGCAATGCCTTGGCCTCTTCATCCTCTGGGATAGGGATGTCTTCTTTCACATATGAGTCCAACTCATTCTCTTCCAGGATTAGCCCAATCCTATACTTCCAGGCTCGGAAGTTATCAGCCCCTTCAAGCTTATCCTCAAGCTTGGTGTGAAGAGACATCTTTAAGAGTACTTCAAATGGAAATAGAAAAGATTTAGAACTTACCACTTGAAGTGCTGAAAACTGGATCTGGACCCGGATTAGGGTTTGTTAGAGAAACCCTAAAATTTCAAAATGTGAATTTCAAAATTCCGAAAGGATAGAAAGATGCGCCTTGGAGAGCTGATCAGCCTAGTACATTCAGAATTTGAGATCAGCAAAGTCTTGTCCTTCAAAATTGCCTTTTTGTCCTCCCGGGTTCACTGGGGAGAGCCCTGAATTAGGGTTTGAGTTTCCCGGAGATCTACCCAGCCAAAAATCTCGATCCAAAGCTCAAACCTTCGATTTTTGCAAGGAGCTTCCAGCTGTACCTTCAGTTTCCAGAAATTCCTATTTTTGTGGAAACCCTAAATTTTAGGGCCAAAACTGAAAATGCTCGGAACTGAAATCTGATTGGACAGAAAGATGCGCCTTGATGAGTAGATCCAATCTACTATACTGAATTTCCAAAATCTGTGGAGAGAAACCCAATAAACAAGCAATACAAGCTTCCGTCACTGCAAAATGTCTTCTTCTCAGTTAAGCTCTGATACCATGTTAAATTTTCAGTATTAAATCACAATACTATAGGATCTTTGCTGAGAGAATAACATCTACAGTATATCAATGCATGACAATCATAATATGACAAGCATCACAAGCATCACAAGAATCAAAAGCATAGAGACAAGAGACACAGAGTTTCCGTGGGGAAAACCCTAAGGTGAAAAACCCCACAAACTTCCTCAGAGATAGAGAGAGCAATGGCTCAACCAAAATACAACCAAATAATACAGAGATAGTCTCCTAGCAGATGATCCTCCTCCTCCTCACTAGTGCGCCACTTTCCAGAGAGAGAGATAGATACTTTTTCCGAGTGAGTAAAATAGAGATCTCCTATCTCTATTTATACTCACCTTTTTGCCCAGTGACCTACTGGGGCCGACTTGTCTACTTGAGTACATCCACATTATATTATATATTAATTAGGGCCGACCCCATAAGGTGGTCTAATAACCCATCGGCAAGTACACACACTTGCGACACTTGTCAATCCACATGACGACACTTCCTTATAGAGGAATAACACATCTCTTATAAGGGTACAATAAATATACATATAATATACTGATGAAATACATTCCGAAGTTACATATACATCAACATCATCGAACTGCAGGAATATGGGCCAGTGGTCCGAAATTTTGTTCTTCCCTACCCAACATCTATATCGACCAACAGAATCCAACAGAGTTTCATGTACCAAAAATTTATCTAACCTTTTATGGATCCCTTCCGAACCGCTTCTTCCATTTGTCCACGTAGGAGTGATGACTCCTGTAACCACATCGATCAATCTGTTGTTAATAAGGAACTCGTTGAAGAAATTTGAGAGTGGATCCACTTTAGCCTTAGACCCCCAAAGTTCATAAGCAAATCTGGTGAAATTCAAATCCCCAACCACCATAAAATTCTCCTTCAAAAGTAACCCCGACGACTGCAAACCCAACCAAAAACCTTCACGATCCTTATAAGGAGCGTAACAGTTAAGAATGTTAATCGGCAGATCATTTACTGGAGCGTAACAGTTAAGAATGTTAATCGGCAGATCATTTACTTTACATAATCCATCCAGTAAAATACCCCACCGGGTCTTAAACACAGAAAAGGAGAAGTAGCGGGGATCCCAGGCAGCTACTAAACCTCCCGACAAACCCTCCGAGCTCATGGCAGTAATTTCCCAACTAGGCAAAATGCCTGCAACCTTAGTGACAGCTATCAAATCAGCACACATTGTTTCTTGCAATAGAAGGATAGAAGGACGAGCAGTAGCAATGAGGTTTGAGAGGACCCTGGATCGCACAGTCGCCCCCAAACCGCGAATATTGAGTGAGCAAATTGACATTAGGAAGCACCAAATTGGTGGGGATTAACTCTAAGGCCCCCAGTCTCAGTATCCACTAAACAATTCTCCGAAAGAGCATTACCAGGTACCCCAGCCAACGGATAAAATACCTCATTTCCCAAATCCGAAAGGATACGGTCCGTGACCGAAACACTCTTCTCAGAAGTGGAAACAGTGTCCCCCAAGTCCTTTTTACCCCCCCGTCATGGCTTCCTAAGTGTGACGTTTTGAAAACGAGCCGAATAGCATGACTGGACGTTAGGGTTTGCAGAGGGATTTTTAGAATAAATGGACAGAGGCGTAAGTAAATCTCTAACAAATGTTTGGCTCCCCATATCGTCCTTCTCCACAAGTGACCCACTCTTCTCCATCTCCCCCCCAACCAGACCAGACGGCTCCCCAATCCCATGCGCCAAACCTGACAATTCATCCGACTCAGGTAGCTGATCCGGAACAGTATCACTGGCCGGAAGGTTAGGAACCATATCATGGCGTATAGGGATGTCATCCCCACGACTCCCCAGGGAAGCCTCCCAGCAACCCCTAACAGCACCCGACAGGTCCGATGTACCACAGTAACCCGAAACCCTACCCTTATCAGGCGGAGAAAGTAAGTTCCTCTCAGAATTTCGAGAAGTCGCCAAGAGTTCGGTAGCTTCAATACATTCAAGTTCGTCATCCGAAATAAAAGGAATGGGTGAACCCAGTTTAGGAATTAACTTACCCGGTGACGTCGGCACATCCGTTGAACAAGGATACCGTTCATCGTGAACAGGTACAGTGGAATCTGAAGGGTTTGGCGACCGCCGAGCAGGAAAAGTAGCCTTGTTCTCAGGACAATTTGAACGGATATGTCCAGTTAACCCACACACATGACAACGGAAGGGCATCCGAAAATAATCAAGACGCTGTCGCCACACCCGTTCTCCCCAGTGTAATTCCACTTCGGCCGGAAGGCCTAAAGCCATATTAAATTCAACCATTACCTTCGCCGAACGCTTGTCAAACCCAAACAATGAATCCTTGTCTAGGCGAACAAATCTCCCCACGGTGTTGGCTAGTCCAATCAGGATATTCTCGGTCCAGAGCTCAATTGGTAAACCCAGTATCAACAACCACAGGTGACGAAACTGTTGTTTTTCCTTCAAGGGGTCGAAAGAAAGATGCCACTTTTTAAGGCTAAAGGACCCCTCCTTAAAGCACCAGAATCTTCTCAGAACCAGTCCCACATGCTCTGGTTTGCTGAAAATAATCAATACCCACCTATTCAACAGCATCATAACTCTCGGCATATCCCCGCACAGTGGAACCCAATTCCTCCGGACCCAATCCAACAGTTCAGTCTGGTCACCACCTGTGAACTCAAAACGGCCCACTACTGCCCGAGAGTTGAGCATTTTGATGCGGTCGAGGTTCGTTTCCACAGGTATGGAAAATTGCTCTAAGCCCTCGCGAACCTTCAGTGGCTTACTCTGCTGCCGCTTACGAGCCTTCTCCCCACGAACCCTACTCGACCAAGGCCTGGTGTGAAAGTCTCGCTCCTTCCCCTGTCCACCCACACCCTTGTGTGTCGATAACCCTGCATCACTGCCGAAACCCTCCACCGAGCAAAGGGGTATACCATCGATATTCCCAAGAACACCTGTCATATCACCCAAAACAAAAACACCGGCAGTTGCCAGTCACCCACCCCGGCACCTACTAGAGAAAGGAAACCAATGCCGCCAAAGAACCGCCAGAAAGTCCCATCCACAGCACCAAAGACGGAAAATATTAAGGATAACAAGTCAATCGTACCCACCAAAATACTGGCAGAGGACAAAGAAATTCAGGGAACCCCGCTAATCCAGGCGGGCAGGCAGCTGATACCAACCTCCAGAAATATCAGAGAAGTGTACGTAGCTACTGACCAAATGACGAGCAAGCAAGATCTACTTCCCACTTTTTTTACTTGGTGGGTACTAGGCTGGCCCCATAGGGGCCAACGGGACTCCAAGGGCTTGCCGCCAATGTGACTACCTCACCAGCTCTACCATCCCTGCAAAAACGAGCATCAGACCACCAGAAACCCCCCTGTAGAAACCCTAATCATCCCATTGGGTGCTCCAAATTCCCGTCTGGTCCTCACCAATATTTTGTCACATAAAGTGAAAAAGTCGTTATTTTTTAGAGGACTAATTAATGTTGTAAGAATGCTATGAAATTAATTAATTAATTAGCACAATAAGAATGCACTGAAATTAATTATTTAGTGCTATAAGAATGCTTTGAAATTAAATAATTAGTGTCAGGCTCTCACACTCCACCCTCAACGAAGTCAAAATCAGTGTTGCAAACATCAACGCGACGAAAAAATCAGCAAGGTCCAGGAAACATTGTTTCAGGATATCTCGATAGCACATCGGCAAACATCAGGAAACTTAAAAAAATACAAAAATATTCATTTTTTTCAAATTTTTAAACATCTAAAGCAACAATAACATCAAATAAACGCATTGCCACATGAATATGAATTATGAAAACAGATATATAAGATATATAAGTTGTCTAGAGATACATCACACATAAAAAATGGATCATGTCCTGAATCCTAACTCCCCAGTCATAAAAAAATAACAAATTATCTCATGATCATCATGAGTCAATAATAATAATAATAAATTAAATTAATTAGTTCAACTAGGATATTGAATGCTCTACAAGGGAGGATTAATTAATGCTCTAAAAATGTTCTAAATTAATTAATCAGTGCCATAAGAATGCACTAAAATTAATTAATTAGTGGTGTAAGAAATAAATATGCTTTGAAATTAATTTTTTTTTTTTTTTAACCATGGGAACAACAACCTCCCAAGGGTATATCCAACAGTCTGCAAGCCAGATATACTAGAAACTTGTGACTCAGCAAGGGCCGAGACGTCCCGAGACCCTTTATCCCAAGGGAGAGTCTCTATCCCAGGGGTCGCCTACCTTTCGAGCCTTGTCACAATGGGCCAATGTGCAACCCTACCCCCCATCGGTAGTGCCGTAAGAATGCTCTGAAGGGAAAATTTCATAATAGGCTCCTCACACTCCTCTACCCATGTTTGGTAGAGTAGACCCACCAATAGGGATACTTAATGATGAAGTAGTTGTACTTCTGGGATTGCAACTCGGAACTATACCAACCATCACTAAAGTGCTAGCTGAATTCATGTTGGGGACAAGTACATTAACTGATGGGATCAGTACACTTGTCAATGGAATTCTGGCAAGGATAGTGCTTGGATTATGTGGCGCACTGGTTGAGGTGGAGGCATGATGATATTTGGTAGCCATTGAGGCAGATTGGGTGTTGATCCATGATCTCCTAATGAAGTCATTGGATCGAATGGTGTGTGTTGTATATTTCTCCAATTTGCGAAAAAACAAGTATGATCTACCAGCAGGGTATTTTTTAAGGATTCTAATAGTAAATTTAAGTGTAGTATTCTAGGTGATTATTTTGGATTGAAAAAAACATATATATAGATAGGTAGGCGAATATTAAATATGAAACATACAATTTACTATTGAAAATTGTAATTTTTGGCGAATATTATGATAAAAAACATATTTTATGTAAATATAGGTGATATTAGAAACTAAAAATGACCAAATAACGAATTTATTTTTTGAAAAAAATCCAAAAAATAGCCAATTGGCTAAATTTCGCCCCTAAATATTACCTTGTCTACCAATGATTTACTGATAGCAAGTACAACTAGCTCTCTAAGATATGCCAAAGATGGATTAGCATAAGCAATTGATCTATCTTCTAAAGTTTCAATGTCAATAGGAGCAAGTTCATCAACTATGTCTATGGTTGATTCTTGATATGACAATGAATGCTCATATTCAATTTGATGATGTTCTTCTCCAACAATATTGTTTAAGTCAACAAGTACTTCTATTTATGAGTCACTATGGTTTGATTCTTGTATGTGTCTCTACAATGCAATTGGGACAACAAATTCTGGTGACTCACCTTGTTATTGCCTTGAATGGCGGATCAAGAGGATGGCCACTTTGAAATATTGTGTAAGGACTTGTTTATGGTAATATGTAAGATACAATCAAACAATAATAAGGCTAGCTAGACTCAAAATAACCAAAATTTCACCCAAATAAATTGTCCCAAGAGATTCAGCAAGAAAACCACTTTACCAGAAATTTACTAAGTTAATGAAAAGAAAAATTAGAGGTCCTTATGAAATAGTAGCTACTAAGTGATATGAAGACCCAAAACTACTAGATGAAGGTGTGAAAGATACAATTACACTAATATTCACACAACAATCGCTAGGGGCGCAAGTACTTGCATTCGACAAGCACTCTCCCGAGGAGCTGAAATGGAGATTCTACATCTATCTCATGTACCACAAGCGTTTCCTACTTGCAATCACCCGTGTGATATCCTAGGAAGAGAAACTGAGGCTACCACTTCACAATTGACGACCAGGAGGAATAATAAAAAATCAATATAAGACTTATGGGCAAGGAACACAAGACATAATTCTTAAACCCAAAATTCTAGCAAAGAGATGTCATCCCGAGGACTTGTCACTTTACTAAAAAACCCATAAATTCACAAATCACACTAAACAAGCAAAGGGGGGGGGGTACCACTTTACTTTCCTTGTTGGACCTCGTGCTTGACACATGTTTGAAACGTGCTTTCTCAACAAGTTCTCCTTACTACTAATGGATTTTCACTCTTTAGTAATTCTTTGTTTCAAAATTTTGTAGCCGTGGAGATGTTTACTCTCCAATCCTAAACCAAGGCCCTAGTTTAAGCTATGTTGGATTGCTATCAAAATGAAATCTCAATTACTTTTAGATTAAAGCATTCATTTTGAGGTAATATCCTTAGTTTCAAAGGGATGGAGTGAAACTGATATGGTGCTTGTATGACTCAGTGGGTGGAACCACTCAATGCATGTATGTTCATGAAATACACTTTTCTTTCGATGAATTCTCTACTTTATGGCAAAGTGATAGGTTTATCATTCTTTTTCCAAATCATGCAATATGTGATGTTTCAAAATACGATCAACAATTCAATTGAAAAAGAAAGTTTTAAAGCCGAGACAACTTTATACTACTCTCTTTTCAACGAGTTCTCAAATCAATGCAAAGTAAGAGGAGTTGATTTTTTTTCCAAATTATGCAATATGTGATGTTTCAAATTACAGTCAACATTTCAATTGAGAAAGAAAGTTTCAAAGCAAAGACAACTTTATACTACTCTCTTTTCAATGAGTTCTTAAATCAACAATTCAATTGAAAAATAAAGTTTCAAAGCAAAGACAACTTTATACTACTCTCTTTTCAACGAGTTCTCAAATCAATGCAAAGTAAGAGGAGTTGATTTTTTTTCCAAATCATGCAATATGTGAAGTTTCAAATTACAGTCAACATTTCAATTGAGAAAGAAAGTTTCAAAGCAAAGACAACTTTATACTACTCTCTTTTCAATGAGTTCTCAAATCAATGCAAGGTGGGAGGAGTTGAGTCTTTTTCCATACAACTCACATTCAACACATCAAACTTGAAATTGATCTTTCAATTCTAAAGAAATTGTAACACTTGCAAAATCAAAGCAAAATTCAACACCGCCAAAAAGCTTTTATATGTTTCGATTGATGAAGAACGTCCGAATGTAAGCAAAGCAAAGCCACACAATACGAGTTCCTTTATTCCAAAAACAATCAATATTGATCATTTTAAGGAATAAAACACCCAATATAATTTGAACAAATCGAATATTGAAACTGTGATCTCTTCAAACAATAGCTAATCTAAAAACCAACTCAACACTTCCAATTTAAAAAATTCACATAATCAATATGCAATTCTTATCATTTTTGAAGATGTTATGTTGAAAATTTTCAAAATAATGGACTAAAATGACATTCAAAATGTAGAAACCACAACCTTTGTCAATGGATAAGGAGAAAATATCAATCTAAAACTGATCACCAAACATACCTCTGATCTCAGTGGGATCTTTCTCAAGTGAACCATCGTCTCTACGAAGGCCATGTACTCTGCCAAGAACCACTTTCCTCTAAGTTATAAATTCAACAAAGAACTTGCATTCCTCATCTCCCTCCTTAATCCGCTATAACTTGGCATGAACGCTAATAGATCTTGTAATATACTCATCCACCATATGCACCACAAACTCCTAGCATGTTGCATCCTCTTAAAGAACAATATTATGCACATCATCCTTAAGGAGAATATCAACCTCTTCCAACTTCCACCTAGCCTCTTGAGGCTTCATTCTATGCTTATTAGCAATCATACCACCCTATCCATGAATGAATTTGACAATACTCTAAATGGTTGCCTTAATTAATGAAAACCCTAATGTCAGAGTGTAGAATGTCTTACATGTTCAATCCTTAAGTTATGATATCAAAAGCAAAAAAATGCATACAATTTAGGGATTAATAGATTTTGTGGCTTGTGCTAAACTATTAAAGCCATCATGAGCATGGAGTTGCATTTGAGTTCAAAATAGAAAAATTTCAATTCCAAGAGGAAAATGTATGGGTACTTATGCTTATAAGGATCTATACTTATGCTTCCTCCATATAGTACTTTATTTGACGGATGGGATATGTGATCTTATGGAATGCATGTATAAAAGCCTTATCATGGATAATCAATTTTAAAAGATGTCTTATACAAGATTTATATGAGGAAGATTGGTTTTGTCATAAAACTATCAATCCTCTTTATTGTTACGCTTAGTGGAACCAATTTTATTAGTTATTCATTTTACAATTTCACAAAAATATAATGAGTAACATGTGACTAATATACATTCCGTGTAACTCTATATATTATAGCTGGAAACTCATTAGTATGTTATATTTCTATCCACCTTACAAACTTTCCCTTAATCATATCTCATCCATGGTCTTCCAAAAATTAGACTAAAGTGGTGATCATCGTTAAAGTGATGATCATCATCGAGGAAAATCCTACAAGGTTTATATTAGATATGTGTGTCTTAATTTGGCTAATACCCAATTATGGTATAACCTTGCAAGCTTCGGGATCTTGGGCATTTACTTCGCACATTTCTTCTTTCTTGTCCTCGTGCTAGTTTGCCTCTTCACTCCATGCCCGATTGGACTATGTGAAGGCAATAATGAAGTGTAGTGATGAAATTTCTAGAGAAGATGGTATAATTTTCCAATGGAGGAAGATCTTTGTCATAACTTGTAGCACGAGGGAGGCAAGATGGAATGGCACTGGTCTATCTTTTGATTCTGAATCTCCCTTGTCTTTGTGTTCTCACCAAGGAACGATGCAGGTTGGCTCGTGGGCGAAACCCTGTGGATGATGTGCAATTAGTGGCATGAAGAACAGGTCTACTTTGCTAATGCATGAAGCAGGACATTGAAGGGGAATTACAACATGCAACATGGAGTTTGGCATTGGTTCATTAGGTAATCTCATTGCTAACTTCTGTAGGTGGAAGCTAGGATTTTTCTTAGTTTTCCCTAGCTAAGGTTTTCAAGGGAATGTACTTAAAGATCAATCATCTTATTGTGTTACGGCCCTATCCTAACCTCCTCAACATATAGGTTGTTATGTATTAAATAAGGACAATAAACTAGATATACTGTGAAAGTAATATTTGTAAAAAGATTTGAAGGTTTCACCACTAAGAAGATTTACTAGAAGGTTATGCCTACTAGAAAGTTCCTTCACTAGAAACTATATATAGGAGTAGAAGAAATGAAACGACATGTTTTGTAAATTATTTTGTAAGTGGAGCTTGGCTTCATTTCAAGGTTGCCTCCTCAAGAGGGAAAGTGAACATTACTTTCATCAAAAATATATTTCTATTATGATATTTTGTTAACTACAATTATCTATTTTTATGATGGTTCTATCTATTAATATGAAATATTGTTTTATTTTGTTATATTATGATATATATCATATGGTATTGAAGCAATTTTATTTAACATTAGAGATGTGTTTTCATATACATAAATAACAGAATTATCTTTGTTCAATCAATTATAAAAGTGTTTATTTTTATTCATAACATTGATGTAACTTGTATAACATTTCCCTAGTGTTAATATCTTAGACAAAACCGTAAATATGTTTCACACTTTATGGCAAAGCATAGTAAAGAAATGTATAATACAATCATAAGAGCTTTGGTATATTTTTGAGTTGAAATTTTCAAAAATACATAAAAATACAATGTGTTTTTATATACATAAATAACACAATGATCTTTGTTCAATCAATTATAAAAGTGTTAATTTTTATGGATAACATTGATTTAATATCTTAGACAAAATCATAAATATGTTTCACACTTTATGGCAAAACATAGTAAAGAAATGTATAATTTGATTTGAAATTTTCAAAAATACATAAAAATACAATGTGTTTCCATGTACATAAATAACACAATTATCTTTATTCAATCAATTATAAAAGTGTTTATTTTTATTGATAACATTAATGTAACTTGTATAACGTTTCCATAGTATTCATATCTTGGACAAAATCGTAAATATGTTTCACACTTTATGGCAAAGCATAGTAAAGAAATGTATAATACAATCATAAAAGCTTTGGTATATTTTTAAGTTGAAATTTTCAAAAAACCATAAAATTACAATCTTTCAAAGAGTTTCGGTATATTTATATAATTTTAAATATATTTAAATTAAGAATGAAACAATATTTGGATTTTGAATGGGATTGAAACAATATTTAGATTCAAAGATAAAATTATTTGTACTACATAAAATTATATGTACAATTTTTTTTCTTATTTTTCCAATCATTTGTAAGCACTAATATGTGATTGTACATTAAAACTTTGCTAAAACTTTAAAATAAGAGATTAGGATGAATATTAATAGATCTTCAAGATAACTATAACAATAGATTAGAATAGATATCATTATTTATAGATTAGGATAGATATGTCATGTTTCCTCTTATTGATCCAATTCTAGCTTTTTCAACAAACTCACTCAATCTTATTCATCAAATTCATATAAACAAATAAAATGTATGTGTGCAGATGCTATTCAAAAATAAATATGCACAGCAGAATTAAACTATCCACACACATTTCACATGCATTCAACATATCAATAACAATCATCAAATAATTAAATCATTGCAGAAGTAAAACACATATAGAATACTTATCTTGTTGGTGAAGTTGTCCCAAGCAACTAGCTATGCAGCTGCAACGTTCCACCCAGCCATAGGCCAACTATGCTCATCAATCTCTCAGCATAGTTGCCACCCCCCGAGCTGGGCATGATTTCCGCAAGGAATGGGAACACTCAAGCTCATGCACAACAAAGTGCACATAAGATCTAAGTCAAGCCAACCCATAGCTGTGTTTATCAAGCTAGATCTGAACCCTCTATTTTTGGATGTTTGCACTCACTCAAGCCAAAGCAATGGATACCCATAACGCATGCCCAAACATACTCTTCCTACACACAACAAGCACAATTGTTGGCATAGCAAAATGTTTTCAACTGTGGGTTGTACAAAACAAGATGTCCATGGATTTTCCCCAAATCGTGGCCAGTCAAAAACGGATTGTGGGAAGGGGAAAATCGACCATAGGGAGAAAAACGATTTTCTATGGATCTTTGAGCATCCAAATGGACAAAAACAACCTCAATGAAACCCCAGGGACATCAAAATGGACTCCTCTCTTCCCCACTGTTATATATCACAAAAACGCCCTCCCAACTAGAGAAAAAATGGAGGACAACTCAGAATCGTGGGCGTAAACGCCTGGGTAGCTTCAAACTCGTGAGAGAGCCAAACTGGTTGATGAATAATGGTTTGGGGAACAATTTTGTGGTTACTTTCTTGCCCAAGAAGCCAAAAACACGTTTTTCCCAAAATGGTGGCTTGTCCATACCCGAATTTGGACAATCATACCTCTCCAATCCCAAGCATTAACTATCTCAACCAACTCTTGGAAGAAATAAATGATTGGGTAAGTCAAAATGGGTAGTTGAGGGTTTATGGGTTCTCTCATTGACACTTGGCTTGACTTGATTAGCTCCCAGGGTTTGAATATTTTCCTCTCAATTCCTTACAAAAATCATGCCCCCATACTCTTATTGCATTGCATTGCATAAGCTAGTTGTGGTTATTTTATTAAAATGCATATTTACATGATATTTACAGTTTCTATTGTGTTTGGATAGCACACAAACCATATGCATCAATTTTAACACTAAATCGATAGTGGGGCCTTGGCCTTGAACTCCTCACCACTATTTTATAACGGTATTACATCATTTACATTTTTAATGCAATGGGATCAAAATCGAGATATTACACGATAATTTCAACTGATTGGCGATTTTGATTGAACATTTTGATGAAATTGTCCTTTAGTTTCTAGTACATCCATCCAAAAAAACAAAGAAAAAGGTGGGCTTCCCCACGGCGTGGGATAACTGGCACTCAAATCGCCCCGCTTTTCCGGCGATTTGTTCCCTAGATCCAGTTATAAAAACCGGTGGAATCGTAGTTCCACCCCATTTACTGCGGAACTATGTCCCTAGGGGTTTTGGCCCATTGTAAGACGACCCAAATCATCAAAATTCAAAAAAATAACCAAAAAGGATGGAACTGTGCCTCGCCGGAAAATTTTCCGTCGTCGATCGCCGAAATACCAAGGGGATTTAAGTACCAGTTATCACACGCCCTTCCCCACCGGGCAATCCCATTGGGGCAGCCACCAGCACGGAGCACATCTCCATTGGTTTCCGCGGTAAACCTACGAGGACTAGTCTCCCCTAGCCATTCCCAGCAAGATATACCCATCTTTTAGATCTACATAAACTTTCCTTTAACACTAACATTGATGAAAATCAATATACTGACAGCTTAGTCTTCCTACCTATGTACAGTTCTCTTTATTTACATACAATACCAAGCAACGTTGGTTTTATAATACCACTCAAACGAGGGAAACAGCCTTAGCAAGCCAAGAGTATACAGATGAAGGAGCCACAGATGTAAACACAGTGTGCAGGCGGAGCATAATTATTGGAATCCATGACATAAAGCTTTTGTGCATCCGAGCTACATATGTAAATGCGGAATCTAATATCTGACGAGAGAACAAAATAATCATTCAGAAACCTGCAACAAACTTCATGCAACCAAATATCAACTTCCATGCGCTGTATTCTGGATCTACTGGATCTGTTGGGTTTCATTGTGATTAAATAGGCAAAAGATGGAAGATGGAAGTTGATTAGTTAGACTACGCGTGGAGTCTGTTCGGTTGGTTAAAATACGCGTGGAGTAACATGGCATTGTTCGTTGCTTGGCCTGCGGTGATTCCTCCACGACTATTCTGTTCGGCCGCGTAGAGACGACACCACGATGGATTGCAGTTACGGCTATGGAGTGCAGAGCGGCGTGAAGGTAAATTTGATTCCAAATAGTTTTAACTTCGTTTGGCCTTAAGTGTGTTTTTTTTCTAAATTAAAGAATAATAATTATAAATTTGTTTAAAGTAACTTTTATATGTTTTTATATATTCATTTAATTTATTTTTTTAAATACGGTAATTTCAATTTTTTAAACAGAAGCAACAATAACATCAAATAAACACATTGCCACATGAATATGGAAAGAAAACGAATATATAAGATATCTAGAGATACATCACACATCAAAAAATGGATTGTGTCGTGAATCCTAAATCTAGAGTCATCAAAAAAATATAACAAATGTATCTTATGATCATCACGAGTTAATAATAATAATAAATGATGACTAGGATACTGAATGGGCGGACTAATTAATGTTGTAAGAATGCTCTGAAATTAATTAATTAATTAGCGCAATAGGAATGCACTGAAATTAATTATTTAGTGCTATAAGAATGCTTTGAAATTAAATAATTAGTGTCACGCTCTCACAATCCACCCTCAACGAAGTCAAAATCAGTGTTGCAAACATCAACGCGAAGAAAAAATCAGCAAGGTCCAGGAAACATCGTATCTCGGTAGCACATCGGCAAATATCGGCAAACTTAAAAAAATACAAAAATATTCATTTTTTTCAAATTTTTAAACATCTAAAGCAACAATAACATCAAATAAACGCATTGCCACATGAATATGAATTATGAAAACAAATATATAAAATATATAAGTTGTCTACAGATACATCACACATAAAAAATGGATCATGTCCTGAATCCTAACTCCCCAGTCATAAAAAAATAACAAATTATCTCATGATCATCATGAGTCAATAATAATAATAATAATAAATTAAATTAATTAGTTCAACTAAGATATTGAATGCTCTACAAGGGAGGATTAATTAATGCTCTAAAAATGTTCTAAATTAATTAATTAGTGCCATAAGAATGCACTAAAATTAATTAATTAGTGGTGTAAGAAATAAATATGCTTTGAAATTAATTAATTTTTTTTAACCATGGGAACAACAACTTCCGAAGGGTATATCCAACAATCCGCAAGCCAGATATACCAGAAACTTATGACTCAGCAGGGGCCGAGACGTCCCGAGACCCTTTATCCCAAGGGAGAGTCTCTATCCCAGGGGTCGCCTACCCTTCGAGCCTTGTCACAACGGGCCAATGAGCAACCCTACCCCCCACCGGTAGTGCCGTAAGAATGCTCTGAAGGGCAAATTTCATAACAGGCTCCTCACACTCCACCCTCCACGAAGTCAAAATCACTTTTAGAAAAAATTGGGAAAAATCAACAATATCTAGAGATAAATCGAGAAAAAAATCGACAATATCTGGAAAAAAATCGATCCTGGAAAAAATCGGCAATATCTCGGAAAAAATCCGCTCAGTTTTTTAAGCGATTTTTTGAGAAAAAATCGGCAAGCAGCAAAAATCGTGATTTCTCGGCACATCACGATTTCTCGAGCGATATTTAAAACACAAAATCACCATTAGGAAAAATCAGGAAAAAAATCGGCTTGAATGTCCTGAATCCTAACTCCCGAGTCATCAAAAAAATAACAAATGTATCTCATGATCATCATGAGTCAATAATAATAATAAATTAAATTAATTAGTTCGACTAAGATATTCAATGCTCTACAATGGCCCATTAATTAATGTTGTAAGAATGCTCTGAAATTAATTAATTAGTGCTATAAAAATGCATTAAAATTAATTAATTAATGCTGTAAGAAATAAAAATGCTTTGAAATTAATTAATTAGTGGAGTAAGAATGCTCTCAATGGCAAATTTTATAACAGACTCCTCACACTCCACCCTCCACGAAGTCAAAATCAGTTTTAGAAAAAATTGGGAAAAAATGGACCATATCTTTGGATAAATCGAGGAAAAATCGGCAATGTCTCAAAAAATAATCGACCCTCGGAAAAAATCGGCAATGTCTCAGAAAATAATCGACCCTCGGAAAAAATCGGCAATATCTCGGAGATATATCGAGAAAAAATCAGAAGCAGCAAAAATCTCGATTGCTCGAGGCAACAAAATCACCATTAAGAAAAATCGGGAAAATATCAGCAATATTTCCAGAAAAAAATCGGCTTGATTTGCTCTTCACACTCCACCCTCCACGAAGTCAAAATCACCTTTTAGGAAAAATCGGGAAAAAATCGACAATATCTCCAGATATTTTTCTCAATTTTTTAAGCAAAAATCAACCCAATTTTTTAAACAAAAATCAACCCGATTTTTTAAACAATTTTTTAAGAAAAATCGACAAACAACAAATATCGCAATTTCTCGGGACCTCGCGATATCTTGGCCGCTGATGTTTGCAACACTTTAATAACTGATACACTAACAACCTATGTTGCTGAAGTTGTATATCATACTCTACATCTTAATGTCTCAACCATCTTAAAAGACAAGTATAGTAAATAAGCTAAGCCACCATATCTTAGAATCTTCTAAATGTGGGCAAAAATTAATGGTAGAATTTGATAGAATACAGATCATATATATCAATTAAATGCTTGAAAAATACTGTAATGCAAAATATATATTGATGTGTCAAAATTCACTATTGTGGGTTGAAGAATGTACGCAACAAAAATTCTTCTGTAAACAAGACCTTAGAAAGAAACCGTAACAGGTGCTGTACAAATGCTTCTTGCAGTGCTCAGATAGCAGACTAGAAAACAGGTGCTGTACAATGTTTCTTGCAGTGCTCCATTCAGTTTTACTTCCTGAACTTACTGTTCATCCTTGCTTTGCCCATGTCTCTATCTTTTGACCAAAAACGGTTATGGATGGCTTGTTCTGCAGATGAGTTGATAGACAACTCAAGCCGAGGTGCGATATTTTCAAGAGCAAATAACATCACATGAGGAATCTTCTTGTCATGGTGATCATGTAGAACATACTGAGCAAATATGTTAGGTCTAGACCTCCTGCGTATAAATCTGCTTGCATTCCCTCTATTAGATGCATCCACTTTGAAACCCAAATCCTCAACAAGTTGGAAAGGAGAAGCCGAAACTACATCATCTTCCACCAGACCTCGCAGGTCACCCCAATTTCCTTCCATAGATATAGAAGAAATTGGGAAGATAAATTTATTCATTGAGTTATTGGGGGAGTAATCTACAATAACATCACCTGTGTACTCAGCAATAAATGCACCTGCCTGTATGAATTCCAATGTACGAACTCCCCAATCCTTATTTGGAGTCCTGAAGATCTCAAGCTCATGCTTCAACCCATGTTGAGCAACCCTATTTTTGCAAGTTGGTGGGCATCTACATTTAGGACCACACTCATACACTAGTGTCTTAGCTTTAACAAGTGTCCCATTGGGTCTGTAAGGAAATTCTCCTCCATTTCTTCTAGCACAAAGACAGTTCTCAGCATCAGTACATCCTCCAATACAACGGCATCCTTCTAGTAATTCTGGTTTAGGCAACCAATCTGGATATTTAACAGTAAGGAGGTATTTGAAATCATCAAGAGTATGAGAATCTACAGAATTCACAACGCAGATACAAAATTTGTGCCGGCCTTCCCCAATGTCTTCCTTGATTACATTTGTTTTCTTACCATGTGAACTGCCCCTGAACCGAACTATGTGAGAAACTAGGGGAGGCTGATCTTGTTTCCGCCTTAATTTAAATTTATACACCAGATATCCTGCTCGTCCCTTTCCTAACCAGGATTCCTCTACATTGTAAAGTCCATCATACCTATACCCACAAGGCAATTCCTCACATGATCGGATTAATCTAAGAGGCTGTTTCTTCTTCCAGCTATTCCTCAGGGCTGCATTCCCTGGAGTGAGCTGCTGATCACAAACCTGTTTCTTGTTCCTATCATGAGCATTCCCACCTTGGCCTGAGTATATGATCACATCTCCGTTGTCAATATTGTCTTCATAACCTCCGGAAAAGACAATGCTGGTAGCCAATGGCTCCAAGTCACCTGTTTCTTCAGGCTTTAGATAATATATACCTGCCTGGAGAGGTCGATGCAAACCTATATTGCTCAGCAGCGTTCGAGACTGGAACACATCTCCAACTTCTACTCCAGGAACAGAACCTACATGACTCTTGCAAAGATTCTGCCAAAGAGATTTCAACCTATCTGATGCCTCGTGAAATACTTTTTTGGTTTTTGGATCATCCTCTAGTTCCATAGTTTCCTGTTTCTGTGCTAATCTCTGGACTAAAGAATGGAACATTGACACCACTGACCTCCTGTCCAAGGCCTCTTTGTCGAAGACACCTTTAACATCTTTCCGATCCTTCGGCTCATTTCTCCTTTTTAGCTTGCGGGGGGTATTCTCGGCTAGATTTTCTTTGGTCAAACTCGAGTATGCCTGTTTGCCCTTTTGAAATTCAGGGTCTAGTTCTTTGGCATCGACATGAGCAGGGGTGAATCCTAAGTTTTTTTTGGGTATCTGATTCACCCTTTCTCTATGATATTCCAAATATGCATATTTCCTCTTTCTTGCAGTTCCACCGTCTTCGGCTTCGGCTCCAGCTTCAGCATTAACAGAGTATCCAGCAGGCAATGCAAACGAAAGGGGCCTGACATATAATACCCGCATATTAACCTTTGAAGTAAGATGTGTGGATCTTATGGGGGCTCCTTGCGAGGCTTTTGGGTTCACTCTGTTCGCTGAGCCATGGCCTGAGAAGAGCTGCAAGAAAATCCAGGCAAAGGTTCTACCGCGCTATCAGTTGTCGGATTAAGCAGTGTAGAATGGGGAGACAAATAAGCAAGGGCAAGCAAGAAACGCTACAAGTGACCAGTGAAAAGCCCTGTTAAAGCCTTCAACTAAACCCAGAGCCACAAGTTCCTCGACAATCCATCAAATCAGAGGTTTCCAAGTATAAACCCAAAACAAATAAACTTCAACTTATTCCCAAGATTAAATCAACCCAGAGCCACAAGTTCCCTCGAGAATCCATTAAATCAGAGGTTTCTTCGACAAATTTGCCCCTGCAGGTATAAACCCAAAACGAAGTAGTCTCGACTTATTCCCAAGATTAAATCAACATTAATAGAAACCCAATTTATACAAGACATTGCACCGAATCCCTAACAAATTCACAGGTTGGCCCCATATCAGATTGATCGAAATAATGTAAGAAGATTAAACCCGAACAGACTTAAACCATCTGAAATCAAACATGTATCAATGACCACAGAATGACAATATTTGTTTCACAGTTATTCATAGTATACTGATTCTCTACTCGTTGTCAAACAAAGAATGCACCATTCAACAAAATATCAAAAACCCAAATGACCATACCTTAAGTCCATGCCCGCTGATAGCTTGAATTTACACAGTAGGTCTCTCGTGCAGCGCGCAGAGCTCC
This sequence comes from Larix kaempferi, assembly GCA_027924585.1. Lineage (NCBI taxonomy): Eukaryota > Viridiplantae > Streptophyta > Pinopsida > Pinales > Pinaceae > Larix > Larix kaempferi. The sequence continues at coordinate 11,336,776 of BSBM01000549.1, read as the reverse complement.
ACTTAACTTGTTCAGTTATCTATCCAAAGGCCTTCGATGAAAGATATTACAAATACAAACTATCTAATAGCAACTACCCACATGAAAAGAAGTTCCTAAATCTAGTTCCCTCTAGTCTGCTTGCATTCAAATCCACCTTCCAATCTGTTTCGATTCACGACAGCAGGAAAGAAAACGGGCCCTACACTGATATTACGCCGATAAACTCAAGCCGATGCAGATATGTCTATTTACAGAATCAGAAAACGCATGGATAGCAAGCGTTATGGAGATTGCTCTTCTTTGATATGATTTAAACTGCACGGGCCACTTAAGCTACCGTTGAAATGAAATCACGGGCCACTTAACGCCATTGCAGCGCCATCTGGTGGACCGACCGTTAAGACAGACCGAAATTCAAGCGGGATGTGCGTTCATAAAGTTCCATTACCTTTTCGTAGTGGACATGAGCTTAGCAGAAGAAACTTGCCTGCGTCTGCACCCTTTTCTCACATCGTTGGTTTTTCTAGTTGCCTCTCTAGAGCCTGAGGACGGATTAAATTGGACTGGAACAAGGTTGAATTGAGGAGCTCACGAGTTAAATTGGACTGGAACAAGTTTGAATTGAGGAGCTCACAACAAAGAGTGGACTGGGAACAAGATTAATTAAGCAGCTCAAAACTAGCGTGACCGTCTTTAATAGCGGCGGTACCATAACGTCCACATCATGGTCCTACCAACTTCTTTGTTACGACCGTGTTTACAGGGGCCATACCATAACGTCCACATCGTGGTTGTACCAACCTCCTTATATGGACAGCTAAATTACCCAGATAGAATGGGTGAAAAAAGAAGTACCCAGATAGAACCCTTCATAATCTCGAACAATTTCAAAGAGAGTTGGTTTTGCATTTTATTTTTTTAATCATCGTCTGCCATACTCTGTTAATCATTGGTTTAATCGTATTGGTGAAATCATGATTTTTCATTGTTGAAATTGCATTTTTTATTTTGCAAAAATGAATTCATTGTCCTAAATAATATATATGACATATAAACACATTCAATAGACTTCATTTAATTACAAATGATGATAGACACACTGCAACTACATTTGGTTATAGTAGCAGCGCGAGTGTGAGATGGTTTATTTTGCTTAATTGCGATGTTTAGAAAAAATTATATTTACTTTTGGTTATGGAAGAGCAATCTAAACCATAGTTACAAAATTCCACTGAATCAAGTCAAATAATACGAATTTGGAAATTTGATTCATCTCCCAATTTATTAGTTAGGTTTAATACAATTCTCTCAGGTTCGGTTCACCCAATTCACAATGGAATTACCATGTTTGTCGACAGAGATTCACAAACACGTATGCTTGGGTTCGGTTCGCCCAATTCACAATGGAATAACCCTATTTGTTGACACTGATTCTTATTTTTACACCGTAGGCATTTTTCACAATGAGAAACGATCTATAAAACATTATAGTGAGATTCCTCGTCTCTCAGATGAATGGAATCTTGCCACGTGTTTAATAGCTTAATGCGGTTTTATACTGCTTGTGGTTTACGCATCCGGTTTTTCACGAAGTTTTTATCTTGGTGGTGGTTTTATCACGACATTCCAACGCATCCGTATTTTTGTGTAGTTTTTATCCTGGACGTGGTTTTACTCATGGCATTCCAAGCGTTGAAACTCTTGTTGTCGTTGTTTGGGCTGCACGATTTAGTTTCCATGCCGATTAAATTTGGACCACCAGCAGTGGGCTGCACGATTTGGTTTCTATACCGATTAGATTTGAACCACGATTGGTACTAGAACGCCATCTTGCTGGAGGGAGCCAACAACATCCAGCCTATAATCCTTGGGTTCCCACGGTCCGAAATTAGATGGAATCCAATTTCACAAGACCCTTACGGTTGTGGCGGGGCTCGATCTGTTGCAATGCAAGATTGGCAATGAAACTAAGCGAAAGAACTCTAGCAAGCAGGCAAGGATTGATTGTTGTAGTAGTTGTTGTGTAAGCTACCAGGCTTACATGTTGGAGATATTTAAATAAATATATATTTTTGTATAATTGAATGATGAATGATTACAAAGAATAGACCATATTAAATATGGCCTAACGGGAATAGACATGTTTATTGATAAATAGACATGTCATTTAATAATTAATAATTTATTATCATAATCTAATAATAAATACATTTGTAATAACCAATTAGTTTATTACAAGTCATCCCACTCTGAAAAGATTCAACCACGAATCTTTTACGAGCATGTTGCAGCTGGAATTCTTGCCACGGATAATTGAGCCATGGTTTAGTAGTTCTTGGAATAATTGGTCACATTTCTATTCAAATCTTATCATGCTTATGATTCTGTAGATGAACACATAACAACTAAGTGACGTATATTTTGAATCTGCTAATCTTTAGTTGTACCTGGTGAGCCTTTTGATATTGAGATTCTAGAATAACTTGAGTTGCGACCACTAGTAGAATGTTAATCTTTTCATTTGTCACAACATCTTCTAGGTTTCGTTCTTCTCCGTTACCATGATTAAGGTTATCTTCAACGCTTTTATCATTGCATTCTTCTACCACTTCATTTCTTTCATAATTGTTGTTAATAATGACTTTATTTTTAACCATATTTTTTGTTTTATTATTACAATCTATGGCATCGTCATTTTCTTTGATATTAACATTGTGATTGTCAATATCATCTTGATCTTTCATATCCTTGTCTTCTACCTCTTCTATTTCATCGTCCTTGTTATTGTCTTCCTTAACAAGTCCTTGTTCTGGAGTTTCACTAGACAATTTTATAGATTTTTCAGCTGATGTATTAATGTGCCTTACTTCCCTACCTTGTAAGGAGCCGCAACGAAATTTTGGTAGACTTGCATATCTTTTACTGAGTATCGCATTTTGAAGTTTGATGTTGGGATGTCTTTTCTTATCCCTCTTGGTGTCTGGCATCCTGGATCTTTTGTGAGGAGGGATATAAGGAGGCGATCGACATGGTTTTCCTTCCTTTTTGGTTGTAGTAGCGAATTCATCCCCCTCCCTACTTGAATATTTAGGAGTCGTTGTGGTTCCTTGTTCTTCATTACTTGGGAACGTGGGAGTCGCAGTTGCTTCTTTCATTATGGTCGCAATACCTTCTTTTGTCGTGAGTGCAAATGCAGTTCCAAGTTCTACTTGACCTGAGAACTCGGGACTTGCAGTTGCTTCTTCCATTATGGTTGCAATAGTCCTTTGTTCCTTTTTACTTGGTAATTCGAGAGTCACAGTTACTTCTTTTGTCATGGGTGTAGATCTCAGCTCTTCTTGACCTGATAACTCGGGAGTCGAAATAGCTTCTTCCTTTATGGTCATAGTCCCTTCTTTTGTCGTGAGTGTCGATGCAGTTCCCAGCTCTACTTGACCGGAGAACTCGGGAGTCACAATAGCTTCTTCCTTTATGGTCGTAGTCCCTTCTTCTATCGTGAGTGTCGATGTAGTTCCCAGCTCTACTTGACCGGAGAACTCGGGAGTCACAATAGCTTCTTCCTTTCCTTTCTTCCTGGCCATTTCTTTTTTTAATTCCAATACGATCAATTTCAATTTTGTGTATGTTTCCTCTTTCTTCAACCATCTATTTTCGATTTCTTTGAGTTTAGATTCAATAATCCTTCTCGGCTTCTGGCCATGCATGAGCTCATCAAAAGATGTCAACATAATAATTCACCTTGGTAAAATTGTTTCGAAAAATTCAAAATTTTATTTTTCCTTTTTTCTGAACTTTTTATTTTATATAATAATAATTATTATTAATTAATAATAATAATAATATATATGTATATATATATATTGAATTTTTGAAATTCTTTCTTTATAAATATAATTGTTTTATACAAAACAATATGTATATATATATAAATGATAGAAAAATAATAGATATTATTATTAATTTCTTTTAGAAATATTTAAACCCTTTTGTTTAAAATACAAATATTAAAATTATTATAAGATTATACTTATAATAATATTTAATATATGTTTTTTTTGTTGGATTTTAGGGTTTTAAGCGGATGGAGGGTTGGCGTGAGAATGGTTGAAGGTGTTGGAGCAGGAGAGCGGAGATGGAGAGTGGAAGGGAGTCGTATGGTGGTGTGGGGAGCTGGACGCAGAATGGTAGAGGGCGTGGCGGCTGGGGTGAGAGACGACGGCGCTGTAGAAGAGGTAGATGGACACAAAGGGGGAGGGGAATGCATAAGAGGAAAGTGTGGAAGAGCTGGCGTGGAGCAGACGCGAGGAGGAAATGGGTGGACGCAGCAGGGAGCTCCGCAGGGGAGTTTCGCGGGGTTGGAGGGCACAGCAGGGGGTGGAGGAGGCTAAGCGGGTTGGCGTGTAGAGGGTTGTGAGGAGACTGAGAGGGATCGCTACGAGGAGTGTTGAGAGGATGGATAGAAGGGTGTGGCAAGGAGGCAAGGTGGGGAGGCGCAGATGTGGGAAGATGGGAGGAGGGCGCTGTGAGGAGGGCTGTGCGTGAGAGAAAGAGAGGAGACGTGAAGGCGTATACGTGCGTGGGGAGATTGGGAGCAGGTGGGCACTGAGGGAATGGCAGCAGGAGGGAGCGCGGTTGGAATCCAGAGGTGTGGAGGAAGGGAGATGAAGAGGAGGTTGCGTAGGTGATTGTGGAGTGGAGGGGGGGTTGTGGAGAGGCTGGAAGGGGAGTGATGGAAGAGGAGGGGCGTGGGAGGTGAAAGGATGGCGGTGTTAATGGGGTTGAGCGCACGGGTGTTGAGAAGGAGCAATGCGATGGTTGGAGGAGTATGGAGATAGAGCAGGTATATGAGTGGGAGAATGCGAGTAGTGTGGAAATGTGAATGGGAAGGTGAGTGAGGAGATGAGGTGGGAGAGGAAGTGGGGAGAGCATGGAGGAGTTTAGGGCGTGAGGAGAGGTGAGGAATGAGAGATGCTCGTGCGGCTGCGATGGAGGAGTCTGAAGGGGAAATGAGAGCAAAAGAGAGGAAGAGCCAAAGCTCTAATACCACTTGTAAGCTACCAGGCTTACATGTTGGAGATATTTAAATAAATATATATTTTTGTATAATTGAATGATGAATGATTACAAAGAATAGACTATATTAAATATGGTCTAACGGGAATAGACATGTCTATTGATAAATAGACATGTCATTTAATAATTAATAATTAATTATCCTAATCTAATAATAAATACATTTGTAATAATCAATTAGATTTATTACATGCTGCCAACATTCTATTGAACCCTGTGCTTGAAGGGAAGCAGTGGACATAATCCAAGCACCGATTGGACGAGAAATACTTCGTCACACTATAGGACCATGACTTGTGTTGGAATAATCCCTTTGCCCCCCACGGCTCGAAATTAGACAGATACCGGTTTCCAAAGAGCCCAATGGTCGTGGCACGGCTCGATTTGTTGCAATATTGGCTTGCGCCGAAGAATTCCCACAATCAGGAAAATATCGAGCCTCAAGTTGTCTTTCTTCAACACCAATTATTCGTTGAGAACATGCCCCAGTTCAAGTGCTCCTCTAGGAGCATGGCTTAGACTAAGAGACGCAGGTTGATGATAATATCTATTATTAGATATATATTATGAGTTGTAGGCTTGATGCTATAAACGCTTCCAAAAGTTGCTTAAACTAGATGTGATTAAAAATCAATTCCTTGTTTTCATTTGCATATTTGTTCAAAGAATATAATGCTGAGCAAATCAATCCGATACCTTGTCTTCATGAGTAAATGATCTCGAAGAAATAGGTTATTGGCATTCAATACTTAACTTGGTTTGTGGATTTAGTAATTGATTTTGATTTAGTACAAACCGCCTTAGGTTCGAATCTTGTCACCTCGATTTCCCTAAAGTCGAGCCAACCTCGAAACAACTTATCAACCACAATATTTAAGCGTATTTCAACTTGTTTTGTGGTTTTTGAGCAATGGCCTTCCCAAATACAAATTGAAGCCCAAGGACAGCATTCTCTGTTTGATGAAGGAAATGCCAATCCTTTTGAAGAGTTGAACATCCAGCAACTTGAGTTGAATGCATTATACAACCCAACAAGAACTTTATATTCACAATGAGAACTCTAGCCCTAAAAATCCATTTTTTGTGTCAAAAACACCAAAATCGACCTTCAAATCGAAAAGTGATGCTACAAGTAGCATTTGTTTTTGTTTCAAGGTTAAAAATACAACCATTGCCTTAAAAACACATATTGTTGCCAACAATAGCCTGAAAATCAACCCTTGAATAGAAAACTAATGCTACTATTAACTAAAACTAATTCTAGTGTACTATAGATTCATCTCCTCTTGAGCTGAGCATCCATGTCCCCACTGTTTTCAATTATCATGATTTTCAACTCTGAAATTTTTGCCAGCATTATCTCAAATGAGGCATGGTCATGGTCCTCTATGACTATTTGCTTACCTTGTAGCTTAGTAGCTCCCAACTATTTTGTTTTTTGCATTTTTGTACCTTTTCTTTTGTTTCCTATATATTATTATTTCATTCGACTCCCAATAAGAAGTCATTCCTCAAAGACTTAAATGTGCATCTCTTGCATAATCATATTATGCAATATTGAAGAACCAAGTATTTACACAACTTAAGACCTAAAACTATGACATATTCATTCCAAGAGTGCAGGTTGAAGGATGCATTGTGTCATAGGAGCTATGCTAAGCACTGTATTATATAGATATTTGTTATGTCTCATAGTCAGAACTGGCTATAAGCATCTTTACTTCAAATTAGATGACAACTCCCATCTCCTATCTCTGCTTACTGCAACTCCATCTCATGTTCAATTGAGCCTCTAGATCCTCATTGTCTTAAACATTCATGATCACTATTTTTTAGCTTCGAATCTTGTGCCATTATTAATTTTTGAGGCACGGAATTCATCCCCTATGACCTTTTGGTTGTAGCACCCTTCTCAAATATGGATATTCATGGGATTGATGGGCTATGTTGTTTGGGATAAGCCCATGACTAGTTTATATTATATGAGTGAATATTGAATGGAACATGGATAATACATCATAATTCAATATAGGAAGAAAAACATGCAAGTATAATTTCCAAATGATAGGGCAAGTAGTGTTGTGCAGTTGGGATTGTTGCAGTTGATGTCATTGTCTATGATCTCATAACAATTATTCCATCATCTTTATTTTCTCTTTTTTAGAATTCTTGGAAGTTTTGGGGTTACTCATGGTACATTAAACTTGTTGAAGTAGTTGTATTTCATGATGCCATGGCCTTCATAATTACAGAGAGTACAAGAGTGAGAATAATGTTGTTATTACTGCTAAGGTAATTTGTTTTCTCATCCTTGATTGGTGAAGGTGCTTTTTGTTAGATTCTTGGTGTATGTTGCATGTTATATGATGTTTCTTGAAATTTTTGTTGCTATAGCTTGATTTAAGACGAGACAAATGCAAATTGAGTGTTAAATTGTTTTCCCTCTTTCTATCTTCATTCTTGGTGTTATCTTACAGATCTGTAAATTTCTCATAACTCATAATTTTATTATCAACTCTTCTTATATTTTTACTAATTTATCTCATTACTATGAATTCCGAGCCTACTACATTTGCACTTTGTCTACAATTTGTATGCATCGTTAATAGTTTTAGCTCAAGAAGAAATTGTTGAAAGTTTGTTTCTTGTTGTTCTACTTATGGAGACATCCAACATGTCTCATTTAGGTACAGGAACAACAATTTAATATCATTGACTTGCATTCAAATGATATAAAATTTCTCTGATTAGAAAGATAATTTGCTTTTATTGATCTAATCTGATTGATCTTAACTATTATCATGTTTTGTTAATGAGATTTTACTTCAATTTACAGACTAAAGCAATGCAGTAATGTGGATTAGATAATTGCATGTATTTCTACCATTTGTATCTTACTGATCTTCACTATTATCATGTAATGTTAACTATATCTTACTTTTTATGCATTGCAACATCGCCCTTAAGGTGGACAAGGGCATGCTTTTTTCTTGGTGGATTTTGGTTTCTTTTTCTAGATTCCACAATTTTAATTTAACTTTTAGAGTTATTTATTGATGTACTTCCTTGCCACTAATTTCTTGGTGCATAACTCTTTTCATAGGTTGAAGAGAACTATTATCAGGGTGACCTAAAGAAAGTAGCTCTTGATAGGCTTAGTGTTGTGCATAAAAGTATGTGTGTGGAAAAGGCTGGTGGAAAGAAGAAATCAAAGGGGGACAAGGCTATTAGGAAATGAAGTAGAGAGTTGATTTAATTTTAAACATGTTTGGCCTTGAAGTTGTACCTTGGAACTGTTTTTCAATATTATGAGTTTTTCTTTTAGCATTATGTGGTTGGAAGCATCGCAATTTTTTTGGTACTTTGAAGATATGTTAAGTTATCCTCGGTGTCCCTTTTCTATGATTGAATAGCGGAGCAATCATAAAATATTTATTGCATTGGTTAATGTGTCAAAAAATTATCAATTTATTTAAGTTTGCATATTTGACATACTAGTATATCAGGAAGTGCTGGTTGAACTTACATGTGAACACAAGGTGTAAAATATCTGTAAATTAATAAATTAATAAAGTATCGAGTTCAATGTACATTACATTTGGAGAACAGGTAGAATTATTATATTGAAATTGTAAAATTAATTTGTTTCGTGTGTGTGTGTATCTATTTATAAATCCATAGTCTACATCGATTTGCATCTTAAATTCCTAAACACTCTGGCTCTGCATTCAAGCGCCGAGCTTTACAGTGTATAAAATTTCTGAAAAAACTCGCCCTCTCTCTGGTCGGCTTCCTTTAAGCCCTAGTTCTCATCTGAGATGGCATTGATTAAGTGAAGAAAGCTTATCAAGTTCAAATTATTATGAGGTATTGAGCTCTACATAACCTGATTTCAGGGACATCTTGTTCCACAAGTCAAATTTCACAAGTTCCACTTTTGGAGCGTAATTGGCTGAGGCATGCATGGGATTTTGAGAGTGTTCACCAATGAATACAAAGGCTGGTGAGCGCCCATCATTTTCATTGAAATTATTTTTTTCAATGTTTCCTTGTAGTGATAGCAACATAATGTTGCAAATATTGTTGGGGAAACATATCACGAAGGCTCCAGAAGAAGATTTATATGAACTATTTAGGAAATTATTAGAAAATATACGTAAGCATAAACTTGACCTAAAATACTAAAATAAAAGATAAAAAATATTGGCAACAAGAAAAATTGGGAGAGAAAATATTAGAATATAGGAAGAAAAGTAGGTATTTGCAAGAACTATTACAAAATGATATTTTCCTTTGCATGTGTAAACTCCATGGCCCATAAAAATCAAATCATTGTTGAGGAGTCATTGTCCAAGGAAGCACTTGTAACAAATTTGTAGTCGTGACCCTTTAATAGGATAGTAGGACACGTGTCAATCACTTGGAAGACTAAAGATAACCAGCTGAAATAATACTTTACTTGATTGACCTTGTTTTTCACCATTATGGATTGGTGTTGTTGTAGGTTACAACTTCCAAATCTCCTCCAAAACTTGAGTACTTAAATTCAAAAGCAAAAAGTGAATATAAATGCAAACGTAACCAGAAGAAAATTAGAAAATTGAATGTTACAACAAATTGATTGTTATTGGAATTGGTCATTATTCTAAATTGAATTTTACAAAATTGAAAGTTCTTTAAAGCACAATTTGAATCTTTTCACCAGACATGAAGTACACATCATTCTTTACTACACCTTATTAACTTGATCAACATATTAATGGGTTAGATGGAATGGAATATTCTTAAATTCTCAATTCACTTTTAAATGTATAATCTAGATTAGCCCTAAGGTTATATTTGCATGTTGTAAAGTATGGACTTGAGATTGGAAACCCAACAGTCATTGGGATTAGGATCTATGAGAGATTCCCTTGTCACACAATGATCCTTAGTTTGGGAATGGTTCTGCGAGCCTATGGCTGGGTGGAAAACCCTCAGAGACAAACTTTGTTGTGTGGATTCATTAAGATGAGTTGAAATACATTGCAGATTGAAGAACTTTTTTCGAGTGTTCTAGCAACTCAATATTGTTGGTTCTCAAAAACCAATAATCACCCAAGGTTGGATAGTTACTAACTGGTTGAATGTAATATCATTGGGAAATTTCACCCAAAATATTAACTCAACTTCAAAATTTTTATAAATTTTTACTAGTAAAATTTCTGTCAATTCCTTCGAACAGTGCAGGAGGTAAGTGAGGGGTACTGAGATGAGGAATGAGGATGGTGGGATGAATATTTAATTCTGGAAAATGTATGAGGTTAGGTGTAGAAGCAGGTCAAAAGGTGCAGATCAGTGATGTCCTATGCACCATGTACCAGTACCTTTCACTTTTCAACAATAGAGTTAGTCTATTGCCTACTTCGAGGCTTCCTAGGTAGCTGGCATATGCATACTAGACAGGTGGGGGTTCTGGGAGTTAATTAAAGAGTTTATATCAGTCAAATGAGTGATGGTTATGTTCAAGAAGGTATTTTTTCAGACTTGCGATATTTTGGGAAGAATTGAGGTTTTTGGGCTCTCCCGGGATTGCTGAGCTAGTACTTTTCTTATCTTTCCAAACAGGGTCGAAAGGCTTCCAAAGTATGAATTTAAGGACTGATATGGATTATATATTGAATTATTAGACTCGTACAATTGACAGGGAGTCAATTTGATACTTTGAATTGATTTAGCAACAAAAGTGGTAAAACTAGTCTAGGAAAAACACTCAACGAGCTAGTCTTGCAATTGTTTTCATTAAACTGCTTCCATAAGTCATGTACTCTGTTCTGAAGTATTTAAATGCTCTAATATGATATAATGAATAGATACAGGTCGGAATAATATATCAGAACTCTTCTTTTATTGATTTAATTGCCTTTCAAAACAATAGTGCCTCACAGGTTAAATATGCATTACATTTGATGGAGAATGAAGAGAAGAATTAGAATATTACTGTGGATCTACTATGGAGTTATGATCAGGTCACCTATAGGTCATATGACTGTAATTTTCTGCATACTGAGCTTCTGAACTTGACTGGGGCACATTCACTGAGTCATCCCTCTCCTCCAGGGAAAACTCCTCTAGATTTAGATGTGAATGTGAGAATGAGTGAGAAGAGAGGTATGGATCTGATATGAATCTGGTTACTGATCTTGAACACCTCTTATGTCTGCAAAAAGTGGCTATACCAACTTTCCTTCAGCCCCTGGGCGCACTCCCAATATCTATCTTCTTCAATGGATGAATCTTCACCAAAACTAGTTGTAGAATCACTGTTGGCTGTTCTCCCAAATGACTGTAGATATTCAATGGAGGCTGGAAGTATAGGTTAATGGCTGCAATAGCTTGATATGGACCTACATAATACTCACTGGAAACTATGGGCCTTGGGGCACATCACCCAAGAAGCACAGTTGAGGCACATCACTCAACTAGAGAAGCTTCAGAGTTCTCATGAGAAAAACACAAATGATCAAAAGTTCTTGAATGAAGTTGGAAACATTCTTAAATAGAATTCTTGTTGACCTGTTGAGCAAGTTACTTATCTTGGTGACCTGTGAGAATAGGTAACCCATGAGTGGACATACTTTCCTTGCTTTGCTTGCTTGCTTTGCTTTGGCTTTCCTTCTTTTTTCCTCTTTTTATGACTTTCCTTCTTTTCTGAACTTTCCTGATTTTCATACTTTCCTGCTTTCTGGATTTATGTTGTTTTTCCTGAAATATTCATCTTTTCTCATTTTGGCAACATTTTTGGACTCTAGTGCTTACTTGACTTCTACTCCAAGTAATTCCTTGATTTTCTGAGTTTGCCACTTAGGCAAGTTTGGCCCACTTGACCAATTCGAATTTCTTATCCCATTCACCAACCACTTGGCACATTTACTAGCAATAATCATTTAAATAAAATAGTACAACTCATAAATAATTTAACTTAGCAATTAATTAATTATCCATTAATTAATTAATTATTATGGTGCAATGCCTAGAAAAATATCTCCATTAATTTAATGATAGCTCCATTAGTTTCCTTAGAACCTTATTTTGGGCATTAATATCTTCCGGGAGCCCACCTTATCCATTTAATACCCAAACCTTAGACATCTTCCATAAGATAGTTTCCATACTTTCTCATCAATTAAATAATTATTGCCTAGGTGACTTAGGCCAAAATTACCCCATGGACCATAGCAAAAATATGGGGATATGACATTGAAACTCTTTCCAACTGAGGGAAAATGATCATTTAGCCATGTCATTAACATGAAGAGTTGAACTAGAAATCTGCTTTCAAAAGCTCGGATTTTTCAAATTCCTTGGTCAACTTACCTGGTACCTCAAAGAATCGATAGAAAATAATACCGACATACTTTATGGAGTTTCTAAGCTTGTGAAAGATCGGTTGATACACAAAAAAATGAATGATTGGTTGAGCTTGTGAAAGATCGGTTGAGTATAGGAATATGCATAATCTCCAAGGGCCATTTAAATTTAGACAGAATGAACTACCAACTTCCAATCAATACAAAGACTATTGTTTGCAACTGGATTTCCTTCGGAGATGGCATCCAACCAAATCCAACGAAGGGAATAAGAGAGAAAAATAGAGGTTTCCCAGGTAAAACTCTCGAGTGGCAATGCCTGAGTGTAAATAAGATCATGGACCTTATATATATGCAATTAGATGAAAGAAGATATTAAATGTGTTGATTTTTGTGACATCAGACAAGTACTTTTGCATAGGCCAAGTGTTAGACATGAAGAAGTCATCTAGAAGATCTCTCTAGGAGCTTGCTTGAGAGCGACTATTGTATCTCTTTTTCACCTCATCACATATACTTTATTTTCAATTCATTTATTTATTTTGATCTTTCGACATTTCTTTGCACCTTTTGGGGCAATTTCTAGTTATAGTTCATTGTGTTGAGATATTGTAACTTCTAAGAATATTATATTTGTACTTTATTATTCCGGAGATGTTTCATTCCTCCGTGAAGACCTTATTGTATATCCAGAGATGTTTTATTCCTCCGTGGAGAATGTGGTAACTTGGGTTATTATACTTCCTTAGTGGGGGTCGGCCCTATATGAGTCATGTGGGTTAAAGGGTTATTAGACCACACTAGTGGGGTCGGACCTATCACATTATGTAAGTGGTTAAGTTGGGGCCAACCTAGTTAGTGTAAAAGTCAAGTCGGAGTTGTGTATAAATAGAGGAGGTGTGTTCCTCATTTAACACACATTACCTCACTTGTGAGTGGCGCATAGGTGAGAGAGAGATCTGCTATGGAGGAGAAGGAGCTCATGTTTGGGATTACATATTTTGTATTTGTTGGTCATCTATATTGAGGAAGCTTTGCTGGGTTTTCTACCCCATGAGGGTTTCCCAGGATAAATCTGTGTCTCTTGTGTTTATGTTGTGCTTGTTGTTCTTTCAGTGATCCTGCATATGCTATTGTTGTGAAATGGAATGTAATACTGATATCTTATGTCTTAGCATATTAAATATTAACATGGTATTAGAGCTATCTTGAAGGAAGGCAATGTATGGCACTTACGACACTTGTCTCACTTGCAACAATTTGAAGGTTAGGGTTTTATATATCAAATACTAGTCATCATGGAAATTTCGCTATAAATCCATTTTGGTGAAGGTTCAAGATCTAAAACCTTTACAGGTCGTAGATAACACCCCCCTGTACATTTTGTCCGAAGGACAGTCTCAGATTCATTGTACTTTGTGAGATATGATCAGTACAAGTTAGGGTTTCTGCCTCTTCCAGATCTCAGCCATAAACAGGTGACCTGGGAAAAAAGGTCATATCTCGGGCTAGGAAGCTCCAAATGAAATTTAGTAAAACATTACAGGTAGATAACGGACTTTAGTTTCTTAGGTAAATTTTTCAGAGGTCGAAGTTGAACCAGTGACACGTGGCACTCCGTACACGTTCGCTCTCCTATTTTATCCCATAAACAGGTCATGTTGTGACACTTGGCATAACTCTCTCTTAGAGAATCCAATTGAGGTCAGACCTATGGGGTTGGAAATATGATAGGTCAGACTACCGCAGGCCTAATTTTCAGACCCTGTGGATTTGTAATTTCAGAGATGCACCAGAAACAATCAGGTTCATATTTCTGTCAAAACAGAATTGGATTCTGAGCACCTTCATTCTTGGCTTATCACTATTGCGGGAATTTATGGCTTTGGAGAAAGTTGGAATTTTTGGAATCGGGGTCCACAGCTTAATGCTCCTCATTAAAATCTAAATTTAGAGACCAAGATCAAATTTTTTGGTTGGGAAGAAGGTCGTACTTGATCAGACCCTAGTTCGGGATTTTGATCAGAAAGGTGGAAAATTAGGGCTTCTCTAAAAGTTAGAATTTTTTAAATCTGTGACCACGGCTGGAAGCTCCTCAGAAAAATTGAAGTTTAGAGTACAATATTGAACCTTTTGGTTGGGCAGAAGACCGAGCTTTATCAAACCCTAGTTCGGGATCCTGTCTAGAAGATCCAGAAGTTTCAAAGGCAATTTTGAGGGGTCAAATTTTGCAGTTTTCAAAATTGAAGTATACCAACTTGATCAGCTCAGCAAGACACATCTTTCCATCCATTCAGAAGTTTGAAATTTAAAATTTGAATTTTTAGGGTTTCTTTGACAAACCCTAATCCAGCTCCAGATCCAGTTTCAGCAAATCAAAGTGGATTGGGTTAAATCCTAGAAGAGAATGAATTGGACACCTGCATAAGTGAAGAAGTTCCCGTTCCAAAGGGAGATGAGGCTAAGGCCTTACATAAGAAGACTACAAGAAATATAGACAGGTATGACTTGAGGAGATACAAGTATGTGTTGAAATTTATTCATGATTAAGTTTATGATATGTTTGTATTCATATTATTGAGGTTAGTACAATCTTGATTAAGAATTATCTTATCACTCTAGTAAAAGTATGAATGCATGTGAATGATAGAAGACATTCATTGATTATGGTTATATGATTGTACTAATGCACCTGTGACGTTGTATGAGGATGATGTTGTCTGCTAACAAGATGTAGGTACATCAAGAAAGACAAATCAAGTTCTATGGCCATGGTGACATGGAGACAAAGACTCATCCATAGTCTTTGACCACATAGAAGCTCTACTTACGAGGTATGTATGACTTTGTTCTACTATGCTTAACCCATGAGATATGCAGGTTCTAGCACAAGGTCTCTAAATCATTGAAGAGAACAAAGAACATATTGTTTGGGTATGGTAAGACATAACCAAGCTTGATAATCCAGGTATGTTTTCCTATATCAAGTTAGAATCCTACTTTGTTAGGATCTTAGGTAAGTATACGTGTGTATGAAATAACCATGACCATACATACTTAACATTATTTAGAATTATAATGTTTTGATAGTATTGAGATTATACTAATGTATGTATGTTTGTGTATGAGATAATCCATATGACACTAATGCACACTTGAGCATGCATAGTGGTCCAAGATGGATAAGAAGTTCAAAGACATATAGAGATAAAGCGGGAGGCAACCACACAACATAAAAGATAAGTATTTGAGTTGTTATTTGAATCTCTAAATAGTTAATGATATTGCTCACAATAGTTTCATGCGTATTTGTATATATCATGCATAGTGTGAGCATTCATATAGCATTGAACATTATACTACTAATATGCATATGATGGGTAAGTTGGACAAACATTCCATTGTTGCTTGTCTAGAATGAAACTTCTTTGCTGACATCCTGAGAGCTGTGCACGCTCTTGACAGTATGTTCTAGTAAAGATGGAAGGCATCTAGACAGCCACTATATGCATACAGGATATGGAAATGTGTTGTGCCAAAGTATTGGTCAAGATAGTTGCATAACTATGTGAATCACATATGTATGCATTATAGGTTATCATGTCAACATGATTTGATGATTATGAAGTATTACTAATCATGTGATGAACTTTGATTTGTAGAAAATATCATGGGCTATGATGATGAACACATGTTCCAAAGAACGAGTGATGGATGTTCAACAAGAAGAATTGCAAATCAAACATACTATAGAAGGCTCGTGGCTAGAAGATTCTCTTAGAAAGAAGAAGATGACCATGATGAGAGGTTTGCTCCAAGTGGCTAGATAAGACCATTCTCTTAATGGTGTAATTGAAGAAGAAGTGTGAATCAAGAAAAATCCCAGGATTCAATTGAAGAAAGCTCTGTATGGGTACCCAGGATCGATAGTCATTTGATGAGCTTAATCATCACCATGGGTGATGCAGATTTCAACCTTTGCTACAAGGTTGAAGATGGTGTCTATATACAGATGACATTATTCTCTTAGATGGATGCAAGAAGGAACTCACCACAGAGTTCGAATGATCTTGAGGCTCATATCAGTAGACCCATCTGACGAGAGATGACATGGATAGATATGCAGAAGATCACTCAATGCAGAGTGTGAATGATGTTCAGTCACAGAGGGAGAATTGATAGCTTTTTGACAAGCTTGGGCTTTACCATAAGTAAAGATGATCCTAACCTTTACCTTAAGGTTATGGATGATGAACTTGTCATACTATTACTGTATGTGGATGATCTCTTTCTGACAGGGAATGAGAAACAGATCATGGAAAGCAAGAAGAAGCTAGCTACAGAATTTGAGATGAAAGATCTCGGATTGATGCATTACTTCCTAGTTCTGGAAGTATAGCAAGGCCCAGAAGGAATCTTTCTCAACCAGGGAAAGTATTTGATATGTTGGAATGTAAGGACATGACCACTCCCATGGATTCCAACTTGAAGCTGTTAGCTGATGACTCATCAGAGTTAGTGGATGTAACTCTGTACAGACAAATTATTGGGTCATTGATGTATTTGACGAATACCAGGCTAGATATATGCTTTGCTGTGAACACCTTGAGTCAGTATCTAGTGGAACCTAGGCATGTTCACCTGATAGATGCAAAGCATGTGATGAGGTACCTAAAGGGTACGATAGACTTTGGTCTATGTTGGAGATCATGACTTCAGATTGTATGGCTACACAGATGTTGATTGGACAGGAAGTGTATTAGACAGGAAGAGCACATCAGGCGGATGTTATTGTCTGGGATCTACCATGATCTCATGGTTTAGCAGGAAGCAGTCTAGTGTGGATCTCAGCACAACCAAAGCGGAGTTTATAGCTGCTTGCTTTGCTAGTTGTGAAGCGATATGGCTTCGAAAGTTGTTATCAGGATTGTTTGACTTAGAGATGGACCCCACTGTGATCATGTGTGACAACCAGAGTTGTATCAAGATGACAGAGAAGCCAGTGTTCCATGATAAGTCAAAGCACATAGAGATCCGATATTCCTATATACGGGATATGGTGCAGAAAGGAGCTATAAAGATCGAGTATGTGAGCACTGACGAACAAGTTGTTGATGTATTGACCAAACCCCTGTCTCGAGTAAAGTTTGAGTATTGTCGAGACAAGCTTGGTGTATTTCAGAAGGAACCTCCTCGAAAGGGGGAGTGATATGGTTGATGATGTGGATATTGTATCGATGATGAGGATACTTGTATTGATGATGTGGATACTTGTATTGATGATGAGGATACATGTATCGATGATGAGGTTACCTGTTCCGACAATGAGGTTGATGATGAGGTTACCTGTCTCGACGATGAGGTTGATGATATCAATGATAAGGTTGAGAAGTGGTCCCTAGTGGACGAGAGGGATTGTATCATCCCTGGACTTCGGTCCTTGAATTGATCCATAGACATATGTCTCCGAGAAGTGGTCCCTAGTGGATGAGAGGGATTGTATCATCCCCGGACTTCGGTCCCTGAATTGATCCATAGACTCTTGTCTTCGAGAAATATGTTGGTGAATGATGTAATGTACGCTCCTGGACTGCTCAGCATAGAAGTAGGTGATCATTCACAAAACCTATAATGATGTAATGTTCGCTCCTAGATTAGCAGGTGATCATTCACAAGTTGTAAATCCTAGATTTGATCTAGGTCACACCCAATTAAAATAGTATTGGCTCTGTGGTTGACTGGAATGATGTAATGTTCATTCCTGGACTGCTCAGTGTAGCAGCAGGTGATCATTCACAGGTGGTAAAATCCTAGATTTAATCTAGGTCACATCCAGTATGAAAAAGGACTGGCACTGTGGTCGGGATTGCATTGTCCCTAGACATGAGAGATGTCTTAAAGTGATAAGGATTGATCATTGTGTAAGTAGATTGGGATTGCATCGTCCCTAGACATGAGAGGTGTCTTAAAGTGATAAGGATTGATTATCCTGTAAGTAGATCGGGATTGCATCGTCCCTAGACATGAGAGGTGTCTTAAAGTGAGAAGGATTGATCATCCTGTAAGCAGATTGGGACTGCATCATCCCTGAACGTTTGGTTCAAAATGCACGTGATAGGATTGTATCATCCTCAGACTTATGTCCTAAAGTGAGTGGGATTGATCATCCTGTAATTGGATCTTGTACATTGCAGATTATGTTGTTATGTTGATGTTGTTGATCGAGAGGATCCAGATGTTGATCGTGATGGTCTAGATGACGATCTTGTTGATCGTGATGGTCTAGATGACGATGTTGTTGATCGTGATGGTCTAGATGATGATGTTGTTGATCGTGATGATCTAGATGATGATGTCGTTGATCGTGATGATCTAGATGACGATGTTGTTGATCGTTAGGATCTAGATGATGATGTTGATCGGTAGATCCAGATGATGAGGCTGTTGATTGAGTGATCTAGATGATGATGCTGTAGCTGATCAAGTGCTGCAGAAGATGAAGACTCAATACTGATGATGTTGATGTTCCAGTATTGATTATGTTCCAGTAACTGATTGAGTTAGTGATGATGATGTATAAAGAAAGATTCCAATGATTTATAGATGTATCATGTATCATGTAGTTGATGACTCCTTGCTCGTGCAGATGTTGTTATAATATCCTTCTTGTTAAGGGGGAGTGTTGAGATATTGTAACTTCTAAGAATATTATATTTGTACTTTATTATTCCGAAGATGTTTCATTCCTCCGTGAAGACCTTATTGTATATCCGGAGATGTTTTATTCCTTCATGGAGAATGTGGTAACTTGGGTTATTAGACTTCCCTAGTGGGGGTCGGCCCTATATGAGTCATGTGGGTTAAAGAGTTATTAGACCACCCTAGTGGGGTCGGCCCTATCACATTATGTTAAGTGGTTAAGTTGGGGCCAAACTAGTTAGTGTAAAAGTCAAGTCAGAGTTGTGTATAAATAGAGGAGGTGTGTTCCTCATTTAACACACATTCACTCACTTGTGAGTGGCGCATAGGTGAGAGAGAGTTCTGCTATGGAGGAGAAGGAGCTCATGTTTGGGATTACATCTTTTGTATTTGTTGGTCATCTATATTGAGGAAGCTTTACTGGGTTTTCTACCCCACGAGGGTTTCCCAGGATAAATCTGTGTCTCTTGTGTTTATGTTGTGCTTGTTGTTCTTTCAATGATCCTGTATATGATATTGTTGTGAAATGGAATGTAATACTGATATTTTTTGTCTTAGCATATTAAATCTTAACACATTGAAGGCGATTGGAAGTTGGGAAATATGAATAAGAGGAGTGCAACCTATGTATATTGTAATGGCGGGCTCGATGGAGATGTACAGGCAACACGACTAATGGGAATAGATAGATGTAGTAGATAGACCAAACTTGGAAATTGTTGAATTTAGTGTGGGGATGGATGAAAATGGGGTTATTTAAATTCTTTTGCCCTGCTCTCCTTTTGTTAATTTGAAAGATCCGATTTTTTTTTTTGAAAATTTTATGGTTACTATAATATAAAATGCTATTGTAAATAGTAGATGAGTATTCATTTGAAAGCTGAGTTTTTTTCATGAAAATTGTAATATATTCCAATTTTTAAATTCTAGATTTTGCAAATATTATATTTTGTAAGTTTTACATCATTTTAACTTGTACAGAGGTATTAAAACTTTGTATGGCCTTCATTTTCTTCTTTACAAACATATGCATTAGTAAATTTGAACTTGGTAACTGTGGTCTAAACTTTCTATTTTTTTTACTTTTCTGGTCATTTTTGTCAAAATCCTATGATAAAGTCACGATAAAGTATCCCTAATGCACTCCAATAATGTATATGAAATTCCAACAATTCTAACAGGTTTTGCCTAAAAATGATCCCAAAAAAATGAAAAGATGATCGAAATCATAAAAGTTTAAACTACTCTGTGATATTATTCTTCCCCCATTTAAGTCGTGCTTCTATTTTTTTTCCACAAAAAAATTCTCAATTCATTATATTAGAATAAATTTCCTTGTTCAAAAGTTGCAAAGGTCTTGCTATACATTGCTTCATCAGATTAAGTCCATAGGTCCCATAGACCCTTCTAATGACACAGTAAATATATCACTGTATTTCTGGAAGTTCATATGCAAAAAAACATGTCAAGAAAACTCTGTGATTGTGTCACTAACTAAACAAAATAGGTTTTCACCCTAGAAATTGATTTGCATTTAATTCCTTTGTTGTAGGTATAGTTATAGGAGTGTTCTTTATAGATTTGCAAATAAGAGTACTTTAATGTCAATCAGGATGAGGTCATTGGTCATGCTCCATAATGGTGTCATTTACTTGTTCCCATTGGTGCCAAATGCCATCTCCCACATGTAGTCCTAGCTTCGATAATTGATCTGCCTATGAGTTTCTCTCTCTGAATATGTGCTGGAAACTTGACATCTGAAACAAACCTTCAATATGAACCAATTCATTATATATGGGCATACAATGTATGTTCTTTGGTGATCTCTTCAACGTCATCCAGTCCACCACAAGCTTTGAATCTCTAGAGACTTATATTTTTTTAGCTCCCTTTGTATGTGCAAGCATGAGAACTAACTTTAATGGCATCAATTCAACACTATTGTTTGTACTCTAACCCACTCCTGCAAAAAACTTGATCTAGTGTTGATCTAGAAAAAAAAAGACAATACCTCCTGCACCACACCTAGTTGGAATGCCTTGGGATGCCCCATCAAAGTAAAGCCCAACACCCTGTTCTGACAATAACCTCCACTTCCACCCTTAGCACCCTAGGAGGACCATCATACTGAGAAAATAAACTGAGTATTGCCAAACTTTTAGCTGCATATACAATAGGAGTAATGACAATGTCATTGAAAATAGCATTGTTCTTCGCTAGCAAAGATCCCCAAATCAGTAAGGATGGAAGAGCCAAATAGTCCTTAAAAGCCACAATGATGATCTAGGAGTGAAGAGCATCCTATAAATCCAAGCCATTCCACATAAAATGTATCCCCTTCACCTGTGACACATGTTCCCACATCATCAACGTGTATGGACAATAGATGAATGAATGCTCAATGTTTTCATTATTTGCCTTAGATAGGGGACACCATCCAAGTCTGAACCAAAATCTCTTGATCACGACTTCCCAAACATACACGTTATTAAATAAAGCTAACCATAGAAACAAGTTAACTTTTAGTTGGCATTTTAACTTCCAAATCATAGAAATTCACCAAGAAGATTCAGGAAGATCTTCTTCCTCACGGATAACCCTATATCCCATACTAAGAATGTAGGAACCACCTGGACCAAATCAAATCATCCTCCCTATCCACCACGCGATTGTGGGAATCATGTAAATCTTTTAATAATTATTCCATAAAACTCTATCTTCATTAATAAAGGCCAACTCCTCACTTCTGTTACAACTCTAATAGAAACTTTTGGTCATCACATGGTCATCACATGATGACCGAGAATAAAAGTTATTTTTGACCAATGTGATATATAACCACCCTTATATTGGTACTTTCCGTGATGACCATGAATACGCAAAGGAAAATAAATAGCTTCACGTGTTTGTCAGTCAATATTTCTTGCATGACTTTTCATATTTATTAGAAGATTTAAATAACAACAAAAAACATAAATATTGCATGGTTATTGAATGATAGTTTTATATGTGCAAGTTTGAAAGAAAACAAATTGCGTTTTCATATTTATAGAAGATTTAAATAACAACAAAAAGCATAAATCTTGCATGGTTATTGAATGATAGTTTTATATGTGCGAGTTTGAAAGAAAACAAACTGCTAGAAAAACTTAGAAGAATTAGATAAGGCAAAAGTTTAGCATTTTGATAAGGAAAGGTATTAATAACATAATTGTTCACTACAATTACCTTTTGCTACTCTTGCCACTCCAAAATGCTTCTCTCATCAAATCAAAACTTTGACTTTGCAGCTTAAGTAATGTTGGTGTTATTATTAATATTGTTTTAAGTAAACAATCATAATCATTCCCATTTTCAAGTGATGTTGTTTTTAAATAATAGTGAATTGACTTGCATATTTTGGGAGAATATTGTTTTGAGTATGAATAATACATAGCTAATAACAAAAAAAAATGATCGAGATCAATATTAGAATGTTGTTAAACACAAATATGAAAACTTATATGTTTGGGTTGTTTTGTATATTAGTTAAATAAGGTAATTAGTAAAAAATAGAATTAAAGAAAATAGTGTTGATATCAACCATAATCACACAATTATATATATCATTGTCAAGCATTTTCATTATACCAAATTATCATATATATTTTGAGCAACTTGAAATTGTAGTTACAACTCAATAATATTCTACTAAACAGATGAGAGAAAATGTTGAGATTGAAAAGAACATGAATAACATCGATGGAGAAGATAATGTCAAATTCAACCAATCTCCATATCTTATTATCAAACACCTTTGAAATCATGATGATAACTCTAAACATAATCTTTCTCCCCTTTCCTCTGTGACTTTCTCCCCTTTCCTCTATAACTTTTTCCTTATGATGGCCTTGTAAATGATATTTCCAATCATTTTCCCTATCCCCTTCTATTGTCATTTAAGGGTCACACACCTTTGTTTTTCCCTTTTATTTATACTTTTAATTTATCCCTTTCTCCAATTTGTGTTTTTGGTTCACTTTAATTTTTCCCCCACCCCCTTTTTTCCCTCTTTGCTCCTCCCTCCTCTCCTTTTGGCTTCTCTTTTTTTTTCATATTTTTTAAATATAGAAGTATATGAGCTAAAGTACAAATACTAAAATTATGTGATTTGAAATCCTTAAAAAACTAAAATGTCCTCTTTTACTAAATTTCCAAGTCATAATTCTCCTAAAAGTGCAATCTCTTTCTTCATTGCAAGTTATAATACTGCAGTTTTGACCCCTGTAATGTATTGAATTAGATTATGTGAATGATATAAATATGCTAGTAAAGGTCCCTAGTGTGGAGGTTGACGCCAAGGGCTTACTAGCTATCCATGTATTATGTGAATATCCATATATGGGTTACGTAGTTGGCTTGTTAGGATGATGTAAAACTATGTAAATATTATGTTGGAAAATAATAAAATGGTCAAAGATGGCTATGTATAGATAACTAGAGGGGCTATGATTCCACTAGAGGGGAAGAGGAAGGGGGGACTATGGGTGAAGGAATCCTCTTTTTCCAAGTGTCAACCTTAGAACTCATCCATTTTTTTTCATGTGCCTTAAATAAGTTATTTACTTCCTTTGAGTTATCAAATCCAATCATTGAATGCATGTGTGAGGTTGGTGGGAAAATCTTCTCATGTAGTTATGGAAGCATTGGATGAATATACTTCTTATGGCCATTGTAAGAGTCCTTCTTTCTATGCAAGGGAGGCAGGTGCTGGTGGGATTATCTTTGATCTCAGAGGGAAATTTTTTATCTCTTTTGCATGGGGGCTAGGAAAGAAAACCAACAATGAAGCAGAATGGTTATCTCTCCTCCACACCATGGAAATAGTCTCAACTCTCAATATCAACAGCCTCAAGGTTTTTGGAGATTCCAGACATGTCATCCAAAAAATGAGGTCAGGAATCATTAAAGGCGCTTCTAGAAGCAAAAAAATGCACAGGCGAATCAATCAGATAAGTAATCTCCCTGAAGTGTCCTACTTTTATATCTTAAGGGGAAACGATAAGCAAGTGGATTTTTTAGCCAACCAAGGGGTCAATCTTCCCCTAGTAATTGTGAAGTATAGTGATGTGGGGGGGAAATTAAAGAGCATTCCTTAAGTTCTTTGATCGAGAGGGGTGGATGAAAGGGTTAATGAGCTTGAGCACCCACAATCACAACCTGTCCCCAGCAGTGACATGTGGGTCTTCACATGGCCCTATCCTCGCATGTCTCATCACTGGTAGCAAACACGCTCAAACATTTATTGCAACCCAGGAAGCCTTGTTCCCATGTGGTCTCAAATCGGGCATTATGTAGAACCCTTCTAGCGAGTATGTGTCCTCTGTGAAAAATCTACCTCCGTGGTTTCAAAGAAGTTTTAAGTGTCTTTCCTTCTTGGCTCGCGAGGATTATTCGACACGTTTTCACTGTCTGATGCCAAGGCTCAGTGCCCAGTCTGTTCCCTTGGTTCCTTCGTTTGGTCCTTTGACAGACTCATCTTAGACCCCTGCACATAGCTTAATGGTCGTCTTAGTAGATGTGATGGATTTCTTAAAAGCCAACATGAAGGACTTTAAACAACACCTATGCAAGGTGTACGAGGTGGTTTCCTTGGGAATTAAATCTCACAGGGAGTTGGCAGATGATATGAAGTACATTTCACAGCAGCTCTCCTGCTAGGATTCGCGCATCAATGACCTGGAACGTAATTTGTTTGAGCTTATGGGGTATGTGGAAGTGATCAAGGAGGAAATATTAAAGTTGGCAAGGATGTCACAATGTAGCCACTGCCAAGAATCCCCCTCAATAGATATGAAGCCCATGGAGGAAGCATCAGTTCAACAATCGTTGTATGGGTAGAAAGGTTCCGAGAATTAGTTAGGTTGGTTTACTTTTCATGTGTGAATGTTTTTTTGCATATTGTTAAACTTCCATTTTGTAAGGGTATATCCCTCTTCTATAATTACGAATACTAGACAACATTTCATGAACTACTGTAGAGCCAGGCTGGCCATATTTTTGATCTCAACTGTGAAAACCCTCTCTGTATTTCGGCTCTTTCTTTTTGTAATGAATGGTTTTGCACAATCTTTTTTAATATAAACCCTTTTCCCTGTTCCTGTTAAAAAAAAGAGTCCTTCTTTCTATGGTCAGAAGTAATTTCAATTGTCTTTTCACCAATCCTATCATCTTCATTGTATTCTCTCACTAATTTTCCATACAAAATTCATACACTTCATAGTTTTCATTCTATCCTCTCCATCTTGCCAATTACTAGACTAAGAAATTAACAAAAAATTAGCATTGTGAAGAGGAAAGTGCAGACATTAGAGTGAAGATGATGGTTGTAGGTGAACATAGAGGTTTGGAAATTTCATAAACAACTACCCATTGTTTATTTGTTTCTCCCTAGTTCCTTGAGACGCCATGAATTGATTTTACATGAGGCTCTTTGAAAGCATGCAACTGGTTGGGATCTTTCTACGCACACTAAGGAGCATTGTAAGGGTTGGGTACACTAAAGGACTAGTGAGTAGAGAAAGAATGGGCCTTCCTTTTGTTGTGTGGGGTAGTGGATGGAATTAGGGTTGGACCCTAACAAATAATGGAAGCATTCCATAACAAATACATGTTGTAAAATAATAGATTCATCTTGACTAGCAACCATGATTTGAAATATTTATATGACTTGGACCTACAAATTTGTGAGTTATGTTTAAACTTGTGATACATGGAAAGTAGTTGTGGTATTAGGGATAGGTTGTGGGAACAAAGACCCTTTTAGGTCATGTTTCATATGATTCCATAAATAACTAAATTATAAACATAGATTTGCATGAAGCACATATACATGATGATTTCAATAATTCCACTACACTTAATGAATTAAGGTTGACATGATTTTCAAATGTGTCCATAACTTGATGATTTTGATTGGCTTAGTTGAGCTTCCAAATCAATTTCAATGGACAATAATGCTAATAGACCTTTACCTTTAGAATTTAATTGGGACATCTATAATCATAATAACCATACAAATAATTAAGGCCACCTATAATAAATT
Organism: Larix kaempferi; assembly: GCA_027924585.1. Classification (NCBI taxonomy): domain Eukaryota; kingdom Viridiplantae; phylum Streptophyta; class Pinopsida; order Pinales; family Pinaceae; genus Larix; species Larix kaempferi. Next base: position 11,310,589 of record BSBM01000549.1, on the reverse strand, counting down.
GAAAATAGCTAAAATGGAAATATTTATAATAATAATAATAATTATTACTATTGCGCTAACAAAATTCTCTAAAAGAATTGTATGCTACACATGGATTTTCACCTCATCTATATAGTTTCACAAGTAAACCCCAAGTAAAATTCCAGTTGTCACCTTAGACATAACCAAGTTGAACATGTATATTGTACCCACACCATACCACCCAAAAGATCTTCTTATGGTACAATTACTAAAGTTGAAACAACAAAGAAACCATTGCCATAATAAACATTGGCATTTTTGTACCTTATTGATTTATGACTCGATTATAAACAAGGATGTAGATATTCATAGGTGATATTACAAATAGGGATTTGGTTCACTAGTGAGGTAGATCAAGTATTAATCCACCCACCAAAGTTTATTCTTGTTGCGATGAGTGCCACCCAAATTGCATGCCTGGAAAAGAGATGAGATCGAGTGCAAGCCCTAGAAAATTTTGGAAAAATAATTGCCCCTCAAACTAGGCAACAAATTAGAATGAGTTGATGTAATGTAGTTCAACCCTTGACCTTGTGAAGTATTTCCTAATGAGATTTATTCTTGTCTTTTATCTCATGTGCATCATTGATTTATATGCATGATTACATAGCTTGGACACAATAGAATCATGGCATCCTAAACAACTTGTCAGCAAATTGGTTTGTTTATAGGTTGCTAATAATGACATATAGGGAAACATGAAATCAATGAGTAATGTTGAAAGTGAGGAGGAGGAACTCTAGATTCATATGCCCCAAGATTTACTATTTTAGGAAAAATGTCACAAGGGTGGGAATTTCCTCCTCTCCTTGCAAGTTGCAACCAAGGAAACTATGTGAGTGGTGATTAGTAGAGAAAAAAACTAACAAGCTAAAGAAAAACTAAAGAAATAAGAGTGTGATAAAAAAGATTATCAAATGCTAAAATTCCATAAAACAAAGAGAATGAGTTAGCTTCAACCATATAGTACTATCCAATGAAAAGCTTGTATACAAACAGTGCCACCTAGAATAATGTATCTCTGATGGTATCCAACACTCCCCTTTGGGATGGTTTCTTTAAAACTATGATAATTTAGATTGCCTAGATCTAGATTCAATTAGACAACTTCACTTAGAATATTTTCAAGTGACAACAAGAGAATATGAGAAGAAGAATATGGAAGGCAACTAGAGAAAACTCACACTATATTATTCATCAATAAGATTACAATATATAATACATCTCTTAGAGATAATTCGACCGCCTTGGAGACAAATCCAGTGGCTCACATGTGGCAGGATTAGAATAGAAAAAAACTCCCATCTAGGAAAAAGGATATCCCAAATCTATGCTAGAGGTCATGAATTGACTAAAACAGTCTTGGTAGGCCATGAGTGACTCAAAAGCAACATGCTGGAGGATTTTCAGGAGAAAAGGAAGGAAGAGGTGGTGGCATAAAGCAAGCATACTAGGAAAAAGCATGATAGCGCCCTTATCCAACCTTATCTAGTAGAAAATCAATATAAAGTAGGGTAAAGCTGTTAAAAGCAACTAGAGCACTCTTACTCAGTAAAGCAGAGGTAAAACCAGGCAACATTAAAATAGTAGAGGGGCGCACTTGTGGATAAACATCAAGAGATGAGGTCCAAGTATGCTAATGGAGCCACATAAACTAGTTTAGACACCTAGGAACATAACTAACAATGGTCCACGACTTAGGAAACAAAAAATAATGTTTACACTAATGAATAGATGGGTTAATTATTCTAACAACCCCCCCTTAATCCTGACATAGGTGAGCAATATGAAAACGAAATTAGGGCCCAAGCAACGAAGGCTTATGGTCACCCTTTACAAAAAAATATTTGTCCATGTAAAACGAGGAAAGAGGAAAAACCACTTGGGAAGAAAACCCCCCTCAAGAAAAGACACGGCACATAGATAAACAAAATGTCTTCACACCGTCTTGTTCTTCACTTGGATGAGATGAATGAACTGCTTCTTGGTAACAAACTTGGTGAATATGTTGTGGATTCCATGATCATGGGCCAATGTATCAATGTAGTGTAGGAAAAAAACATGTGCAGAGGCCCCTTGAAACTCATCATCTGGTGATCAAGGAGCATCATATGAATGCTTCTTGATGTTAAAACATACATTATATGATATGAATACATACAAAATTATGGAAAAGAGACATGTTCAAACTCCTTCCCAAAGAGCATCAATAGACCCAACAGGATCAGTTTCTTGTTCAACTGCAAAATGGTGAATCAAACCATGTACCTTCTTTTGAAATTGATGTAGCACCATCCTAATTATATAAAGGGGATCATGAGACTCTGAAATATCAGAATAGGATTCATATGGAGTAGAAAACAACAATGGTATAGTGTCTCCACGATTGAATAGGGTCACAATAGGAAAAGAGTGAGCAACTCGATCACATTAACAGTTGAGTGAGTCCGGAGGATCCGAGGACTTGGAATTTGAGCCATAGGTGGTGAGGTCAGGTCTAGACATGTGTAACAATAGTCCAATGATTTCCAAATACATCACCGTCCAACCAATGAAATATATGAAAGACATAAGAACAACAGATACAAGTGACACAGTGTCGAAAACCATGGAATTGTGAGGTTTCTCAACTAGAAAACTTAGGGGTTGTAGGGTCTTTTGTGCATACAATGGTTGAGGAAATGGTGTGGGAGGTGTCATGATATGCATATCATCCTACATATCATATTCCAAATCAGAATAGGAAGGATTCGAATGGAGATGGAATAATCTTTCAGAAGACACATCAGAAACTAGTGAAAAATAACTAGGATTGGGAGGAGACTTAGGTGAACAGTTTGGAGATTCTTCCAAGGAAGGGATAGAGGTTTCCGATTCTAATATATAAAAATGTGAATCAAAATCAGAGACATGAGAAAGAGTTTTGAATTGAGCACTTATGGCATACAAATAATTACCTTTGTGAGTAGTACAGAGACAATGTTCTTGTTCAACAGAAGGCTTGCCTTCTTCTTTTCTTGCAAAATCAGGAACATCAATATTATATTCTTCAAGCACCTTGGTAATGGTGTCTAATTTATTCATGAAATAATATTTCTCAGAATGGGAACCTTTTCTACAATAAGAGAGCTTGGATCTCTCTTTCTTGTTCATCATCTTCTTGGCTTTGGAATCTTCATCAGTTGAATGGGAGTCCTCTTCATCTGAGAACATCTTTTCCTTCATCTTTTGCTTTCCTTTGGATTTGACATTTTTGGAACTCTTTGCTCCATGAGAAGCACGTGCATGGTCCTTGTAGAGACTCAGGGTTCCCATTTGAACTAGAGTATCCTTCTCTTGAGTGAGTGAGTCTATGAATGCATCCAAGGTTGGCATCTTCGAATTGGGAACCGCAAGCTTTGCATCATGAAATGTAGACACAAATATTGAGTACTCAGAACTCAGTTTTGATATAATGGAAAGAATTAGCTACTTTTATTTCTTCTCGACACCACACTATTTGAGCTGAAGCACTAGGTTCTTAAACTTTGAGATGAATTCTTCAATGGTATTGAAATTGCTTGGACTTAGTGAGATCAAATAAATTTCCAATAGATGACCTCTGAGCTCATATTGCTTTCCAAAGAGGGATTCCAAATTCGTCGACAATTGAGTTGGAGTTGTCAGAGGATCAATATGGAATAGAAGATCTGGGGAGACAGAGAGGCAAAGCAAAACATAAGCTTCATCAAGCCTAGTGAACCACTTAACTTTTTGTGCAACAACATTTGGCTCAGCTTCAAGCCTCATAGTTACTCTATAAAGACCCTTAATTCGAAGCTGGATGATCATGTGGGAATTCCAGTCAAAGTAATTGAATGGATTAAGAATCAAAACTTGATTTTGATCCATACTTTGCTGATGTGCTCCCGATGATGGAAATGACCTGCAAAAAAAACACTATAAATTGCTTTGAATCAAACTAGCTCTGATACCATATGAGAATTTAGATTGCCTAGTTCTAGATTCAATTAGACAAATTCACTTAGAATATTTTCAAGTGACAACAAGAGAATATGAGAAGAATAATATGGAAGGAAACTAGAGAAAAATCACACTATATTATTCATCTATAAGATCACAATATAATACATCTCTTAGAGATAATTCGAGTGCCTTGGAGGAAAATTGAGTAGCTCACATGTGGTAGGATTAGAATAGCAAAAAATATCCCACCTAGGCAAAAGCAGATCCCAAATATATGCTAGAGGTCACGAATTGGATAAAGCAGTCTTGGAAGGCCATGAGTGACTCAAAAGCAACATGTTGGAGGCTTTTTAGGAGAAATGTAGGAAGAGGTGGTGGCATAAAGCAAGAAGACTTGGAAAAAGCATGATAGCGCCCTTATCCAGCCTTATATAGTAGAAACGCAACATACATCACTATAAAGCTGTCAAAAGCAACTAGAGCGCTCTCACTCAGTAAATAATAGGTAAAAGAAAGCAACAAAGCAACAATGGGGTGCACTTGTGGATAAACATCAAGCGATGAGGTCCAAGAATGCTAATTGAGCCACATAACCTACTTTAGACACCTAGGAACATAACTAACAATGGTCCAACACTTGGGAAACAAAAAATAATGTTTACACTAAGGCATATATGGGTTAATTATTCTAACAAAAAATCTCTCACATTTCTTGCTAACTAACTTGAAATGATGAGTAGAAACACTTGCTTCTTGAGGAAGAAGTTAAGGGAGCTTTGTTAAGCCAAATGATGATAAGGAGTGTGAAAGATGAGCTCTCAAGCTAATTCTTGTAGCAAAACCTTGATCTATATTTCTCTTATGAAATACATGCTCATGGATTCCTTTTATATGCCAAATGGAGGTCTTCAAACATCTAGTTCTCCATGTGAATGTTCCAGCTCATGAAGTGGTCTTTAAGGTACATTTACGGAGATATTAAATGCTCCCAAGCATGTGAAGGATAACAATTCGATTTTTTGGAGCCAAAATATGGTTGTGAGCCTCAAATGCACCGTTGGCTAGTACAACCATGCAAATTTCAAGTCTTTAATTGCGTAGATATGCATGGGTTTTGTTCATAAACTTTGTGTGGTTGTACTTAGGTAATTTTTCTTACATACTAAGGTTCGATTCCCATGTTGAATTTGATGAGGATGATGCTAATGAGTTGCATGTTGTATGTTGATGATGTCTTTCTGCATTAATTGTCGAAATGTTGCATGTTTGTGATATTTAGGCAATAACAAATGCTCCCTAATGTGTGAGGTTAGGAAGGACCTATATAGCCAAAATACATCATCAATGTTTATTTTCCTCATGTTGATATTCAAAACGATGATAGTAAGATAGGAATTGTTGAGAGTAAAGCGATTCCCTTAGGGGGAATGATGGTGATGACCTTTGAAGAGAATAACTTATAGGTGACACATGAAAAGATGTTTTGATTTAAATGAGTCAAGCATCCATATGCTCATGAAATTATATCAAACCAAATTACAATAAGTGATTTGTAAATTGTTGTGAATATTCCACTAGAACAGTTTGTCACAATGGATCTTACAAATTAATTCATTGTGTTAGTTGAATTCCACATAATCATTAATAAAACTAGAATTGAAAGGAAAATAACTAAAGAAAAATAACACATCCACAAACATAACATGACATATACCTTGGGAAAACCTACCATGGGGAAAAAAATTGCCAAAAGTGAGGACTATGCCTTGCTCTTTTGTTCTCCAATATGCAATGTAGATACAAATAAATTGGTACTCATTATGGAGTTACCTCCAACACCTTGGCTTGCATGACTACTACATGATATCCTACTTCCTCTATTCCACTCTAACATTAAATACCTTAATGTTTCTCAGCTATGGAACAATACAATAACATCATCAGAATGGAATCCCTTCTCCTCCTAACAACTCGGTATTTAACATAGCCCGATACTGTCTAGGGTTAGTTTTAAAGTTTGTACATGCCTCAACTCCCAATAAGGGTTATGTTTTTGGAACCTCTAGAATGTTATTGGAAGTACACATGTGAATCTAGTCACATGTGTGGGAAATGGGAGCTGACATAGAATCCACTTGGTACCATGGTGGTCAACTAGATAGGTCAACTTGCGGGAGGCATAAATTCCTCATACGAACTCCAATTAAGGTGGTCTTTGCACTATTGGAAAGGTATCAGAGTGTATAATGATGTCGAGTGGGGTCGCATATGTATTTTATGAAGTCTAAACCCCAAATACATATTTTAATCCCTTAAATGGGACCTGGAAGGCTGTGGAACCCAAATCTGCAAAGTAAGACCCACCCCTAAAATGGGCCCTACAAGCCAATTCAACCAATCATTCCACCCAGAAAACACCAAAATATATGAAAAATTATATATGGATCCAAATTGGATCAATAAGAGGAGATTGAGGGGTCTGTTTTGTAAATTACTGATGTAGGGATGAAGTCGGCTTCAATCTTGACATTAGTGAATGTGCCTAGTATTGTAATGATGATAATGATGCCATAGGAGAGGAAATATTGATGATTGTGAACAAACCACTGGGGTGGGAGAGATGAATAATAATGAAGATGCCTTATGGGAAACCTACTTATGTTAGATGGAAAAGCGTCTTCAATCATGATTGTGAACACTGCAACCGTTAAAACATATGAATCCCCTTGATGCAATAAATGCGATGGTGTTGAACATAGGGGAGATTGTAGAGACCAAGAGCACTGATGACTCTCTCTATTTAGTCCGAAGATAACCATTATTTTAATGACAAGTGAAACCAAGGTATAATCATTGTTGTCACAACTCTTAGAATGAAGTTGTGAGCCAACGCTGATGAGAGTTAAGTTGGTGGTAAGGTGGTGGCCTTACTGTGAGAACTAAGAACATTTTATAATCAACTGGGATAGTGACAAAATTTAGACAAGATAGGCTAGTAAGCATGGGGCTCATGAATTCCTTGATTCGAGTAAACTGGAAGGATAGCATACAATAACATTCTTCAAAAATAAGTGCAAGGTGTAATGCAAATGAACATATTGCAAACTAGTCATGATGTGATATTTGTCAAATGAAGGCTAACAAGGGTAGGGTGAATCTAGATGACAAAAACAATATTGAAGGTGCTAGTGGGAAATGAACACAAGTAGGTAATGAACATAATTACTTTAATAAAGGGTGACTAGGCGGTGCATCCAAAAGAATAATCTAATATGATGTGATTCTCATGTTTTGAGTGAGTTGGAGAACACCATTTTACAAAGAAATAAAATAATTATGTAGATGGATTGCATAGATGAGAATATGGGTTCCCAATGAGTAAATACCATGAAAAGCTTCCCTGCGGGGATGGTGGTGGTGTATAAAGAGGGTAGGGCCCCTTTGTGGTCTTATCAGGCATTGGTGAAATAGAGAGGAACTCATATGGTGTACTGATTGTGATGGGGATGAGAGGCCATCAAGGGGGGGTTATCAAGATGAAACAATAAAGATGAATGCGGTTTCTTGATGATATGGTGGATTATCAAATTCCTTGGACTGATTGGGGAAACAACATGGGTGTTAGAATGTGGGGGGTTGTAATGATGTGCACACCCATGGGGGATCATCGTATTTCCCGATAAAGGCATGTCTGAGTGGAGGTGAGGATACATTTTAATATGAGAAGAGGATGTTATGGATATTGGTGGGATAATCGGATAAGTGCAAAGTAACTAAGGGGATATATGGTCTATATGTAGAATTGAGATGATATACCTGTGGAGGTGGCCCATGGAACTTTAAATGGGGGAAGAATCCACTTCCCAATGAAAATCCCACACACATGATGCATATACCAAGGCATAATAGTGTTCATGACAAGAATTTTGATGGTGCAAACAATATCAGCATTACTTAACCATACCTTGAGAAATAGCGAAACAATGAGTGTCAGATGAAATTCCAAGGGAATAAAATAAATGGTACCATGCTAAAGAGCTTGTGATCCCGATCACGGTGGATTTGATGGTACATCAAACAAAGTTACGAAACACCCAAATGAGGTTGTTGAAAATTAGAACTTTTTATGTATAAATAAGGGTGAAGCCTACTTTTCAAAATCATTTTCACAGTTGTGAGTTCAATGCCCTAGAGCTATTTTTGTTGTTTATGGGAGATTGGACTAGTAGTTTTCAAGTTTGCGAGTTTCAGGTAAGTCCTTATGCCGAGTACTCCATTTTCATCAATTTATTTTTTGCATTTGGGGCCTTAGAGGGTTGTACAACTGGCCAGAAGGAATTTCGGGAAAGGATTTGTGTTTTAACTTGATTTATATTGTTTTGTTCATTTAGTTGAACTTCAATTCCCCTCCACATTTATTTATGCATCCTTGTGAATTATATAGTGTTGAAACTTGCATCTAATTGAAAGTTGTTTTACAAGTTTTACACTTTTAGATCTTCTTTTACACATTCATATTATACAATTTTACTAAGAAAAAGAGATTATGTTGACCTAGCCATCAAGTTTCATTACAATTTTGGTTGATTTTTTAGATAGGGACTGTATTTCTCCTTGTAAATGTACTGGAATGTTAAAATAGTGCACCATGCATGCCTTGATCACTAGCAAGTTGCCAATGTTTTTTTCCAATTCAATACCATATAGTTAGTTTTATCATTTTTTTTGGTTAAAAATAACATATAATCCATAATGTTCTAACATTTTATTATATTCTATCTTTTGTAGAACATGCTATAAACTTTGATCCCGATCCAAGAAGGTATCTTTCAAGAATTTTCAGTTTGGAAGAAGCCAAATATACCATATTGTTTTGCAAGTCTATGTCCACAACCTTTCCTACAAAGTTGTGACAACAACGATGGAGAAGGAGGATCCACCTATTGAAATTCCCTAACCTATGGTTGCCATCATGGGGGGGTCTGAAGGAAGGAATTTTAACTTGTGAATAGATGTTGAAATATTTGGAAAAGTCATCAAAAGATGTATTTAATTATTGTAGTCATACTTAACTTTTAATATATATATATATATATATATATATATATATATATATATATATATAGAGAGAGAGAGAGAGAGAGAGAGAGAGAGAGAGAGAGAGAGAGTATTTATGTGGTTCAAATATATATTTTTGTACTTGCTTTTATTTATGGTATTGTTAATCAATGTTGAAGTGTACATGCTTATATAAATTTAATTTCTTTCCATTGATTCAATTGCATACATGAATTTTTCATTTATTGTTTAAGTATATAATTTGTTTCATAATTGACCATATTAATTTCAATTTTGTATGACATTTTTTAAAATTACTCACATCATATTAATTTATGTTGAATGATAATGATGAAATAAAATAAAATGAATATAAAACTACTAAATTAACAATAATTATAATGAATACGAAACTTCTAAACCAGAGATGATGACATCATCATCATCACTTGCATAGATGTGCTTTATAACGCAACTAAATATATGAGTAAAAATGACAAAAAATAATGAATAAATAAACGAGCGAATGTACTACTAAATGGTGACAATTAATGACTCAATAAATGAGTATATGTGCTACTAAATGGTGATAATTAATGACCCAATAAATGATTAAATGTACTACAAAATGCTGAAAATTAATGACCAAATAAGTGAGTAAAAGTACTGCAACATGGTGACAATTAATGACCAAATACACAAGTAAATGTACTACAAAATGGTGGCAATTAATGACCAAATAAACAAGTAAATATATTACAAGGTGATGAATCAAGTCAACCAATTACTAACTAAGTGATATTCAACTAAGTTATTCGAATGAAAAAAGACTGCTAATTTGTTACCAATAGTCACCACCTCAAAAATAGTCATTTATATTGAATTTTTAGTTCTATTTTAAAAATAGTCGTTTATATTCAATTTTTAGTCCTAATTATCCATTTGTACTAGTGTGTGATGTCAATGGATTCGAAACACTAGGAGCTGGGTCATAAGAATGATCCCTCATTTGGATATTAACCGCATGATCACACATGAAGACATTATCATTGGGAAAGTTGGAACCTAGTGGGGGTTATCCTGGTTGCCCCCTTGTAGAGGTACCAGTGCCATGGCAACTATATGTTGTTGTTGCGGGAAAGGTTGTGTCAATACAATGAGTAGTGGTTGTTTCCCACTGTTTTGAACCATTATCCATTTAACTTCCTCAATATGAGGGAACTGGTGAGTAGGATGATCTCCTTGGAAAATTTTACTAGGATACTTGAATTTTTTTTCTCTTGGGTGACCCCAACTGGAGTGTTAGTATTGGTTATAGCTCCCATCTCAGGATTAGCATTTTTATTTTTCTTTTGTTTCTTCTTTTTTCGTTTAGGGTCTGTGGATTGGATTATAAGGACATATGAAGTATGGGTAGGAGTTGCAAGTTGTTGTTGTGCTTGGACAACTATATGTTGAGGGTTTTGAACATACATTTCTCCATTTGCTGAGTAAGCTAATCAAGCATATTGAAAGAACCTATCACAACATCGAAATGAGGGCCCTGAGGTGGCCTATCTGGATTGGACACAGGTTGTGAAACATAGAGTATCAAATCATAAAGTGTGCCATATTGTGAATAGATCAAGTCCTTTTTCTGGGAACTCTGAATGAGTTGTTCTTTGGTCATGGATCCTGAAATAGACACGTATTTTGCAAGACCAGGAAACAATGATTTCACAAACCAATTAGCTAAGAATGCATTTATGTTAAATTGTCAATAACCACTAGATGAAGGTGTGAAAGAGATAATTACGCTAACCTTCCCGCAATCAATCGCCAAGGATGCAAGTAATTTTTTTTGGTAAGCAACCTCTAGAGGAGTTGAAACATAGATTATACGTCTTTATCAGGTACCACAAGTGTTTCCCACAAGCAGTCACCTGTGTATAGTCATAATAAAAGTAACTATGGTTACCACATCACAAATCAACGACCAGGTGGAACAGTCGATAGTGAGGATAAGGTGTATGGTTAGGGAATGTTAGAGGACTATCCAAGACCAAAAAATTTAATAAATTGATGTCACCCTAAGGACTTGTCACCTTGCTAAAACCTTGTATATCCGTGAATCCCACTAACTAAGAAATGAAAGGATACGACCTCACTTTCCCAACTTAGACCTCGTGCTTGATGCATGTGTTAGGCATGCTTTCCCAGCAAGTATCTCTTGCTACTAATGGATTTATCACACAATAGTAATTGCTAGTTTCATATTTCCGTGGCCTTGGAGATGTTAACTCTCCGATTCTATTCCAAGGCGCCATCCCTAAGTTTGTTGGTTTGCTCTTAAAATTAATTCTTTATTACTTTTACATTAAGCAAATTTATTTTAAGGTACTTCAATTAGGTTCGAGAAGTATGGAGTGCAATCGATATGGTGTTATATGACTCAATAGGTGAAATCAATCAATGCATGAGATTATTACAAAATACTCTTTTCCTTTCAATGAAACTTTAATTATCATCAAAGTGAGAGCCTTACATTCTTCTTTTAACCATGCAACATGCAATTAATCTAGATATTCAATCAACTCTTTGTTTGAAAAGAAAATTTTAAGGTAGAAGCACAACTTCAAATGCTCTTCTTTTCAACAAGAACTCAAATCCAATGAAATGATAAAAGAAGTTGATTATTTTTCTAACGTAAATAACATGCAACCCTTCTTGAGGTTGATATTTATGATTCAATTTCTGGAAAATACTTGTAACACACAAAAAATTAAATCAAATTTATCACCTCCAAACAAATTTTCTTATGAGTTTCGATTGACAAAGAATTTTCAAGAGCATGAAAAGAAAGGCCACTTTATACTAATCCTTTTAATCCAAAAACAATATTTACTAAATAATATTTATAGGAAGCACACACCCTATTAAACTCAAGGAAATTGTGGGTTGAAACCACAATCTCACTAAATTAGAATGGTTTGAAAGAATTTTTTGGACAAATCCAACTAAAAAACCACCTAATCACTAAGCAGTATTTATCAATTTCGGAGATGCAAACTTGAAAATTTTCAAACAAAATGAGCTAAAATTCTTTCAAATTTATACAACCTTGTCCCGAATGCTATCTAATGTGGCTCACAAGTCTGTAATCAAAGGAGCTCAAGCAATCCGCAGGTAATACAAATCATGAACAGTATGCAACCATCAATTTTTTAAACTCAAAATTTTGAACAAACGTGTGAATAAACCACTAAAACATTCAAATCATTTGAACAATAAAGAATTAGGGAAGTAGATCATGACTTATAGGCTATGGATAAGCTCTGCACGTCAAATATTGAGGCAAAATTTGAGCAAAAAATCAATTTTCAAGTAGAAAAAATGGCTCTTTTTACATGAAGTCACCTATGTTTGGATCATAAGAGCGACTTATTCCATATTGTTAGGTTTAATAGTAGCAACTTTGAGGTGAAGTTACCACTGCTGGATAAAAAATGGAGTGTCTATGGGAAAATGCAGAAAAAAATGAGTCAAAACTCAAGGAAAAGTGCTCAGAATTGCCTCAAGTTTTTTCCACTTGAACCTAGAAGATGGATGAATGGATCTAAAGCACTAAAACATTGAAGTCTTAGGAAAAAACACCATATCCAAGGAAATGAATTCTAAAACGAAATTCCTTCCCTAGTATGGTTTCCATCTCTATTTTAAGGAAATATGAAGGCAATGATAGAATTCAAAGCTCAGATCTCCCGATGGTATGGTGAGGGCCTTTGACAGAGATGCAAATCAATTTCAGACTACCTTCCTAAGATCCATTTTTAATATTCAAAGAGTTTAAAAGGTAGAGAGGGGATAAAATGCCTACCTATTGTAGCATGTTGTTTGGTGGAGTGGGAACTGTTGATCCTCCTTTGTTTGTTGTGCTATATGTTCACCAAATGATTTGCAAGAGAACAACAAAACCTTTCTCATTTCCTCTTGATTATAAAAAATGAAAACAAATGAAATTAAGATCTCATACATGAAAATAAACTCATATACACAGTGATAAAAATACACATTGGGGGGAAATAACATTAATTTGCATTTAATATAAGAAGAATCACACTTACAATCTTGATTGCATTTGTGGTTTCATCCTCTCCAAATTCCAATTTCTCTCCTTTTCCCTTATCCTTGATCACCAAAATCTATGGAAAATAGAGATTGATTTCCCTTCCAACAACGTTTCGTCTCTCTCCAATTCTCTCTCAAGAAATCTTCCTCTCGCCTCTACCCCAAAGGCTTCTTTTATAGTCTTGGGTTAGGTCAAATATGCTGGGAATCCCAATGTGGGCGATGATCCCAATGTTACATGCACCTAATTCACATTTTCTCCATAATTGAGTTTTTTACACTTTTTAATTCACCTTTTCATGGATTTTCCTCTATTTTAAGCTTGTGGTGACCCTTTTAGCTCTAATTTAGTAACTTTATGACCATAGATGCGTCTTAAGTGCCAAATCTAGTAAACATTTGCACATTTATTCTCACAAAGTAGTGATTAGGCCAAGGAAAAAGTACTTTATTTTAGTCATTTTACTCAATATTCATGTTGGAGTGGGCTTAGTATGTGCTTCCGATCCTTGTCATTAAGGGTGTTAAATATTGTGATAACAATGATAAACCCACGATATAAATTTATGATTCATGTTTTGATTCTTGTTATGTGATTGGATAAGTTCCCTATGAATATGTTATAGGGTTAGTTGTATGGACACCTAATGATATAATCTGTTGTGATGAAATTATGTATTCACATTTATTAGGCCTTATAGTATGATTTCATTTGATTTAATGGACATTGTTTTCAACGAAGTGAAAATTCCAAGGCTTGAGTGATTCATTTTCTTGTTCCTGGTAAAGAGAAGGAACATGGTTACTCTTGTGGAGGGTTTGAAGTCTATCGAGAAATTTAATTTCTTGACTCTTTGGGAGAAACATGGGATTGGATATTGAAATAATGTTTATTGAAGCCTTTAATAGATTTGTTTGGAAGGAGATGATGTTGATTACAAGTTTGTTGGCAATAGGGATTGCTTATATTTTTTGAGGTATCCTCATTCAAAGATATTGGTGTATGAGGTCTTTGAGAATTAGAGGAGGACTTGGAGATGGATAACTAGTTGTTTTTCTATTAGATCACATTTTCTAAGATTCTCGTTTTGAGCATGTTCATTCTATTATGTACCTTAATAGCATAACTGGAAATTCAAAGCATAAATAACAAAATGAAGCAATATTTCATTGTGAAAAGACAGAATTACCACAATAATTGACAATTGTAGATGACAAAATATCACAATAGCAATATATGTCTTGATGAAAGAAATGTCTGCTTGCCTCTTTGAGGGGGAAACCTCCAAATGAAGCTAATCTCCAATCACAAAATACTTCACAAGTCATCTTGGTTCATTACTTATACTCCTACATATATTTTATAGTGAAGGAATTATCTAGTAGGAAAAAATTTTTAGTAAGCCTTCTTAGTGAAGGAAGTTTCTAGTATGAGGAATATTCTAGTAAGTCTTTTTACAAATATTGCTTTCACACCATAGAGACTTTCTAATAGTTGGAACCGTCTAGTAAGTTTTATTATAAATATGGCTTTCACACTATATATACTTTATTGGCCTTATTTAATATAGATGGCCTCAATACATGACAACCTAAATATCAAGGGGGTTAGGGTAAGACCCTAGCATGCCCTCCCTCTTAAAAAACAACATTGTCTTCGAGGTTGAAGATGTGGAAATTGTTGAAGAATCTGTGTTGGTTCCCATGTAGCATCCTCATGATGGGTATCTTTCCACTCGATCAAGACCCCTTGGATGGTTCAATGGCGAAGACAATGTTCCCTTTTGTCAAGGATTTCCTTGGGTTGCAACCAAAGGGAACCTTCTTCATCTAATTCTAGAAGGCTAGTTTGAATACGACAGTAATGGCCAACCACTTGCTTCAAGCACGAGACATGAAAGACAAGATGAATCTTGGAGTGGATAAGTAGCTCTAGTTTGTAATCCATGGGGCCCACATGCTTGAGGATCTCATAGGGCCCTTAAACCTTGGGGGAAATCTTCTGGCGGTGGTTGGCCTTAAGAGAGGTACACTTATAGGGTTGTAGGAAAATAAATACATGCCCTCATTTTGCAATATGGCATTCAAAATGATTTTGATCAACCTATTGATTCACCCTATTCTGGTCCATTATAAAATTATGCTTAAGAGTGTGGAGAATGTTATCCTAAGATGTGTGTGTGTTATCAACCTCCTATACCTTAGATGTCACATACTCGATAATATATTTCCACTAAGGTACCCAAATCTATATAAAAAAGTTTCCCCTAATATCGATTTTGAATTTCCATTCCATGGACTTGCTAGACCATTAATTTTAATAGTAGAAGTAAATGTAAATATACCAATTCAATAACCAAATTTACCATTCTAAATAATGCTATATTTTTTTACCAGGAATGCACACATTCCCTAGTTTGTGATTTCATGCCAACAAACATTTCCATAAACAATAAATTAAACAAACACATAAGATAAATATAATCCATGGAATTCATAGACAATTGAGAAACTTATTTTTAAAGGTAAATGTCCTCCAACCAGCTGCAAATGAAGGATGTTCCTCCTAGCCATAGGAATTCTGTCAAACTTGCTCTTTCTTTCACAAAGGCCACCATCAAGCCGAGGTTTATATCAATCCATAAGGGGTGAATTCCCAATTCTTTTACTCAAATACAATCACACTACCCAAAGGTGCAGAAACCCACTCACGCCCCATCATATTGATCAACACAAGGCATGGGACCCCTTCTTTTCTCTGCATTCCCTTAGGTTTTTCCCATCCCCTTCCAGTGCATTAGCATAGGCATGCTAGGGATTCTTTGTTTTAGGGTCCCAAGTAGTCCATCTACATGATAGATCTATATCACAAGGACACCAGGTCCATTTGCACTAGTTTATGAGGGTACTTTCTATGAAAGGTTATGAAATACAAGTTTTGATTTTTGGCTTACTAACCAAAACTATGATAGAATGAAGGATCCCCCTTACTCAATGATAGAATGATTGATGAATGAATTATTATTGAGCAAGTTTCTAATAACTTACATGCATGATCTTTTCTTGACAAGTGGCTTTCCCATAAGTTTCCACTTCCCCCCTCTTAATCCCACATTATGATAATTAATCCCATGATTAATTAAGGTGACACCCTACACCATGGTTAAATGACTTTGGGTTAAAAAGGTCAATGAAGGCTAAGGACATTAGCTAGGTTCATCACTCCTTAGCCTGTCTCCCACACCCCACTTGTGGAATCATAACCCCCCATCTCTTATTCATCCTTCTCCACTTGCATGTTAGGATATTTAGATACTTAGGAGTTAGTTAAGATCAACTTGATATGATATATTTGTTAGGTAAAGTATGTTTCTTTCATATGAATTAGTATGTATTTGTAAATATGTAATCCGACAGTCACAATATGTTCTTGGCATAGAGTAATCTAGCAGTTCAACTTCTCCTCAATCTTAGTGACCATTGATCCATGGCTTAGCATCCGATTGGCCCATGGTCTCTATTTAAAGAACATGGAGAGTCATTTTCTAGTTGATCAATCATGATAATCTCATTTGTAATATTCTTTTCTTTGCATAGTAATATTGCCTCAAGTAGCTATTTGGTTAGGGTTTTGGAGTGTTTCCCTCTTAGAGGGTTTAAACCACATAAAAACATTGTTGTGTTGATCTGTAAACCACATAAAAACATTGACGTGTTCGATATTTTTGAATTATCCTGTGATAGTCAAACATAGTATCAGAGCTCTTATGATGTTCTACTTCCATTAGTGATCTACATCTTGAACCGATGTTTTCGAGGTCGTGAATGGTTTTTTGGTTTTGATATTTCAATGGAATTAAGGGTTGTTGGAGGTGTTCCATTTCATTCAAAACACTGTTTCTGGTTGGAAAAAAATTTCGTTTCACTGAAAAAGGTTTTTGTTTGCCCAAGATAAAACCATTTTACCAAATTCAGAGGTATGTTGTTTACACATTTAAAAAAAATTCTCATGTTCTTTCAAATTTATACTTGTTTTTGTTTTATTTATGATCCACTACTTTTTCAATCTACATATTCTCTTTGTTGTGGACTCTATACGAACTCGAAAAATAAAAAACAGAGTGGAAATGGTTTTATTTACTACGTATTCTCTTTTTCGTGCGCTTTTGGCAAACTCTGTAAACCAAAAACAATGAGAAAACTTGCATTTATGGGAAGTCTAACCAAGGACTAACCCCAAATTTGAACATTTTAGTTTCGTAAGTTTGTTTTTTTGTTTTTGGATGGTTGCTTAAAGTGTCTTGTAGGAAAAAAGGATCGGTTTTTTGGGTAGGCACGCTCTCGAAACACCACCACCACCACCACCTCCATTCTCCTCCATAATATTACTAAATCTTTTGTTTAGCTCACTTGGGAAAAAAGTTACTTTAAAAAGTAAGAGGTCTGGGGTTCAAGTGCTTCTTTTTTTTACATTTTGTAAAATTTCATGTAACTTTAACTTATAAAGTAACCATATTGTAAAACGTGCTTCCCATTTGATTTATAAAAGTGGGTAATTTCTTTTGAAGCAACTTATTTGTAAAAGTGATATTGTAGGAAAAGTTAGTGAGGGGGGGGATTATTTACTGCATTTTTTTCTCTCTACCATGTGGATCAACCTTTCTTGCGATGTGGCCACTTGGTTCCCTTTTATGCCTTTCTTAGAAAAGGCACAAGTTCATCATCTAGAGTCCATTTTCAGTGTTGTTTTTTTAAAACTGCCTAATTTTCCAAGATATTTGCATCCATACCATCAAGTCCTGTTATTTCAACCTCCACATTACAGTATGGCTGCACCATTTAATATTTTGCTTACCAGTTCCAACTACTTCTCATGGAAATCTCTTATGGAAGATGTCCTATGAAGTAGGGTACTTTACCGAATTACCTCAGTAAAAGAAAAAGAACCCACTGATGATGAGAAGAAAATAAAATGGGATAGTAAATGTGATGAATCCCGTGGATTAATTGGGATGTCAATTTCTACTGATTTAAGATTCCACCTATCAGGACTTGATGAACCAGATAAAGCTTGGGAAAATTTGGAAGCTGTATTTAGTAAACACAATGAGATTCGAGGTCACCAACTAGAAAATGAATTGATTTCCTTAAATCCAAGTGACTTTTCTTGCATTCAATATTATCTATCTAAGTATACAACTCTAAGACTCTTAGGATAAGAATTCAAAATAAAAAGGGAAGATGAACAGTGTATCTTTCGCATTCTTTTCAAACTTAGACCTGCCTACTCTACTTTTTCATCTACCTTTTACTCCATGAAAGAATCTTTGGGGGATCATTATACAAAACCCTCTGTTGAATCCTTTTGTGATTCCTTGATTCAAGAGCAAGATAAGATCCTACATCTTAGAGTAATAAGCAATGTTGATACATATATCAAAGCCTTAGTGTCACAACGGAAGGATAATTCCAAGCATCCCAAGAAGCAAAATGCTCACAATAATAATCAAAACAAGGGTCCCAACTCCCTCATCCATCTCATCCTTCCAAAAATGACAAAGGAACCAAATTAAAAGGTAAGAAGATTGAAATTCATTGCAACTTTTATGGGAAAGATAATCATGATGAATATAAATGTTTCAAGAAGATGGAATCCTTGGAAGCAACAATGAAGAATCATAATATCCACCTTGACTCGTCTCCAAAATCTACATCTCAAGGACAAGAACTTTGTGCTTCTGGTTTTTCCTTTAATGCATCTTCTTCTTCTGCTTTGAATGAGTGGCTCATTGATTCTAAAACATATTATCACGTGGCTAAGGATAAAGCCATATTTTCCATTATGAATGAATGTAACATCAAACAAATATTTGATGGTGGTGAAAATGTTTTGTTTAATGATGTACTTCGTGTGCCAATAATTTCTTGCAATTAGTTGTCAGTATATCAAATTACTCATTTTGGTGAAGGTAAAACTGTAACGTTTACACATCACCAAGTTGTAATCAAGGATTTCAAAGATCATAAGCATGTCTTTGCGATTGGAATTTTTGATGATATTACCAGGTGTTGGGCTTGGCCCAAGTGGGGTATTTATGGTGCAAATCAATTTTTAGCACTAAGAAGTTAAGTGCAGTGAAGTTGAAGAAATTTTGAACAAGTCAGTTTTTGGGGGAGCTGCGAAGTTGAGCGCAGCGCAACGTTGAAAGAGATGCGAAGTACAGTGCTGCGGAGGAGTTAGTGCTACGAAGAGATGCAAAGTACAGTGCTGCGGAGGAGTTAGCGCTGCGAAGAGCCTGATCTATGGATATCCGATAAGGCAGAAGGTGGACGGAAGATGACAAGTATTCCGGTTAGACAATCGGTAGTCTATTTTTGGTAAATATGCTCCAAGATTACCAAGCGGCGGGTAAGGAGTAAAGCTGATGAATGTGACCAGTCGCGCAAGCAAGGAAACACTACATGAACCGGCCGCATAAAGCCGTTAGAGAAGGAATGGCTCAGTGAAAGTGACCTATTGGCATGCGCACAATAGGGGGGGTGATAGTGATGTGACCATGCATGGAGGATGACCACGATGAAATATTCGCTACCAGAACTAGCAAGTTCGGTTAGCTGAAAATCGCGACAGTTTTGGAAACCCTTAGGGTTTCTCCCAGCTATTGTAAAGACATGACCTACGGGCATGATCTATAAAAAGGGGAATATTTTGTAAGGGAAAGGGTTAATCTGTCATGTTTTTGTTGTTGCTTAGTATTGAAAAATATTCTAAGTGTAAATACTGAATAGATCTCATTTGAGAGACACTGTTGTAAAGGCCCTGCAAGCTATGTGTGTAGAGGTCGATTGAGAGAGAAGAGAGTCTGTAGCTGAGTGCGCAGACTGGAACTGTTGTACCCTTCCCAAAGACTAATACAACAACAATTCCTATGGACATAGCTCCCATCCTGGGGGTGAACCACATTAAATCTTATCCAATGTGATTGTTTATGTTTTTGCACTTGTCTGTTTGCTTGCAATGAATGCTTGAAATCTCATTTATCAGTTAATATGTTCATGCTTTTATATGTATTCTCCATGACAATGAGATGGGAATAATATGTTAAGTATCACATGTATGGATGAATGTTGAATGCACAATATTTCTGAGTTAACGAATGCATAAGTCATTTAGATAAACACCTAAGTAGGAGAGCTCGCGCTGTGCGACTCCCTTGAAGCACAGCACAGGAAGTGCGTAGAGCAGTGTATTACGTCTTGTTGCATAAAGACACAAGACTAATTAATCTAAGGCAGTAGACGAATGAATAAGCACTAAGTAAAGCCATCAAGGTTGGTTAAGTCCGAAGAGGAAGCGTATTTGTCAGTTGCGTTGTCTTGTCGTTGAAACCTATCTGAACCGCGCAGTCCTTAGATGCGTTAGTTGTGCAAGTGTCTCTACTTGTAGGAGTCTCCACCGCGAAGTAGGAGACTTCACGCAGTCTTTAGTCCGCAGTGCAAGCCCCGCAATGCGCTGCTCGTTAGTTGTTGAAAATTGCATCACCAGGTTGTGGAAACCTGATTCTGTAGTCACCCCCTTAGCTTTGCTTCGGGTGAGACCTCAGTTTGTTCACAGATTGTTTCCGAAAGGGCCAGTGAGAAGGGGTTTTTTTGGTTCATTGAAACCGTGAAGAACCTGAGTCTACACTGGAAACCTCTAGAATAATATTGTAAGCCAACACCAGGTTGTACAAATTTAACAACTTTGGGTCATCACCTTTTCCCTCAATTTTTATTACTCATAACGATGACTTGAGCAAACTTTGGCATGGGTGATTTCATCAATTAAATTATTGCTCATTGCACTACTCAGAGTACTGCGCCACCTAGAAGGAGGATGACTGATGATATCAAGATGCCGATATTCAAGGGAACAGGTCTAGAAGACCCTGATCAGCATTGGTTTCTATGTGAAGCCGTGTGGAGTGTTAAGCAGGTTCAGGATGACGCTGTGAAGCAAACGCAGCTCATCACTACTTTCAGAGATAAAGCCTTGCATTGGTTCATGAAATATTCGCAGGGACAGAATAGAACCCTGGTAGAAATCAAGGCTGCACTCTTAGCATAATTCAAGAAGCCAAAGTTAGAATCGCAATGTATCACAGAATTAAAAGAGATTAAGCAAAAACCTAATGAGATAGTCTAGGAATTCGACCAGAAATTCAAGACACTATTGGACCAAGTGAGCTTTGTCATAGCCCCACAACAACACCAGGAATGGTTCATAGCTACAATGTTGCCTCATATTAGACTATCGTTGATGTAGCAGAAGGTTGCATCGCAGGAAGAGGCCTTATAGATTGCGATGAAGCTAGAAGCTTCACCCATTGGAGAAATTTGCACTGGGATGTCTCAGATTCAGACCTAGTTAGCTACCCTAACATTACAACTATAGGATATGAAGAAGGGAAAACAAGAGAGACAAGAAGTCTGGTGTACAGGATGCAAGGGAGAAGGCCACACCAGAGAACACTACCCTTTATTTCAGGATTACCTTAACAGTGGAACACCAAATCCACTCAATCAGAACTAGGCGCTGTGGTGTGAAATCTATAGAACTAGAGGACACCGGCCTGTAGGTTGTTATTTGATACAGAAGTATGTTAGAACCCCTAAGAATCTGTATTGTAACTTCTATAAGTCAGTTGGACATGATGAATCCAATTGCCACGCATATGAGCTCATGAATGAAAGAAAGCGAGACATGGAACATATGCGAGGTAGTGGAGTATACAGAGTCTAGGAAGAAAATCAATCGAAACAAGAAAATGTGCAATATGATCAAGGCACATATAGAGGTCGTGGTGGAGGATACTGCGAGAGAGGAAGGAATGCCGGACCAGTGCAAGGAAGAGGCCGAGGTCAAGTAATCTGTTATAACTGTGGTCATCCTAGCCATGTGTCCAGAGACAGTACCAATGAGTGCACTACTTGTAACTATTGTAAATCCTTTTATCATGTCATTGAGGTATGTCCAGTCTTAGCAAAAGATATGCAGAAACGGAAGCAAGGTTCTCTGAACTCGAACATTCAGTTGATTGGAGCACAGAGAAGGGCTGCGGATCCGAGCATCAATGTAGTGACACAAAGTGGCGCTGCAACAGGAAGAGATAGAGGAGCAGAAGCTTCGACTTCTGGGGGATTCGATACTAAGCAGACACCTGCCGAAACAATTTGAATCAGAAAAGCCACTGGGAAGGCACCTGCCTTCAATCTAGAGAAAAATAAAGAATTATTTGAAGAAGCATGGGACATTTTCAAAGAACCGCCACCTACTTCACCAAGAATCCCATTGCGCAGTGAAGTATTATAGACACAGGATATGCTAACGTTATATGACAAAACACACGACGTAGCGGAAACATGCACCTCTGTTGCACAATTTTTAAGAAGCTGCATGAAACTGCTGAAGAGCCCAGATGCTTTAGCAAAATTAGAAAAGTTATTGAATCAGTATGAGCCACGCAGTGAGACAGAGACTGCCTAGGGCGCAGTTCACCAGATCAAGAAACACAAAATATCAGGCCAAGAAATGCAGCTCAGTGCGCAGATAGGAGACTATGAAATGGACAAGATCATCCTTGATCTCAAATCATAAGTAAATGTCTTAACAAAGCAGACATGGCAGTAGATGGGGAGACCAAAGTTGCTGTGGTCACCCATATAGTTGAAATTAGCAAACCAGCCGACAATTATACCTTTTGGGAGATTGGCCAATGTTATTGTTGATATCGATGGAGTGCGAAGCTATGCAGACTTCGAGGTTATTGAGATTGTGGATGATAGTCAGTGGTATCCTACACTATTGGGAATTGACTGGGCCATGGATAACCTCGCCATCATAAAATTGAAAACAAAGAAGATGATATTTGAGGGCCAGGACATAAGGGTCATCGCACCATTATACCCTTCAGACGGAGAAAGATACATTGAGCCCATTCAAGATGAATCCCGAGCTCAAGACTTGGACCGCATTTACAAAATGACTATGAATGATGCTGATTAATTTAATCCTACTGCTGATGGAACACTCAGTTGGCATTGTGACAGTTCTTGCATCTCAGACTCGGACGCAGGACTGGAGAACTGGCATAACCGCATGCACGAAGTATCCCCTAGAAGATGCACGTCGATAAAAAGTCACTGCACTGGATTGGAAAAGAGGTAAGCCCAATTCCTACCTATGATGGTTCATCTAATGTTTATTCCTTTATCAAAGAATATACCATCTCAGTTGTAGCTGAGCATCGCTTACCAGCATTATACATGGCACTGCGCAAGACACCTGCCAGATGGTGGGCTGCTCATAAGGAAACATTGACAACATGGGATCAGTGCAGAATCAAGATGCAGATCAGGTTCGCTGAGAAGGTTACACTATCCTTTGAAAAATATAATGGTAGGACGGATCCAAGGGATCATATTGAAATCTGTTCACAAGCATGGGGGGAGAGACCACAGACATAATGGGTACCTGTTTGTACATACATTGGAAGAGCCAACTATTGGACAGTATTTGGGTTGCTAAAGAACCATTGCGCAAACCTCAGATTGATGCTAGAAAAGTGCAGACAACATCAAATTTCATTAAACCTGAAGAAGTGGCTCTTTTGTGTGCCTTATGGTATTCTTTGGGACACATCGTATGAAAGCAAGGCTTTATGGTTGATCCTACAAAGATTGCAGTTATTGTAAACTTGCCAACACCAAATTCAGTTAAGCAGCTGCACACCACATTGGGGTATATAGGTTACTACAGAAAGTTTATAAAGGGTTATATGCAGATAAGCACAGCAATGGAGAAGTTGTTAAAGAAAGATGCATACTTCATTTGGAACGCAGAATGTGAGCAAGGCTTTGACACATTAAAATAAAAAATGGTAACTGCATCGATCTTAGTTTTTCCAGATTGGGAGAAGCCATTCCATGTCCACGTCGATGCTTCATCTATAGCATTGGGCTTTGTATTAGCCTAACTAGGAGAGGGAGGTATTGACCATCCCATTGCATTTTCCAGCAGGAAGCTCTCATCTACTAAGAAGAATTATATCACCACTGAGTGAGAAGGCCTAGCTATGGTCTACACACTGCAAAAATTCAGGCACTATTTGCTTGGTGTGCACTTCTTTATGTTCACTAACCATTTTGCTTTGAAATACCTGGTCAACAAGCCAATGTTAGGGGGCCAAATCTGCAGATGGTTGTTACTCTTTCAGGAGTATGACTTTGAAATAGTGGTTAAGCCTGGAAGATTGAACTTAGGACTTGATCATCTTTCAAGGATCAAGTTAGGAGAAGAACCTACGAACCTTGAAGAAAATCTGCCTGATGCGCAATTGCTTGCGATTCAGATTGCCGATGACTACTATAAAGATATCATAGACTTCTTGACTACTAGGTTGGCACCCATAGATTTTACTGTGCAGTAGAAGAAGCAGCTGGTAGTAAGAGCAGTAGACTTCACCATAATTGCCAGACAACTATACAAATTGGGGTCGGATGAAGTGTTGCGTAGGTGTGTGTTAGAGCACGAGAAGCCATTTGTATTGGCTGATGCACATTCAGGAGCAACTAGAGTTCACTACGTAGGATGAGCCATTGCACATAAGATATTGCGAGCAGGGCTATGGTGGCATACCATTCACAAAGACTCGAAAGAACATTGCCAGAGCTGCGATGTCTGTCAGAGGACAGGAAGGCCATCGCGAAGAGACGAAATTCCATTGAATCCATAGTTGACATTATAGGCATTTGAGAAATGGGCAATTGATTTCCTGGGACCTATAAATCCACCAGAGAAGAGAACTGGTGCGAGGTACATTATTACTGCAACTGATTACCTCACCAGATGTGCAGAAGCGAAGCCAGTAAAGGACTGTAGCGTAGTTACTTCTGCACAGTTCAATTTTGAGAACATGCTCACAAGGTTCAGATGCCCCAAGATCTTGATGAGTGATCAAGGCACTCATTTTCTGAACAGGACTATTGAGGTATTGACAGAAGAGTTCCACATTCATCATCAACGAAGTACACCGTATCATCCGCAAGCAAATGGAACTATTGAAGCATTCAATAAGGTACTAGAGAATGCGCTCACTAAAATATGCAATGTCAATAGGGATGACTGGGACCTGCACATTCCAGCTGTTTTATGGGCATATATAACTACTTTCAAAAAGTTGACTAGCCACGCACCTTTTAGGTTGGCCTACATACAGGAAGCAATAATGCCAATGGATTACATTGTTCCCAGCTTAAGAATAACTGCATTCATCGGCATGGCAGATCACAATGCACTAGAGGAAAGGCTTCTACATTTGGTTGGCCTGGAGGAAGATCGATTCATTGCAGGCTTTCACCAACAAGTGCATAAAGAATGAGAAAAATCATGGCATGATCGCCATATAAAAAACAAGACCTTTCAGGTAGGTGATCTAGTCCTCCTGTATGATAGCAAATTTATGAAGTTTCCTAGAAAGTTTAAAATGCATTGGCTTGGACCATATACTGTTTTACATGTAACTAACAATGGCGCAGTTTAGTTAGCCACGTTAGCAGGAGATAACTTTCCCGGTCTAGTCAATGGAAGCACACTAAAACCCTGTCGAGATAGTCCCGCTTCGCAGAGCCCTTAATGATCAGGAAAGAAGGAAGTTTCTAAGTGTCAAAGTACAGTTGAAATTGGGCACTAGAAACGGGAAAGAGTCTGTATGTGAAGTGTGATGAAGAAAATGTATATACCATACAACATTTGTTAAGTAGTGAAGCTACGCCAATGAAAAAAAAAAAAGAAAAAAAGAAAAAAAAAAAGAAAAAGAGAAAAAGAAAAGAGGAACCGCACAGTTGCAAAGGCCAAAATGCAACTGCGAAGATCAAGTTGAACGAGAAAAAATGCTAAGTTCAGAAGTAGGAAATCAGGCATCGCGAAGTGACTGCACCGGAGTAGTAACAACCCACCATGCAGTTCGATGCAACACTCCAAAATAGCCGTTAGAATGTCAGTCACAAATATAGTCATTATACAGTACTTTTTCCAGCGACCACTTGAGCATTTAATGCAGAAATAGCCATTCTGAATGAGTTAATGAAGGAAAGGACCGAAATCTTCATCGGATTTGGCCAACGGATACCACATTTAATGCTTATCTAGCCATTGAGGGGCACAGAGGAGGCTAGCTGCGCCTATAAATACGGTTGTGTTTGGACTCGCAGGCATTATCAAAACCCTTGAATTTTCTTGCGAGCAATACTTTGTGAGTGTTTACAGCAAGTTCTCAGCAATCTTGTCGTTCTATCCAGATCCATCCAGTGAATGTCTGAGAGCTCCTCTATTGAGAAAGAGTTCACGGTCCAGGAGACTGTGAAGGTGTTTAGTATGGAGGAATCAAAGGGTTGATGAGAACCCCCATTAAGAAAATCATAATAGAGCAAGGTTAGGCTTCCCGACGATCACCAAGACACGCTACAACAATGCAAGATAAAAGCAAAGAACCAATGACACCAAAAATGAAGCCAAAAATGATGAGTTCGACAATGCCACCAGTTCTGCTAGGAGACAAGGAAATACCATTGAAGTTAACCCTTGAGTATATCTCACCGCGTGCACAGGACACACCGACCATCAAGCTAGTGAATAATTCCAAGTATGAGAGTCCGCTCTCGCCTATGTCGAAGCATGCCCACATGGGAGGAAATCTGTTGGGTAAGATCCTGGAATGTAAGTGGGAAGACTACGATATGCTTCAGATGTAGAAGGACCCCAATGAACCTAACTATCCATAGTTCTAGCCAGACAAGTACATGTGCTGGAAGAAAGATGTGAAAGGAAATCTTGCCTTGGTCGTAGAAAGTTGGTTATCCGCAGTAGTCGAATCATGACTACTCAATCTGTTAAGACTGCCGCACTTCAACAGAACACTAGAGCTAAATGCGGTAGTGCGAACTCTTATGTTGTGCATCCACCAGGGATATCTACGGCTTGATCGCAATATCGACCTGAACATTGACTTGATCCACTGGATCACTGGATTAAGCAAGAGAGGTGAAGATCCGAAGCAGTTCTTTCAAGGAAAATGCTGGGACAAGGAGGTCACCATGAAGATGAAGAAAACACAAACCGTCGTCAAAGGGAAGAGAGGCTTTGTCACAAATGACAAAGATGATGAGGCTACGTGGTTTGTCACACAACTACTAGCCAACAAAATTCTGAGAAAAGCAAGACCATTGGAAGTACCCACGGGCGCAGTGCTACTTGGGGAAAAAGCCGTGGAGGGAGGAAGATTCAACTGGTGTCAGTACCTATTGAACGAGTTCCTGGAGGAACTGAATGATACATAGACACATGGCGGTAATTTCCACTATACATGGTTGATAGTGCTGATTGTGTTCGTAGGATGGAGGGACCCGAAGGATTACATTGGCGTAAGGACCGATAGCGGTGATTGCAGAGGACCCCGTTATGCAAACCTTTGGGAAAATATGAATTCAGAAAGATAGCACGTGACAACTGAATTCTTCTACACTTACTATGAGCAGCTACGCGAAGTCATCTTCGCCACACCGTGGATAACAAAAGAGGTAGCAGCTAAGTATATTCACACTATTAATTTTTCTGCTGACATGCGTGCCATTCACATTTTAGACAAGGCACAAAAGTAGAACCCTGAATGGTTTCAAGGAAGCTACCGCATGAATGAAGAAGAAATTGATACCATTATGAAGGAATGGCCTGCTAAATTTAGAGTTGAAGGAATTGTGGAAATTGAAAGTGACTCCGTGGAGAGTAATCCCATTCCTACACTCATTGTCAAAGAGCCGTGGACAGGGACAGGAAAAAGAAAGGAAGTCGAGAGTCCTATATAGTAGAAGGTACAAAAGAATAAGCAGAAAGTAGTTAAGGGCCCATCTGAAGCAAAAATCCATGATGACGATTACGAGATGATTGCATCTACCGTAACATCACAAATGGAATACCTGATGACTGAAAAAGATAAAAAGACTGAGGCAATTTGGAAGAGTCTGCAAAAAAATCTAATCATGCTGCAAGGCATTACAGAAAATATCGAGGAAGTACAGCACAAATTACCCTTGCCGCGAGACTCAGAGTCAGAAGGAAAGTCAGGGGGCACTTCGCAGCCGAAGACAACGCCTCTATCCTTGACCTTGCCTACGAAGTCCCACATCGTCAAACTTGATCCCTTAAGTGTAAGGCTACCACTGCTAGAACAGTTAATCCTGGGCACGAAGGACCTAGAGCACGTGGACCTCGACATTGCGAAAATACCACTGCCCGGTCTACACAATCTGCATCTACAGGTTGTTGAGGAGATTCATGAGCGAAGTGTAGATGCTCTGAGATAGCACATTGAGCTACATAAAGATATAAGCAATTGCAGGAATCCAGCTTGCAGAGGGCCATGGAACTATAAGATGAGCACGATCGATGGAAGAGACTAGAGTTTACGGTCACTGTGGTTTCCACGAAAATATCGGAATGCGACGAGCAGCCAGAGGCTGCGGACACTGTCATTAAGATCGGTGAGGTATTTAGTGATCTTAAGGCGGAGATGAAGGATATGGAGATCAATTATCAAGCAAATATTGTTGTGTTGGAAGCGCAGACTCAGCCGAAGACGCTACCTGATCAGCAACAGCTGAGAGCGGCATAAGTGAAAGCTGCAACAGAAAGTATAGCTAGTGAAGTGGCTAAGTGCCAAACCTTGTTAGATGAGGCAAAAAAAACATTCACTGCCCTGGAAGAGGATCCAGAGTTGCTGAAAATCCAAAGTGCTTTGAAATACAGGAAGGCTGCATTAGAACTACTAGACGCAGAGGTCAAGGCCCTACCGCTAAGGGACATAATCAAGAGATTTCCAAAAGTTAGGGGATTGAATAAGCAACTACAAGCACTGCAAGACAAGGAGACTGAAATCAGAGATAAGTCGCAGCCCCTGCAAGAGGAAGCCCACGAGCTCACGCAGAAAATTGAAGAAAAGTTGAGAGAGCTCCGTGAAGGATAGGATTCAGTACAAGAGCAAATGGATGATGAAATAATAGCTAATGTGTTAGAAACCGTCAAACAGATTGAGCAGGACACCAAGGAAGACGTTGCAAAATTGACTGCAACATACCAAGAGCTCGCTGCGAAGTTAGCTTCGTAGGAGGAAAAACAGCTAGGAGAAGTAGAAGTTGAAGGTGGCTTGGGGACGAGCCACATGTAAGTGGTAGGGGCCTGTTGGGCCTGGCCCAAGTGGGGTATTTTTTGTGCAAATCAAGTTTTGGCACTAAGAAGTTAAGCACAGTGAAGTTGAAGAATTTATGAACAAGTCATTTTTTGGGGGAGCTACGAAGTTGAGCGCAGCGCAGCGTTGGAAGAGCTTTGAAGTACAACGCTGTGGAGAAGTTAGTGCTGTGAAGAGCCTGATCTACGGAGATCCAGCAAGGCAGAAGGTGGACGCAAGATGACAAGTATTCTAGTTAGACCATCGGTGGTCTATTTTTGGTAAAGATGCTCTAGGATTACCAAGTGACAGGTAAGGAGTAAAGCGGATGAAAGTGACCGGTCGCACAAGCACGAAACCACTACATGAACTAGTCGCATAAAGCCGTTAGAGAAGGAACGACTCAGTGAAAGCGACTTGTTGGCGTGCACCCGAAAGGGGGGATGATAGCGATGTGACCATGCACAGAGGACGGCCATGACGGAAGATTCGCTACTAGAACTAGCAAGTCTGGTTAGCTGAAAATCGCAACAGTTTTGGAAACCCTTAGGGTTTCTCCCAGCTATTGTAAAGACATGACCTATGGGAATGATCTATAAAAAGGGGTATATTTTGTAAGGGAAAGGGTTAATCTCTCGTGTTGTTGTTGTTTCTTAGTATTGAAAAATATTGTAAGTGTAAAGATTGAATAGATCTCTGTTGAGAGACACTTTTGTAAAGGCCCTGCAAGTTGTGTGTGTAGAGGCCTATTGAGAGAGAAGAGAGTCTGCAGTTGAGTGCATAGATTGGAACTATTGTACCCTTCCCAAAGACTAATACAACAACGGTTCTTGTGGACGTAGCTCCCATCCCGGGGGTGAACCACGTTAAATCTTGTGCAATGTGATTGTTTATGTTTTTGCACTTGGCTGTTTGCTTACAATGAATGCTTGAAATCTCATTTATCAGTTGATATGTTCATGCTTTTATATGTATTCGCCATGAGAATGAGATGGGAATAATATATTAAGTATCACATGTATGGATGAATGTCGAATGCACAGTATTTTTGAGTTAATGAATGCATAAGTCATTTAGATAAACACCTAAGTAGGAGAGATCGCGCCGTGCGACTCCCTTGAAGCGCAGCACAGGAAGTGCGCATAGCAGTGTATTATGTCTTGTTGCATAAAGACAAAAGACTAATTAATATAAGGCATTAGATGAATGAATAAGCACTAAGTAAAGTCATCAAGGTTGGTTAAGTCTGAAGAGGAAGCGTATTCATCAGTTGCACTGTCCTGTCATTGAAACCTATCCGAACCGTGTAGTCCTTGGATGCGTTAGTTGTGCAAGTGTCTCTACTTGTAGGAGTCTCTGCCGCGAAGTAGGAGACTTCGCACAGTCTTCAGTCCGCTGTGCAAGCCCCACAATGCACTGCTCGTTAGTTGCTGAAACTCGCATCACCAGGTTGTGGAAACCTGATTCCGTAGCCACCCCCTCAACTTCGCCTCGAGTGAGACCTCAGTCTGTTCACAGATTGTTGCCGAAAGGGCCGGTGAAAAGGGGTTTTGTTGGTTCATTGAAACCGCGAAGAACCTGGGTCTACATTGGAAACCTCTAGAACAATATTGTAAGCCAACACCAGGTTGTAAAAATTTAACAACTTTGGGTCATCACCTTTTCCCTCAATTGTTTTTACTCATAGCGATGGCTTGAGCAAACTTTGGCATGGGTGATTTTGTCAATTAAATTATCACTCCTTGCAACAAATATTTAAATAAAATATGGTTCCAGGTTTTCGGATGGTATCTTTTAGATATGGTGTTTGTTTTAGTTGTGTACTCGGAAAACATCATCGGGATAGTTTTGACAAACATGCCTCTTGGCATGCCTTGGCTCCATTGTATCTTGTGCATAGTGACTTGTGTGGTCCTCTTCCATTTGATTCCTTTTTCAGTTTCAATTATTTCTTAACTTTCATTGATGATTAATCTAGACACACTTGGAATTATTTCCTAAAAATTAAAAGTGAAGTATTTAACACGTTCTTGGCCTATAAGGCCCTTGTTGAAAAACAATCTGGTCATCAAATTCTTAAGTTAAGTTATGATAATGGGGGAGAATATGTTAACAACAAATTTACTACTTTTTGCAGTGAACAAGGAATCCAACAACAAAACATATTTCCATATACACCATAGCAAAATGGTGTATTTGAGTGAAAGAGCTGCACCTTAAAAGAAATGACTAATTGTATGCTCCAAGCTAAGGCACTATATCTTCACTTTTGGACTGAAGCCATAAATTGTGCAAATTACATATTTAATATCACCCCCACTAAATATTTACAAGATATCACACCGCAATAAACATGGATTTAAATTAAACCAAATGTAAGTCACTTTTGTGTATTTGGTAGTGAATCATGGCCTCATATTCCAGATGAAATGTGCATATTTGTTCGATATTCTGAAGATGTTAAAGGTTATAGAATTCCTTATCCACATTCTCATGATATATTTATTAGAAGAGATGTTAAATTTGATGAAAATATCTTAACCTGAGAGCATAGTTTGTCGTTTGTGCCATCTATGGCTTGCGATCCTAATTCAAAACTTGTGCCATCTTCTACTACCAACATCCTTGAAAAAATTCATACTCTGGTTTCTAATAATGACAACCTCCACTTGCTCATTTTACTCTAGTTGCACCAGTACAACCGATTCCTTGATGGTCTCATTCAACATGTGAAGTGACTGGTGATCTTGTCAGTGATCCCAAAGATTAGCACCGAACAAGTTCTTAGTTCC
This sequence comes from Larix kaempferi, assembly GCA_027924585.1. Lineage (NCBI taxonomy): Eukaryota > Viridiplantae > Streptophyta > Pinopsida > Pinales > Pinaceae > Larix > Larix kaempferi. The sequence continues at coordinate 11,278,386 of BSBM01000549.1, read as the reverse complement.
ATTGATCTAGTTCTCTTTTGAATCAATTTTAAGAGAATCACGATCTAAAGACATTTGCAAAAGCTTCAAGGAATCTAGATTGGTATGCAACTATGGATGAAGAATATTGCTCCTTAATGGAGAACAATACTTGGGATCTTGTACCTCTTTTGAAAGGATGAAAACTTGTCAGATGTAAACAAGTCTACATAACTAAGTATGCATCAGATGGAAGTGTTGAAAGACTGAAGGAAAGGTTAGTTTCCAAAGTATTTTCCCAAGTTGAAGGAAGTGACTACAATTAAACCTTTTCCCTACCACCAAAATGAAATCCATGCACCTTGTTCTTGCCCTTGCATCCTTACATAAATGAGAGGTCCATCAAATGGATGTTAAGTCCACCTTCTTGCATGGGGATTTGCAGGAATAAATTTACATGGAACATCCTCTTGGATATGCTCAGAATTATGCTATCCTTTTCTGTAGCCTTAATAAATCCTTATATGGCCTAAAGCAAGCTCCTCCTAGTATGACAAAATGTATATCTTTCTCCTTAACACTAGTTTTTCTAGATGTCATTCTAACCCCAATGTCTATACCAAGAAAGTAGGAAACCATATCATCATCCGTGTTCTTTATGTTGATGACCTTATTCTTATTGGTAGTGACCATAAAATTTTAACCCATGTGAAATCAAACCTTAAGAATAAATTTCAAATGACAAACTTAGGAAATTTGCATTATTTTCTCGACCTCCAAGTCATGCAAACCAAAGAAGGAATATTTATTTCTTAGACTAAGTAGTCTGTGACCTTCTTCGTCACTTTCACATGGATGATTGTAAACCAAACCCATCTCCCTTCAAGTCTGGATTCAAATTTTTTTTGACTTGCACTTCACCTGAAGTGGATTCCACCTTGTATCATTATCTTGTTGGTAGTCTCTTATACTTGACTCATACCCATCCTGATATTTCCTTTATTATTGGTCTTGTTTCCCGCTATACGCAAACACCCCTTGAAATCCACTGGAAAGAAACAAAAAGGATACTTCGATATATTCGAGGTACAATTCAGTTTGGGATTCATTACAATTCAGGGGGGACTCCTTTGTTGGTTGGTTTCATTGATTTAGATTGGGTTGGCAATCCTGATGCTTAGAATTATACTATAGATTATGTTTTTAGTCTTGGTTATGGACCTCTCTCTTGGTCTTGTAAGAAACAACAATCTCTTTCTCTTTCTTCAGTAGAAGCAAAGTATCGAGCCACAATTAATCCCAGTCAGGAATCTTTGTGGCTTCGATAGATCCTTTCAAAGGTTGGATTCCAACAACAACATCCAACTACCCTTTGGTGTGATTATCAAAGTGCCATAAATCTCACCAAAGATCCCATTCAACATCAACACAAGAAACACATTGAGATACATATGCACTTCATTAGAAATCTTTTTCATGATTGCGTTCTCAAAGTGATATTTTTCCCTATAGATGATCAAGTTGCAAACATCTTCACAAAGTCTCTTACATAAGCAAAGTTTTCTAAACTATGATCTATGTTAGGAGTTCAAGAATTTGTCATTAAAGGGGGATAGGCTATAATGCCTCCTTCTTTCTCCTGTAGTGTCACTTTTGTAAATCCTTCAATCCTACCCCAAGTTGTTCTTAAGGTAGGATGTTAGGATATTTAGACACTTAGGAGTTAATTAAGATCAATTTGTTATAATATATTTGTAAGGTAAAGTGTGTTTCTTTGGTATGCATTTGTAAATATGTAATCCGACAGTCACGATATGTTCTTGACATAGAATGATCCAATGGTTCAACTTCTCCTTGATCTTAACATCCATTGATTCATGGCTTAACACCCAATTGGTCCATGATCTCTATTTAAAGATCATGGAGGGTCATTTGCTAGTTGATCGATTATGAGAAGGTCATTTGTAATTTTATTTTCTTTGCATAATAATATTGCGTCAAGTAGCTATTTGGATGGGCCCATGGAGTGTTTCCCTCTTCAAGGGTTTAAAACACATAAAAATATCGGTGTGTCGATATGTGATCTATTTGTGTGAGTAGTTTCTCAAGGTGTCCAATGTTTTGTAAGTATCATATGATAATCAAATATTATAACTGTTAGGGATTTTTATATTAAAAAGTATATACAACATTTACAATATCCATGGTCTCCTAGATCATATAAGTATGGCATCTAGCCTTTACATCATTACATAGATATTCCCATCTTGGGGTCAAAAATAGGTGTTAGATTAGAGATTCCTAGTAAGTAGGATAGTACCAAAGGGGCCCTTTTTCCATTGATAGCTTGAAAGGGAGTCATTTGAGTGGTAGTATGATAAGTTGTATTATACTACCATTATGCTAAAGGTAACAATTAATCCCATTATGATTATCAGTCTAAAGTAAAACACCACAAATATGCTTCCAAACACTTATTGTTAGCTTCAACTTGACCATAAATTTGGGGGTCATAGGTTGTGTAGAGATTCAGTTGAGTTCACTGGATTTGAAACAATTCTTGCAAGAAATTGTTAGTGAAGGTTGGGTCATGGTCCATGACAATAGTCAACAGCATACCATGGAGTTTTAAGACATTATTCATGAATAATTAAGCTACCACAGAGGCATTGAAAGGGTGTTATAGGGAACAAAAATGAGCATATTTGGAAAAGTGATCAATAAAATCCATAGAAGTGTTAGTTGATACTGTAGTTGGAATTGTCGTGGTTGAAGTACACCTAAATCTTTCACAGTCTCATGTCTATTTCTTTAGAAAGTGTCACATTTAGCCACAAATGTGTAGATGTTCTTCTTCATGCCTTCCTAGAAAAATTATTATTTGATCCTTTCATATGTTTTATGAAATCCTAAATGACTAGCTATGGGGGACGAATGGAGCTTAGATAACACCTGTGATTTCAATGATGATTTCCTGTGCAAATATAGATGTCCTTTATAATTATAAAGCTCATAATTGTGTCAAGTGTAGCCTTGATATGCATGGCGTTCCAATTGAAGTTGCTTGATCATGGTGGCAAGCGTGGGATTTATCAACCATTCATTATGAATGACATTCAATTGGGAGTTATTGATATTGAAGGAGTTGTAGGACCTAATCCACATGGCTTATATGGCCTTGCCAAGTTTTACTATACCTCAAGATGTCATAAAAAATACGAGGGAAAATTTATGTAGAAAGGGTTTAAATATTGTGTTCATGAGAATTTGAAAGGTGGAGGATGCATTGCAAAGCCCAAAGGGAATCACCAAGAACTCGTAATGGACTTCATGAGTGAAAAAAGAGGTTTTGGGAATATTTTCATCCTTCACGTGAATTTGATGATAACTAGAGCATATATCAGGTTTGGTAAGGAAGTGATCACCCTTGAGAGAAGTCTACACCACACGTGAGTCATCGAATCAGAGATAAGAGGCCCATGGGGATTGGACGAATCAACTCCTTCTTTGTGGGAATATTTTTCTATATTTGGGTATCCTAAATATAATGAAGGGAGGAGTGTCATTAATTGGTTAGCTAGTAAGAAAACAACTACAATTTGGTAAGTTTGTGATACACACAAACTTGTAAACTAGAATAATAAAATAAGATTTGATAAGTATAATTCAATGATGTCTTATAGTTACAAATTGAGACCATTTATAGGTCTATGCAATTCATTTCAATTGAAACAACATGACTTTTAGGATTTAAAATGATTTAATTAATTTTTCTTAATTTACTTTTATTAGATATTTATATACATAACATTGCCATTGTCTTTAAGAAATGATTTGTCATCAAAGCGTGGACAAGGATGGATGTTGCTGACAAAATTGTTATGTCTCCCATGATGCATATTCTTCAGGAATATTTTTCCACTTAATAAGATATTCCTTGATTATGTGAGAACAAAGCTTTCTTTCTTTGGTAGCAATGATTGCTTCTGGTTCAAAAATGACCTTTCCTTCATCGTCCAACATAGGACATATCATCTGCGCCAACTAATATCGTCCCAACACTTTCTTGAGATAAGACACATGTAAAAAATTGTGGATATGAATATTATTAGGTAATTCTAATCCATATGATACTTGACTGATCTTCTTACTAATCTGGTATGGTCCATAGAATTTTGAGGCCAACTTGTTTTTCACTCCTTGTTTGAGAGATAGTTATTTGTAGGGTTGGATTCTTATGAATACCCAATCTCCGGCTTCAAATGCTTTTTTTGTTCAGTGTTGATCTACTTGTTACCTCATATGGTTCTAAGCAATTGTTAAGTTATCTTTGAGTATTTCGATTATCTTATGAGTTATTTCTAATTGGTTCCTTACTTTTGAGACATTAGTCTCATTTATATTGAAATCTTTCCATTTGGGAGGTTCATACCCATATCAATCTTGAAAGGGAATAATTTTTGCGGAGGTGTGGTATATAGAGTTGTACCACCATTCTGCCAAGTGTAACTATTGAGACCATTTATTCTTCTTATCAATTATGAAACAACATAGATAGAATTCTGAACATTTATTTACAACTTCTGTGTGGCCATTTATTTGGGGATAATAAGATGAGCTCATGTTGAGTGATGTATCAACTTGTTTGAAAAAATCCTTCCAAGATTTTCCAGTAAATTTTGCATCCCTGTCACTGGCTATGACTCTTGGAAATCCGTGAAACTTGTATATGTTTTTGCAAAATACTTATGCAATTTGTTTTGTTGAGTCTGTCTTCTTCACCCCCTTGAAGTGCGCAAACTTGGTTAATCAACCAACCACTACAAAAATTTTGTCCTTCCCTTCTAACATGGGTAACCCATTAATGAAATCCATCGAGATTTTTTCCCACTTTTGGTTTGGAATGTGTAAGGGGTGAAGTAACCTGGGGGTCAAAATGTCATCCCTTTTGTTCTTTTGGAAATTGTCACATTTTTCCATGTACTTTTGGATATCTTTTCACATCCCTTTCCAAAACAAGGATCTTTGTGCGTTGTAATAATATTTGAAAAACCCTACATGTACTGTTGTGGGTGAGTCATGGGACTCCATGATATTGGATTTGAATTTAAAAGTTGGGTTTAAATAAATCCTCCCTTTATACCAAAGGATATCATTCTTCCATTCAAATTTGGAATCTTGATTGGGATTGTTGATTATTGCACATGTTCTTGGATCCTTAGCATACTCACTTTGGATTTCGTCCAACCACTTAGGAATCGTGATTGAAACATAATATGAGGTCATTTTTTCATCCTTCCTGGAAAGCGCATCATCTACGACATTATCTTTTCCTTTTTTATGTATTATTTCAATGTTGAAGGCACAATTTTTTCTATCCATTTCTGCTACTCTATTAACATTGTCTTTTGTTGAAGAACGTATTGAAGACTATTGCGATTTGTGCGTATCATAAATTTGCTTCCTAATAGGTATTGTCACCACTTTGATCATGCATGCATAACGACCAACATTTTCTTATCGTATGTAGACTTCAAATGTTCTCATTTAATAAGTTTCCTACTTTCAAATGCTTTCGGGTGCTCATATTGCATTAGTACTGCCCCTAACCCGTAACCCGAAGCATCACATTCTATTACAAAGGGTTCAAAGAAATTTGGTCTTGCCAATACATGTGTTGTAGACATGATTCTTTTCAATGCTTCAAAAACTACTCTGCTTCTTCATTCCACTGAAATGCATTCTATTTTAGAAGATTGGATAAGGGCATGGTTACGTGAGCATAATTTCGAATGAATATTTGGTAATATCCAATCATCCCAAGGAATCCCCTTAATTTGGATATGTTAGTTGCTTTGGGCCACTTTGAGATTGCCTTGATTTTTTTTGGGTCAACCTTGACCCCTTCCTTGGATATCACATGGCCAAGATAATTCACTTCCTCTTTATTGAATGTGCATTTGGACATATTTGCCAATCTTTGCATAGAACTGATTTTCCTTTAAAATAGATAGTACTTGTTCCAACTGTGTAATATGTTCCTTCCAAGTCTTTCTATATACGAGGATGTCATCAAATAAAACCGGTACAAACTTCCTTATAAATGGCTGAAATAAATTGTTCATGGCTGCTTGAAATGTGGCTAGAGCATTAGTTATCCTAAAAGGTATTATCTTGAACTCATAATTTCCTTCATGGGTTTCAAAATTTGTTTTTTCCTCATCCTCTAATGTTACGATGATCTAATAATATCCTGATCTCACGTCTAGTTTTGAAAAGTATTTAGCTCCATGAAGGTCTTCGAACATTTCATATATGAAGGGTGTTAGCACCCAAATCGTACCTCTAGGTTGCAGAGAGGCCAAAATGGGGCAACCACAAAACCACTTCAGATTGTACTGCTGACCCAATACAATCAGAGAGGGATCTCTCTTAAATATATAAAAGACTGAAAATAATCAATGAGGAACACACAATCTTCCTACTCAAAATATTCATTCAAAGCACATTCAAAAGGTCATATTTATGAGGGGAAAATTGTTTAAGGGTTTGGTGAGATAATCAAGAGAGAAAGCATTGGGAAATGGAGTCAAAACATAACATATAAATCAAATAACAGTGTTGCAGCATGAAATATCAGGACAAACGCAAGATAGCCATCCATTTACAATCAAAAGGTTGTTTTTCAGTGATAAAAGAAGAATAAGTGAATAGTCCATCAGCATGAGCATCTAACAAGGATGATTCCTATGCTAAATTTAGTAGAAGTAATTGGTGGATGTGTAAAACGATAATCAAAGCTTATAAAAAGAATTCTGCATTACCACACACTAGTTTCAGACATGAAAAAAAAAGAAAACATAATGGAAGTAAATAATAGGAAGCACATCCACATGAGAAGAAGAAAGAAACAGACTGTAAACTAAAAAATGCATGAATCTCTGCCGAAATTAGCCTCAGGCACTGCAATTATATTAAATATTATGCTTCAAAATAGAGCTTAGATCTCCCAGGCATCTGCCCATTGATTTTCCAACCCATTCTACCTCTATTACATGTGTATTTATAGGTTCTTAGCCTCAGATTGTTTGACAGAGAAATTTCTATGGCTAGGTGACACCTACATGGGTCGGTTCGCCACTTCTGACAGCAAATCATGAAATGAAAAATACTGATAATAGATCAGCTATGACTAAATCGGTGAGGTGTCATTTACAGGTCCCTTGGACCATAATAGCCCCGATTGGCTTCAAAAACAGAGAAAAATTACATATATGCTAAGTCTAAAATATACCGACATGATGGGAAAACAATAACATCGTGGACCGACTACCACCTCATTCCTGAACCTTCACATGGCCCTGCAAATCAAAGAAATCTTCTATCTTCAAGGACTCTTCTACCTGTGCTTGTTCGGCTGGAGGAGGAGGTGTCATTTCCTCAGTGGGGAGGATGAGATCTCGGAGAATCTCCACATCTTGGCGGGTGTCCTACTCCTATTCTCGGGTCTCCTTCTTCTTCCGACATCAATTCTCCCTGCACGCCTGTTGGCCTTCCTAATCATTGTGCTCACTCGCTGAGCTCTCCTCTACATGGATGAAAACTACAGGAGATGGAGGAATGTGTTCCTCCTCTACCTCGGACCATGCTTTCCAGGGCATGAAGATCACTTCTGCTCCCTTCTCTCGCTCCATCACCAAATCCTAACAGAAAAATACCAGAGCTAACGTGCCTACCACCTTTCTCATGCATTGATCTATAACCATCTTGAAGATGAAAACATCCATGCGCAACCATATTCTCCATGATGGTATGAATGAATATCCCAAACGAGTAGGAATGATGTCTGGGGCTTGAGTTGACGTGAAACGTGCCTAACCAGGCTCTCAGGATAGGTGGGAGGGATATGTGACGACACTGAGGTGGCATCCGTCTTGTTGGAAATCATTTGCTGGCAGTGGAGGTGCCCTTTAAACCTTCACCCTCATGCTCAAATGGGAAATGTAGATCCCAACCACATTTGCATCTGGACCGTCGATTGGGGTGGCTTCCCCTATGTTCACAGATTTTCAGACTGCTGATCACTTGCACAAGTTCGATCTGTGAACAAAATCGCAGCCGTAGATCGGAGCTACGTCGAATCCCAGCCGTCCGAACTTGCACCTTGTACCAAAAGTTTGCAAATATGCAGATTGTATTTTTCCGTGCATGTTAAATATGCGAACAAATCTTCGACCGTCGATCTGCATCCTTCATCACGGATCAAGTCTTAACATGCCCGCCGGTTAACAGCTCTACCCGTGCTTAAACAACTCCCAACTCCTACTGCGAAAGGCGTCTGCGGCTGTCGATCTTCCTTGCTCTTGATCCGAGCCGTCCATAGGTGCCATTATGCACTGAGGGTGCATCCCTTTGTTATTTAACCTTCTCAACACCATTACCACTTTAGATTTCCACCACTGCCTCTATTCTGGACCAAAACCATTGCAAAGACCTTTTAATTTCTGATTTTTGGGCCGTGTGGGCTATAAGTAGAGTTTCTTCTTGGTTGTTTTCACCTTTAGCACAAATCTGGTGCTAACAAAGGGAATGGGGAATTTGTCTTTAATGGTTATCTTGTTTAGTCCTCTATAATCTATACATAGTTCGCAACACCATTGGCGCTACATAGGGGCTCCGAATTTCCGCAATCAATCCATACTTTAATAAATATTGGATTAATATTTCAATCTTTGTTTTGTGATGGTGTGGAAACCGATAGGGATTAACATTGATAGGACTCGACCCTGGATTTATTTCAATTATATGTTCGATCTTACTTTCCAGCAGTAATTCCATGGGAAGGTCTTCAAATACCTTTTTGTATTTTTGGAGTAGTTCCTATATCTCTAGATGACATGGATTGACAACTTCTGAAGTTGATAATTCCATTTCTTGGTATTGTACCACATAAGTTGGTGCTCCCTTCCGAATGAACTTCTCCATTTTATTGGATGACACAATTTGTGTGCGAGGGTGTTGGAACCCATACAAATTATATCTTTCTCCTTTCCATTTGAATTTAATAAAATGTTCTTGGTGGTTGGATGAGTAGTTACCTAGTGTTTGTAGCCACTGGATCCCTAAAACTGCATCAACTCCTCCTAAAGGTACCACATAAAATTTTGACTCAAGGTTATAATTGTGTAACTACAACTTAACCTTGTGGAATTTTCCCACCTTTTCAATCTTCTTCCCATCTTCCACCATTACCTTCATGTCATGAAATGGATATATGAAAAGATTAACCCTCTTTGTGACACTTACGTCAATAAAATTATGGGTACTTCTAGTGTCGACAAGGACAATTCCCTTTAAGCTTTAATGTTTGTGGCTAGTGGATTATGGTTATGGCTGCAAGTGATTTTCTCGACACATTTTCATCATCTGACTTTGATGGAAGATCTGGGGATCTCCTGTTTCTTCCATTTCAGATTCATTGCTATTTGATTTTCCTTCTTCTTTTGCTTCACATTGATATAAGTTCTTGGTGGTCTCTCTCTTAGAACACCTATGTCTCGGGTTCCATTTTTCTCCACAGTACTTGCATTTACCTTCTTTAATTCTCTGGGTCTCAAATTTATTTTGTTGTCCTCTCTTAAATTTGGCGGATGGTATTTTGTTTATGGCATTTTGGCCAAACTTTTGACTTGTGTAACCCTTGTCAAGGTTCTTTTGCCATGATTTTTAAAATTTTCTTCAACAACTTTTTCCTTACGCCTGACTTTATCAAGGTTCACGATATTATGTAATTCTAACTTGTATTTTTTGTATGGTTTTAGCCCATGTACATATGTATAGAGTTGTTGATCGTTCATTAACTCTTGTACTCTAGTTTCTAGGGCTTCCCATTCATAGGTGTACTCCTCCACATCCCCCTTTTGTTGTAATCTAGTGATTTTTGCAAAAAAATATTTCTCATTCACATCGTGAAATATTTTAAAGAAATCATTTTTTTTAATGTGTTCTAGTTGTAGGAGCATACTTTGGTCGTAATCTTCCACCACATATACTAGTTATATGCTTGACCTTCGAGTTGCATTGAGGCACATTTGATCTTCTCGTCATCAGATAGGATTTTATGTATGCAAAAGAATTCTTCCACCTTATTGATCCACACCACACTCTATTTTTCTCGGCATTGAACTTTGGTAAATCTAGCTTGGGCCTCATTGGATATCCACTCATTGGTTGCATTGAACTCGAGTACGAATGGTTGGGGTTAAGGCCTGAAAAGTGATTGTGATATGTATGGTTTTGTGGAATTTCCACATTAAAGAAATTGGTTGAATCTGGTTGGTTTATTTTTGGTGAATTGATATTGACGGAAACTTCTCTATCCCTTATGGAATTCATGATTTCTTGAAACCCTTCTTTCATGCTTGTGTTTATTTCTGTTGTTATTTTTTGCACTTCCCAAGATACGGTGCTGGCGAACTCATTTCTTACATTCCTTGTTAATTCTTCATTTCCTTCTCATAGCTCAACTTCAATTTTATCTATTCTCGAGTTTAGACTTCCGAGAGTATTAGAATCTCAAGCTTGGTATTTTTCCAATTTCTCTACTCTGTCATTCATCTTTCGATGTGATCTAATATAGGGGGGGTGTGCCTAGACCCAATTTATTTTTTATTTTTTTATTGTTGGGTTAAGCTTTAAATATAATAATAATTAGTATTATATTTAATAATAAATTTTATTTCTTTTAATAATAATAATAGTATTAATAATATTTATTATTATAAAAAAATATTAAAGTAAATGGTGGGGAGAGTGAAATTTTTTGGGATGGCAAGAGGTCAATGATGATGAAAGAGGGTGGTGATGGGTTGGAGGGCATGGAGGTGAGAAAATTTTTGGTAGTGAATGACAACATGGAGGTAGGGTTTGGTGTAGATCAATGGAGGAGATGCGTGTGTATAAGTGATGAGGAACATAGCCAGGAGCGAATGGCAGGTGACATGGGTATGAGGGAAGATAGATGGTGTAGGGAGGCGAGGTGGGCGTGCAATAGGTATAGGAAGAGGGTGTTGGGAGATCATGATGGAGTGTGGTCTACATGAGGGTACAGAGTTACAGAGTGGATGGGGAGTGCAGAAGGAGGGGAGTGTAGGTAATAGGAGATAGGGGATATGTAATTGGGATATATGAAGGAGAGATGGAAATGCATGGAGAAAAAGAATGAATGAATGGAAAGGAAGAAAAAGGGAGGATATGCAGGTTGTGGGAGCATCCAGAGATAGAGTGAGGATTGTGTAATGTGAGGGTAATGAAGGTGTAGAGAAACAACGATGGAATCAGATGCTAGATGGTGGGAGTACTAGAGTTTTGGTGGAGACAGATAACATGGGAGGCAGGATGGACTAGTAGCCTCAAACGAGCTCGCTCTGATACCAAATGGTACACACAAACTTGTCAACTAGAATAGTAAAATAAGATTTGATAAATATAATTCGATGATGTATTACAATTACAAATTGAGACCATTTATAGGTTTACCCAATTCGTTTCAATTGAAACAACATGAATTTTAGGATTTAAAATTATTTAATTAATTATTCTTAATTTAATAGTATTAAATATTTATCTACATAATAGCTTGCCACATATGGCATCAAGGCTATAACTCTATGATATACTTGATGGGTCCAATAGTAGTACTTGAGCCAATCTCTCAAGGAACTAAATAAGGAATCTCTACCATGCCCCTAATTGTACTACTTTGACTACCTAAGTACTAGAGAGTAATATTTTTGAGTGTTGTGCTCACTACCAATATAGTAGCAATATGGTTGATCAGATTATCTAAACTTGGTTATAAGTTTCCTAAGGGACTTTTGATTTACCCAAGGGTAAATAGAAGTGAAATTCCATATACAAGAGATGTTTGATGCGATACAACTGGAAGGGGTATCAATAGAGGTTACAATGGTGTACAACAAATGTGAATAAGTACCAATTGTATTCTTTGCATGCATGCTTCCCCAACCACATGTTTATCTATTGAACAACATGTCACTGTGTTTGAGAGTGTAGATTTCTATAGTTGGACATATTGTCTTCTATCTTTTGGATGTAATTGTGTTATAATTTAGTATTCCTGACATTCCAAGTGGACACTCCACCCATCATTAGGGGACTAGAAAAAGATCATTGAAAGGTGTGCAAGAAAGGTGAAATAAATAGGAGACGAGGATGGTGACCATTGAGAAGTAGTTAGGAAGTGAAGCTTAAAATAAATAAATTAAGTATAGAGGATTAACATGAAATAATAAATAAATGATGATACGAGAAATAATAATAAAATTAATAGTGAGAAAAAATATATAAGATAAGAAGGGATAAGAAGTTACACAACAAAGGTCGAAGGGTGAAGAACTAAAGAAAAGATGCAGAAATATGATAAAAACAAGGGGAAATGAGTTAAAAGTTAATTATTAATTAACTGAATAATGGATTAAGGAAGGGGTGAGTAAGAAATGGGAGAAGAGAGTGATTGATAGAATCATGAGAAGGTAAGCTTAAAAAGGGGAATCCAGAGAAAGCCAGTGAATGTTGGGGGTGGGGGGGGTGTATGAAAGAAAGAAGCAATGATAATAATAATAAGAAGAGGATAAGTAAGATGTGATAGGAGATAGAGGGAAGAGTAACATGAGGGAAAACTAAGATTGGGATTGGAGCCAAGGGAAATGAAACAAAATAATTAGATGTTATTGGGGGGTATCAAGTTCAAGAGGATTGATTGGAGTAGAGATGATGGATGACTCGTTTCCATGGCTGGCTCAACTTGTATCCATAATCTCGATTAAAATTGTTAGGACGCCTTTTGATCTCCATGGCTTCCCTAATGATGCGAGATTAGTAATGTGGATAAGAAGATAAGAATTTGGTTTGGTTGAATCATATAATATGCTTATATTGGCGGGAGTGTTATGCTATGGAATAATTGGTAAGCTGATTGTGAAAGGTGTCAGTTATACATGTTCTTTTATATGGTTTTGGATTAATATACCTATTTGAACGATATATGGTTTTCCACATGAGCATGGAATTTGGTAGACACCTTGGGACAGGAGAGGGTTTGATTTGTCATTCACACTTCATAATAATTGTTTGAGATTTTTGTGAGGTTTCATTAGGGTTTTGATATTCCTCTTAGCTAAGAGTTTAGAAATGTCGTTAGTTACACCATGAATATAAGGTAGGGAGACCAGGCTTGGAGGAAATTTATTGTGAGGGGATTTGATGGGATTTGGATGGAAGGCTGAATGAAAGGCTTTGTTGATCTAGGTTATGTAGTATCCATTAGGAAGGAATGATTTAGTTAGGTGTGTTATTTCAACTTGCAAGTGTTGAGGATCAAAGATGCACAAAGCTCTAGAGATTATGTTTTAACCATGGCATATTTCTAAGAGAGGTGGTGATGGGAATGGGCATGGATGTATCTATCTATGTGGATTTTCTTGTGATAAACTTGGTGTGAAAGGGAACCATCTGAATGACAGTTTAAGAGGAACTATAGGAAAGGAAGGGAGTTATCTTATCGGATCTCCATGGTAAATTGAATGTTGGGAGAGATACTAATGAGATGGTTGAGGAAAGAGTCTAGGGAAGAATGACCATGAGGCCAAATGAAAAATATATCATCGACAAAATGAAACTAGCATTTGGGTTTAAGATGGAAGCTATTAAGGGAGGAAGATGCAAATTCTTCCTTGTAGATATTGACTACTATAGTGGATAAGGATGATCCCATGGAATTTCCTTCGATTTTTTCATAAAATTTTCCTTTGAAGTTGATTAAAGTGGATGAGAAGCAAATTTTGATGAGGTTCAAGGTTTTAGAATCAACTAAATTAGAGATGATATTGGAGTGTTGGGGATAGGGATTTTGGTAAATAAAGAAACTATGTTGAAGCTTACCATAAGTTCATGTTCTTCGAGATGTAAGTCAAATGAGTCTTTTATAAAAGAAGAAGATTGGCCCATGAAAGGGGGAAGAATTTCAGTTGGTATGTGGATAACATGTGGGTAGGGGATCCTATGGCACTAACAATGGGTTTGAGGGAGATGTATTTCTTATTGGTTTGACCATAAATCTCAAGATTTTGAGGGTTGTGAGAAAGAAGATGTTTTTTTATTGAAGGATGTAGAGAAGATGATTTGATAGTGTTGGATACAAGGTTCAAGACATTGGAAAGGGGGTTTGAAGAGAGAGGATTGTAAGAGGAGGAGGATAGATGCTCAAGTAACTTTGTCTCATAATCAGTGGTATTCATAATTACCATTGTGTTCCCTTTATCATCTTTAAGTATGAATATGTTAGGGTTTTCTTTAAGACAACTAAGGACCAAACATTCATCTTTGGAGAGATTAGGCTATGGGAGATTCATCGAGTAGAGAACACGAGAGTAGTATTGTTTGAATTCTTCTACTTCACGAGGGGGTATTTATGGGTAATAGATTTGATAGACAAAATGGTGTCTTACATAGGAATGTGGCGATCTACTATCACAAAATTGAAACCTCTTTGTAGGAGGTAGAAAGAATGAGGGTGTAAATCTAAATATGAAAGATTCATGACCATGGAGAAGGAGAAAAGAGATGGGTGAGATGAGGGATATTGGATGGGATGAGAGTTAAGAGACAACATACAAAGTGAATTAGAGGTTGCATTGATATTGGTGATTTGAGGAGAGAGATGGAGGTCAATATTTAACATGGAATTAGTTAGACTGGGAGAGATGGATGATGAGGAGGATTGTTGATGGGATAGGCTTGGTTAGATGAAGGTAGAGGAATTGGAGGATCTGGTGCAAGTAGGAAGGGTGACTTATTGAGGAATTAGGGTTAGGTTAAACTGGTTAGTGTGAGGTGAATGGGATGCGGAAAGAGGAGAGATGGGGTTGTACATATGGGAACATGGTAGATATGAATAATTAATGGAGTTGCTAGCAGAGGGGAGATCAAGAGGTAAGGAAGATAAGTAGGATGGTGAATTGGAGGATGGAGGTGGGAAGGTGTTGGACTAGAAAGTAAAAACAAAGTGCTAAAATATGGTGAATGAGCTATACTATTTGAGGTGGGATTGTTGGGTATATAAAAATGATTCACATTGGATGAGTTCATGTAATTGTGAATTGGAGGGCCGGGAGAATTAGGCATAGTTGTAGGTTTATCAATATCAAATTTGGAAGCTTGGATCTAGGAGTTTCGAGAGAGGGCTTGGGAAAAATGAGAGAAACTATGAATTGAGAGTTGAATCAAATTATTGAGCATTTGATTGAATTTATGCTTGTGCTTAAGAGAGATAGAGTTGAAGAAGTTCTTAGAAGTGACAAAAAACCTATGATCTAAATTATTCCATAAGAAAGGCATTCCCTTCATACCCATTGTTAGTGCCATGGAGTCCCTACCCACACTTTATCTAGATCCTACCCAACATTCTTCACCCCTTCATGGGAAAGACTCCTTATTAACATGTTATACAACATGACGAGAAATTTATACTCAAAACGAGAACTCTAGCCATAAAAACCCATATTTTTGCATAAAAAACACCAAAAAACAACCCCGAATCAAAAAGTGGTGCTGTCGGTAGCACCACTTTTTGATTTGGGGTAAAAAATATAGAAATGAACCAAAAAATTTGTTATTGTTGTTTGAAAGAACCTTAAAATCAAGCTCTAAATTGAAAACTAATGCTGTCGGTAACACACTTTTTCAAAAAAATGTCATTTTAATATAATTTTATTATAATTGAAAATGAGTGGCCCAATGCATAGCTCATGGGATATGCATAACCCTCGGGTTATGCATTGGGTGCCCAAAGGGGCAGCCCTATGCATAGCCCGTGGGATATGCATTGGGCGCCCAAAGGGGCGGCCCTATGCATAGCCCGTGGGCTATGCATTGGGCGCCCAAAGGGGCGGCCCTATGCATAGCCCGTGGGCTATGCATTGGGCGTCCAAAGGGTGTCCGTGGGGAGGATCAGAGCTCCTCCCTACCGCCAAAGGGGCAGGATTGACCCACCCCTTTGACAGTGAGGAGGCGCTATGCTCCTCCCCTCGAGAACCCTTTGGGTTCCCACAACGTCCAATGGGAAGGCATTGTGGGTGCCCAAAGGGAACCTAAGGGGAGGATCAGAGCTCCTCCTCGCTGCCAAAGCGACGGTTCAAGCCTACCCCTTTAACAGTTGGGAGGAGCTCTTCTCCTCCCCTTGGGCACCCTTTGGGTGCCTAATGCATAGCCATATGGTGCTCCTGTAAATGTTGAAGAAGATCATGTGCTTCTAGAGGAAAATGGGGAAAACACAATTCCACCATCACCCATAGTGCCACCATCAACCACAATTCAAGGAGCTAGTTCATCAAATAAAATCAGTGCTATCATAGGGTGGATAGAACAAAACATGTTGGCTGCAATTGACGACGTTGATTTTCATGGATATTCAGTTAGAGATATTGCAAAAGAAAATGGGACTACACCCACATCAATCCATTACTAGATAAATGGCCTAACACATACCAAGTGGAGGGGGGATCTTACAGTTCTGACTAAACAGAAGGAGGACAAGGTGGTTCTGTGGTGTAAGGAGATGGCCCAATTCGAATATGGGATGGATTTGATAAAAATGAAATCAATTATTTTTCCAATCTGCTAGGGGAGGCCAAACCCATTTAAAGATGGGTTTCCTAGAAAATCTTGGTGGGAAGGTTTTAAGAAAAGGCCTCCACAACTTGTCTTGCAGATGACCAAGGGCCTTCATAGAGGTAGGGCACTAAACCTATGCCTTGGAGTTATCTCTAGGTTCTACGACACACTTTCCAATGCATATGAGAAATACCATTACCCTCAAGACTGTGATATTTTAGAAGTAGGATCACTCAGCTGTAGCAGACCTCACTAAAACTCACTCAAGAAGTGCAGAAAGAAGAAGAAGAAATGGAGATTCAATAATCACTCATACACAAGAAATGACAAAAACTATTGTATCATCCATCAGCTGTGAGATGGCACTCTGAATAGTGAATAATAACTGAATACAATCAAATGTATTCAAATGCCTCCTAAGGTCATTTGAATTCTCCTCAATGTGTGGCTTGGATGACATTGGAGACATCATCCAATCAGTAATAGTGGTCACAAGTGGTCAAACATCAGTCAAATGAGTCCAACTGAGTCTAACTGGTGCATGTGGCACAAATGTAGGGAAGGCGACTCCAATGTGGGTGCATGAGGAGTTGTCAGTAGTCAGTATAGCTGATCTAGTCTCTCTGGAGGTCTATATAAGTGGTTCAGTTAGTTAAAATAGTAATCAGACCTCGGATCAAGGAATAGATCCACTAATCATGGAACTAACTGAAGAATCTCCTAAATATGTAGAAGAGGGTGCACTTGTACTCTTGTGATGAAACAAGGGCACATATGTGGCTAGGAGGGCTAGAACTGAGCAGAAACAAGCTCCTAGGGCTGAACAACTGAGGACAAGGTGCTGGGAGACTACCATACTGATGACTGGATGCATGCATTTGCATGTACATGCATGCATGATGACTAGATGCATGCATGATGACTAGATGCATGCATTTGCATGTAGATGTATGCATGATGACTGGATGAATGCAAGCATGCAAAATATAAAAATGATGGTGAGAATATTCCAACACCCCCCCACAAGCCAAACTATGAGGAACAACTGAAATGGTAGGGCCCTGGTAACTGAGACCAAAGGTCACCCCATACAACAATCTAAATAAATAAAGAGAGGAAAGAGGGAAAACCTAGTGGGAAGAAATCCCCCCCTCAAGATAGACTGTGGTAGGATGATCAATCATGTACATCACTCACCCCAAATGGTAAGTGCACTTCTCCATCGAAGAAAGATCTATTAGTGAGAAATGGATCTGTAATGTGAGAAGGATGAAACCTTCCATTCTGAAAATCAGATCAGGTTCTCCTTGGATCAAGTGGATCTCCAACAAGATCTCCGGTAGATCTAAGAGTAGTGGCTTCCATCTAGGAAGAGGAGGATCATCAAGTGCAATATCATCAGGTTCTTATGGATATAGATCTTCCATTCGCTCATCTTCACTAATAGGTGCTAGATCTTCAGGTTCTTGTGGATTTGGATCTAGCATTCACTCTTCATCATCTTCACTCTCATACTCTGAATCTGAATTGTCATGTGATGAATGTTCACTCTCTTGGAGCTCATCATCACTTCCAAACTATGAATCTGAACTCTCATGTGATGAATATTTTCTCTCTTGCTCATCATCACTTCCAAACTCTGAATCTAAATGTGGATCATGTTCCATGAACATGTGCTTGACTTCTCCTTCAGTGGAAGCAAGTGAATTTGGAGACTTCCTAAACTTTCTCTTTTGACCAAACATGGTGGGAACAAATCCAAAAATGTGAATATCATTATGAAACATGTGATCCACACAAACTGAGGTAGGATCAACTCCATGAATTTGCATGTAGTTCTTTGATATCTCCTTTGAACCAACATGGGTGAGATTTTTACCAAATGAACTATGATATGATGATGGTGGATCTTCAACAAGATCACCTGTGGATGCAACAATGGTGGTGGACCATTCTGCAATAGGAGTTGAACCAATAGATGCTATATCTTTAGGTTCTTGTGGATCTGGATCTAGCTTTCGTTCTACTCTCTGAGTCTTCTTTTTCTCAACCTTCCTTGTTGTATTTTTGCCATTCAATCAACCTTTACAGGTGCCTTGGGAAAATATGAGATTGGATAGATCTTCAACTAACTTTTGAGTTTGCATGCTCTGCAAATGTTTGTAGCTGAGATGACATAACCTACTCTCTTCATTTGCATGAGTGTGAAGAGAATACTGCTTTGAGATAGGTAGAAAGTGTGAGAACTCATAAGGTTTTGTATTATGGTTTGCAACACCTTTTGAAATGGTAGATCCTGATACCATGTATTGAATTTTGACCTCATTTGGAGAGAAGATCACCCTCTTGGGCTCTCCAGTATGAGTCATCTGATATACTAAAAGTAGATTAGAAGTGAGAGTGGGGACATAGAGCACATCTGAGAAGTATCCATGATCAAGTTTGATTCTTCCAATCCCCTTAGAGGAGACCTCAGAATCATTCCCCAACATAATGGATGGTCCAACGGTAGCTTTGAATCCAGTGAAGAGATCCTTGGAGGAAGACATGTGTCTTGATGCTCCAGAATCTATGATGAAGGAGGATTGAGTTGATGCACTTGCCATGAGGGCATGGCATCTCTCTTTGTTCTCAGATCTAGATGGTCCAATCTCTTTCTTTCTAGCACATGCAGGTACTGGAATATTATTTTTTTCAAGAAGTGAAGCCATGAGATCTATGGTCTTCTTCATACATGAGCTCTCAGGGTGATATCCTTGGTTACAATATGTGCCCTTGGATTTTCCCTTTTGAGATGTCGTGTCCTTCTTAGGATTCAAAACTCTATCTGACTAGTTTGGAGCCTCCTTCTGCTTTTGGTCATTCGAATTCCTATCAAGATTTTTTTGTTTTCCTTTACCATTCGCTCTTCTTGACTCAGTAGATGCAAGAGATGAATCCAATTTGGTTTTTATCACTCCCATGTGCACTAGCTTCTCCTCTCAATTGTGAGATATTGGAAGAAGTCTTCAAGCGAAGGGAATTTCCATCTTGGAATGGAAAACTTTGTTGACTGGAAGTTCGAAACAAACACTGAATAATCAGGGCCAACCTTCGACAGAATGGCAAGGATGAGTTGTTTTTCTTCCTTCTCAATCCCATACCTCTTCAATTGTGAAATCAAATTCTTGAATTTATTGAGAAACTCAGTAATAGTTTCGAAACTGCTTGGGCTCAAGGAGATGATCTCATTTTCTAATTTATGACCCTTCAATTCATCCTTCTGACCAAGAAGAGATTCGAGCTTGTCCCAAACCTCTTTTGGAGTCTTCAGATCAATAACATGAAAGTGTAGGTCTTCAGAAATACTAAGTAGCAGGAGTCCTACTACTTCATCAAGCTTGTCTAAGTACTTGGATTTCTCTACTGCACCAGTGGGATCAACTGCAGATCCCTTCACCACTCTAGAAAGGCTCTTCGATTTCAAGAAGATGTCCATATTTTCTTTCCATCTGAAGTAGTTGAATGAATTCAACTTGAGATCCATGATACTGAAGAATTCAAAGCTGAAGAGGGGATAGTCCTGCAAAACAAATGAGAATTATGAAATGGAGATCTACTTCAATTCGAATTGAAAATTGCCTTAGGAAACTGAGAACATGTGACTGGGTCCTTCACATCTGGCTAGACCTCACTGGATTGCTCCAGTGAATTCAAGGAAATAGCCCTAGGATTTGTTGTGGAAACCTAGAGGCTTCTGGTGCTCAATGAAAGACAACTTCTCAAGGAATTGCTGCAACTATTATAGCTGTTGTCAGCTCTGATACCATGTGATATTTTAGAAGTAGGATCACTCAACTGTAGAAGACCTCACTAAAACTCACTCAAGAAGTGCAAAAAGAAGAAGAATAAATGGAGATTCAATAATCACTCATACAAAACAAATGACAAAAACTGTTGTATCATGCATCAACTGTGAGATGGCACTCTGAATAGTGAATAATAACTGAATACAATCAAATGAATTCGAATGCCTCCTAAGGTCATTCAAATTCTCCTCAATGTGTGGCTTGGATGACATTGGAGACATCATCCAATCAGTAATAGTGGTCACAAGTGGTCAAACATCAGTCAAATGAGTCTAACTGGTGCTTGTGGCACAAATGTATGGAAGGAGACTCCAATGTGGGTGCATGAGGAGCTGTCAGTAGTCAGTATAGTTGATTTAGTCTCTTTGGAGGTCTATCTAAGTGGTTCAGTTAGTTAAACTAGTAATCAGTCCTCAGATCAAGGAAAAGATCCAATAATCATGGAACTAACTAAAGAATATCCTAAATAGGTGGAAGAGGGCACACTTGTACTCCAACGATGAAAACAAGGGTGCATATGTGGATAGGAGGGCAATAACTGAGCAGAAACAGGCTCTTGGGGATGAAAAAATGGGGAATAGGTGCTGGGAGGCTATACTATACTGATGAATGGATGAATACACTTGCATGTAGATGCATGCATGATGACTGGATGCATGCAGAATGCATGCAAGCATGCAAAATATAAAAATGATGGTGACAATATTCCAAAAAAGAGCACGTAAAGAACTACAA
Organism: Larix kaempferi; assembly: GCA_027924585.1. Taxonomy (NCBI): domain Eukaryota; kingdom Viridiplantae; phylum Streptophyta; class Pinopsida; order Pinales; family Pinaceae; genus Larix; species Larix kaempferi. Next base: position 11,257,153 of record BSBM01000549.1, on the reverse strand, counting down.
TGAAAATGGGTTATATGTGGGAAGGAACTGTCGTATGTGGGTAATTGTCGACAGAGGGAGTCGAAACGTCCCAAAGATTCTTCCCAAGAGTAGGGAGTGGATATCCATACTCTATTGCGTAAATGCAATTGGTTTTTAAATCCCTATATTTTATATGTTCAAGGGTAGAAGTCACCTGAAAAACTACATCCAAAACTATGAACCGAGAGCATGCATGGTTTCACATCCCCATGCATATATGACCAATGAACTATTTTTGAACTGGCTTTGTCACTTTGCAGCATCTATACTGGGTAGTGTGTCGCTTGAGAATAGACACATGTTGATTTTAGATGGCAGCCACATCATAGTGCAAACAATCAAGGAGGAAAACATGTTGCACATTGACTTGTTAACATTTCCTGCCCATACAAATCACAGGCTGCATCCTCTCGATTTGAGTGTGTTTGGTCCCTTGAAGTGTTATTTCATGTTAGAACGAGCATCATGGATGGAAAAGAACCCAGGGGTAGAGGTAAAGAGGGTCGAGTTACTTGAGCTTGCAAGCAAATATTTTAAAAGGATTCTCACACCCTCGAACATCAAGGCTAGTTTTAGGAGGACATGTATTTGGCCACTGAACTACTATGCTCTTATCCATGATACTAGTTGTATCTAGGCATTTAATGTGGATGATCATGAGGAGGTGGTTTCCTAAGAGCATGTGGATGGCCATGTATATGTAAACACTGCGGACAATATGTTGTCCCTATCTCAAGGAAACTACCTGGCTATGGATGATGGTGATGACGACGAAGAGGTCAACTCTACACAGTATGAACATGAACCAACATAATAAAACATGCAAGAGGGAGAACCATACAAAGCACAAGTGGATTACGAAGCACATACTCCACATCTCAATGATTATTTTGGTGAGGTCATTGGTGGTCATGGTCCAATCAGCAACAATGAACCCTTGACATTGCCAACCATGGTATCACAACCATCATGGATGGTAAAGGCAATGATGAACTTGAACATGCAAGTTGTCACAAACACCAATGATGAAAGCATTAGCATGCCTTTGTAGGCACCATTGAAGCCCAGTTAAATTTTCCATTTTTATGTAGATAATGAGTTAGAAGCAGATCTTAACACAAAGGGTGAGGGCATGGCCGAAGATATTAGTGCAATTGAAACACCTATCCTATATGCACCATAAACACCACCAATGAACACATCGACACTTGGTTTATTCCTGAAGTTTCCAATGGATATGGTGCCACCACAGTGGAGAATAGCAACAACAAATTCTCTTCATTTGGGCTTAGGTTCTCAGCTTCTAACATTAGAAGAATACATCATCCTTTTCATGGATTCTTAACAAAAGAAACATGACATGGAAGAATTAAAACAATGGAATAAATACCTCACACAGGAAAGGAAGGAAGCTAGATTGATAACAACTGAACAACATGCATTAGAAAGGATTGAAAGAGTGAAAAATCGAGAAGAGAAGGAGCGTAGAAAGGAAATGGAAAGGTCGGAAAAGGAAGCAAGAGAAACACAATAGTGGCTGAAAATGATGGGCATATCACTACATAGATTGCAAACCCAGAGGGGGAAAGGAATATGATGGCCAATTCATTGGAACAAATTGCATATAGTACATAGTTCTATATAGACCGTATCAACATTCAATTGCTGCAATATTATCAAACAAGAACAACCCTCCCCTTTATTCCTACAAGTGCAGTGTACCCAATTCGATGTTTTCTTATCCAACTTGTCCCATTAACCTGGGAGTGTCAAGCACATATCAGACTTGTGGCTTTTCTATTCCCCCATGGTTGCTACCAACAAATTGGCCTCAAACAAATGAATTCAACACTACTCATCCTAATCAAGCATACTTAGCTAGGCCAATAGTTTTAGCTCAAGAAGGAACCTCGAAAAGCTTGGACAATGAAGATAGTCAACCGAATCAAGCATCATGATGTCGATCAGTGTCGACTAACCACATGCAAAATGGATTTTACGGGTGACATTTTTTGGATATTGTGGAAGGATTTTTTGTACTTGGGGGCACATATTCAGTTACTATTTACTATAACTATAAGAACCCTACTTTTCAACACACTATTTTTTATGGCTATTTTTCAACAATCTATTAATGCACCTTTAACAATTTGCCCACTTTCAAGTTGAACCTACCGACAATAACAAGTATAATTGCAATGGAAAAGGCATCCTATAACTGACTCTATATATAAATAGCAAGACCACTATGTTGGAATCGATTTAATACTCAGAGTGGGGGGTTAATCAGTATTAGCTCAGTTATGAGTATTTTTTACCTTATTTAACATATTAGACTTTAACTTAATCTTGATCTTTAATTATGCATCCAACATAAATAAAACATTCATCCACATATTCATCAAGACAAAGAACACATAACACATAGGATTTTGATGTGGAAAACCAAATGGGAGAAAACTACAGAATGCTCTTGTAATGAAAATATTACATTCAAGGAAGCACCGACTTCCTATGTTTACCGGCACCAACTGGAAGGAGGCACCGACCCCCTGGTTTTATAGGCACCGACTTGAAGGAAGCACCAACTCCCTATGTTCTCTGGCACCAACTAGAAGGAGGCTACAACCTCCTTCTCCTTACCCCATCCTGTTGGATTCCACCTAGATATCTAAAATAATATTCTGCCTTACTGAACATCCAACTCATGCACACTTATCATCTTTTGTTGTTCGTTTTGTTGTCTGAACCTTTTGTATGTAGTTGTATTGATGTCATTTACCTACATGCATCACTTGACCTCTCATTCCACTCAATTATTCTCTTCTGCCGATGACTCGCTTCATGTACTATGTGCTACTTCAACAAATCCTGTAATCTATGTCAGGATTCACTCTGTTGTTATGCTTCAGTGAAAATGCACTTCACCAACTAATACCGTGCTTCAATTGATAGCTTTCTATTATGAAATTATTCCCCAGTATCAAATGGAAATGCGCACTAAATTTTATGTGTCCATTCGGTTTAAGTGCTATAGTAGTTTAGACAATTTGTGACATGTTGTGCATCATATGGTTTGTTCTTCGGTTTAACACACTTGCCTCAGATCATCCTCATCATGATGTGCATACAAGATTCTGTTGCTGCTCTATCATCACACATCATATGGACTTCTTTTCTTCACACACTTTTACTTGAAACTTCATGCATCAACCAAACTTCTATGCATCTTTTGATATACTTTAGTTCTGTCTCCACACTTCTAACTTCCAAAACATCCATGGTTTTCTGCATGCTTTCTGTGATACTTTCATTAAGTCCTCACACACTTGAGCAAACTCAACTTTTTTCCTTTCTATCTTTGTGCAACCATCACATATCTACAACATCACTCTACACACCATCAGTTGTATCATTATTCTACATGTGCAAACTCAGCTCCTCGTTAGATCATTATGTTATGTATCTCAATCCCATGATTTCCAAATATAAATCTGTATCTTTCACTTAGAATCTCTATAGCATTTCCATCAAATCTTATGTCAAATCTCCAACTTGCTTATCTATTTATACATGTCCTACATGGATTTTATTTCCACAAGTTGGTTGTGTCATTACTTCTTCCTTGCTTCACGGATTATGCCTCTACCACATGCCATGTTTTGCACCGCTAATGTGTCCTTTATTTGTGGGTTCTGCGAATACATCATCCTTGACTTGATGGTACATTCACCCTTGTTGTACCATCACTTGTGGGTATTGCGCACTTGATGTATCAATGCTTTGCAGAGCTTGCACATACATGATCTTCGACTTGGTGGGAATTTGACCCTTGCGGTACCATCACTTGTGGGTCTTATGCACTTGTTGTGTCGTAGGCTTTGGAATTTGCGCATATAATTACTTCAATTGCTACACACTCCTTGGAACTTGTGCACACTTTAACAAATTAAATCTTCTTCTGATTGGTGATGCTTTGCGCACTTTTGGGAATTGCATAATTGCTCAACCATCTCTTGTTTCATGCTTCTTGCACACACCACTTGAATTTCTTGCGCACAGTAGATTCTACTATGGCTTGATTGTGCACACTAGACTTTGTCCCAAGTATTATTTGGCTTGCTTGTGCATTGTTCTACCTTCTGTCACACCAACTCTTTATCTTGTAACTTGAAGAACTATGACTGGATCGACTTGTGACCTTATCAAGTACATGTGCCTTATGTACTTATTTAAACTGGATATCATGATGTAACCCTGGACACACTTCTTCATAATGGATGCAGCTTCTACATATTCTTCTTCAGACTTGCATACTTCACCATCTTGCTTGCGCATAAACTTCTTCAGTGTGGCTTTTTAAAACTTCTTCAAGCTGGCATGGGAATACCGAATCCACTTGAATTCAATTGACATCAATGACTCAAACTAAATCAATTGACATCCTCTTTGACATTAGTTGACATCAATGAAAACCAAAGTTCAACAATCTCCCCCTTTGGAATTGATTTCAACACCACCTTATGAAGATGTGCATAATCATTTTCTTGAACTTGTATGCTTCATCTGTGCTTGTTGTAGTACTCCCCCTATGTATATGCTCCCCCTGAATTCTTTTCTAATTTGAACCTTTACCTCTACATATGTGCATTCTGCTTCTTCTACTTTATGTTACCTCTGCGTAGATTGCATGCATCATGATCATCTTTAGTTATTTGTTGCCATTTATCCAATAATTTTCTTCACCCTCTTTCACATCCGCTTTCTCATGTTCTTGCTTCGGATGCATTACATCTTGGCTTCATTACTTCTCAGCCTCATGCCTTTTCTTCTTCATGTTTCTTCTTCTCGGATGAATTCATCTTTGTGTAATGTTCTTTCAGCTTCATGCTTTTCTCCTCCTTTGACATCAATTACAAAGAGGTGCCATTACTTTGCGAAAATATTGGTTCATCCTTTTTATTTTGTGCTGGCCTTCACTCACTGTTCATAGGGATGACTCCCCATGTCTTCATGCTTCATTTATTTTGATGAAATTCTGCACTGATATCCTACAATGTGCATGTTTCTTTCATAATTATCTTTGATTTCTTTCTTGATGCAGTTGTTACATTACTCCTTTATCTTGATCTATTGTTCATGCCACAACACTCTATCAATATTTGCACACTGATTCATGCAACCATCATTTCGTGCCACTGCGTAGTTCCAAAACTCAATCCTTTACTGGTTTTGCACAATCCTTTTATTGACTTCCTTTCTACGCATGATTGTTTCACATGTCATATTTACAGTGCTATCACTAGTCCTTGTCACATTTTCCATTGCCATGACAACCAAATATTCAGCACATTTTTCATTTATCCACCAGCTCGAAATTAAAGCAAATATGAATCACAATTTGTGTAGAAACAAATGATGCGTCGTGATTGTACTTGATATTTTTGGGGCAACATCATCCGTCGCATGGTGCAATGAATTGAATTTCCACCTTTTTGCACTGTTTCCAAAAATTCATTAATTCCAACATCTAGTTTTGGAGACTCCACCACCTTCTTTTACTTGTGCAATATTGAATGCACATATATTCAAATTAATTCCATACATGTGAACATCAACCATTGAATTCTATAAGAAATTCTACCAGGATTCCTGGTTCATCACCTTTTCCACTTCTACCCTTCTGTGTCGCATTGTTTCCCACTTTCTTGCCTTTTGTTTCTAATGGATTCCTTCTACCAGAGAATGAACAACTCCCTTGAGAATGTGCGACATGTTTTTCAAACACAACAATATGAATTTACGCATCTGAGAGTTGACATGGGAGTCTGGAAACGCCGAATGGAGGAAACAAAGTTCCAACTTCAATACACTTAGTCACAAGTGAATTGTGGAAACGATGAACAATTGACTCAACTGAGTCATCGGATTGACAATTTGGAGCACCAACAACAATAGATTTTGAACGAAGTGTCCTTGATTCGGCCTCAACACGCTGAACCATCATCGTCTACACCTCTGCAACTTATTCTTGTGAGCCCTACCTCAAAGTGTACTGCGCTGGTTCTGGTGGACTTGGAGCTTCGTCTTGCTCACCAGCCAGACTCAGAACTTTAACTTGAACTGCGGCTGTAGATTACTTCAAATTTTGTTGGTTTTTGTTTGTATACACCTTTTGGACTCGACATGGAGTTCCTTCTGACATCTTCATTGAAGAGGGCTCATGCAATTTTGTAAAAACTTTGATTTTGAATGTAATATATATCATATCTTTTGTGCCAACTCTTGTCTACGTTTTAACAATGTTTGTGCATTTTATCCATGCAATTGTATGCAAGAGTTTCCCTTTTTTTCTATAATAATTAACTCAACAATTTACTTTCTTCACTTTATCTCATCCAAGAGATTTTATGAAATAATCATTACTTAGTAATAAACTGAATGTATGCGCACAACTTCACTTTTCCTGGAACACTGAAGTTATTTGCTGCGACAATTTAATCTTAACTAACACTTTCTACAATACTGATAAATACTCCGACAGACACCTTTAAAACATAACCTTCACTTAACTTACTCCTTGAATTCCAATATGCATCTTTTTGAATTCAAGGGGCTCACCCAATCTTTTCAAGATCTTGTTGAATTCCTTACCCATGTTTTCTTGTGCGCACTTCTATATTGATTCTGCACTTGAGAATTTTTACCATGATTCCTTTCAAGGTGATTTCCTTTGCATAGTGAGTATTGTTCAGGACAGTCTACTATTATTCAATAGTTTACATCCTTATGTCCGAAACCATCAAATGCATGTCATCTATAGTTTGATAATATTTTGCAACATGACCAAGGTGATTGCATCTTGTGCACGTCATCCTATTGACTCTTCTTAGGTTTGTATATTGAAAAGAGTTGTAGTTGTTGAAGGAGCCATCATACCTAAAGTACTTAACAGGATTTGGGCAATTTTCTTTGTCCCGGACCTTCTTTGATTATTTTTTGTAACCAAGGCCTCTTTTGTCTTCTAGTGATATCATATTGTCTAGGATTTTGTTCAAGATTTATGTGCTATCTTTGAACTTGTTCTTTATTTCATAATCAATAGTAGACTTGTTTCTTTCTTGATGTGCGCAAATTACTATGAAATATTGGCCTTCTTTCTTTCCCTTCATCTCAACCTGCTTTTCTTCTAAGCAAGATATTTCTTTATCCTTTGACTCAAGTTGACTTTCCAGCATCTTATTTATCTAAGCTAACTCTTCCAAAGAAGCTTTCAATGTCAATTTCTCTTCCTCAAGCATTTTGACCTTGTCTTGTGCAAAAATTGGTTGCATCTCATAGTTCGTTACCTTTTCATGAACTTCTACACCAAGATACTCTTGAACTAGCTTGTTTTGTTCTTCATACTTCGACAATTGTTCCTGCAAGAATGTATTCTTCTTTCTTGACTTATTTAATTCATCCAGGGCACTAATCAATTCACCTTCCCATTCAATATTTGCAACATATTCTTGTTCTTCATATTATCAGCCTTGACCTCTACAATAGGCTTTGTAGGTGTAGTAAATTTCTTTGGAGGTGTTTTGAACGATCCACTAAAGAAGTATTTGTCTAGTGATCTTGGTTTTCTTTGAGCAACTGGAGTATTCTTTGAACTATTCTTCTTCTTTTCATCTCTGCTTTATTCTTCCAGAAAGGCCATGAAAAGTACTTCTTTTGGTTCTTCGTCGCAGTCGCTTCCTTCAGATACATTGATATCTTCCTCAATGTACATAATTTTCTTCTGTTTTGGAATCCTCCTTTTATTTCCAAGTCAGTGTTGAGTGCACACACTTCTATGTTCATGAGAACTAGACTCTTCGTCGCTATCATTGTCTCCATCTTCTCTGTAAGGACACTTGGAGGAAAAATGGACTATTCCTCCACACTTGAAACATTTGAAAGGAATTTTTTTTTTGTACTTACCTTGCCCTCTTTTCAGCTTCTTTACAAAATTTGACTCTTTATCATTTGATTCATTGCAAGATTCTTTGTCATGATTGTGCTTATCCTTTCCATTGGCTTTGAAATCAACGTCCTTTCTTATGGGAATATCTTTTTCAGTTCTCATCTCATATGCAGTCAAAATATCTTGAAGCTCATCCTTTGTCAGATATTCAATATTATCTCTATCTTCCAATACAAACACTTTTGAATCAAATCTCAAGGGTAGAGTTCTCAGTATCTTCTGTAACACGGATTCTTCTTCCAGAGTGACCCCGATAATTTGGATATCATTGAATATCTCATCTACTCTTAAGAAGTAAGAGGTAATGTTCTCTTCATATTTCATTCTCAAGGATTCAAATAAACCAGAGTAGTTCTGGAACTTTTCTTTCTTTACCTTTTCATCACCTTCATAGACACCTCTACGTTTTTCCCAAACCTCCTTGGCTGAGGTGCAATGCATAACCTTGACTAACTCATTATCTGTCAAACCACATAGTTGTGTGTTTCTATCTCTTGCATTGCATTCATAGATTCTCTTTTTTGCTGGATTAACTAGTACGATTGGTGGGACATTGTAACCATCAACAATGGACTTCCATATATTTGCTCCCAGTGATTACAAATATACTTCCATCCTAACCTTCTAGAAGGTGTATTTGGTGCCATCAAACCTTGGTGCTCTATTGGAATAAATACCTTCTTCACAAATTATGCCTTTTCCACATTTCATGTTCTGCACCACTGATGCATCCTTTCCACATCACCGAATCATACTTGAAATGGAGAAAACCAGTTAGAAGTTCGAGCCACAGGGACAACCAAACAATTATCAAATTAACCCAATTATATGCCAGATGCAGCAAACCACTCATAGGTTCGACCCATAGGGAAAACCAATAATATATGGACATAAAACCAAATATACACCAATGTATCTAACCCTTAATAGGTTCAAGCCACGGGTGGCCAACCAAAACATCACAAATATAGTTATGAATTATACCCCAAACATAGCAAACCAGTTATAGGTTCAAACCACGGGGTGGTGAGCAACATATATATATATATATATATATATATATATATATATATATATATATATATATCAACAAAAACCAAATATACACTGACATATCCAACTACTATCAGTCAAAATGGCACTTCTTCGTCCGCGACTACATTGCCTTGTCGGTCACACAAAAGGACCTTATGGATGGAAGATCCTATTTGATCATAGATGCTTTGGCCTAGAATTTGCAATAGATCTCCTTAACACAACCATTTTTGTGACATGTTTTGAGATATAACTGCGACTCTTATATCAGCAAGCTCACGGCTTAACCGTGACAGTCTATATTGAAAAACCGTGGGTAACAACTAAAAAGTTGCACCCACGTGTTGATGGACACTATACTCATGACTCACTCGCTAGTTGTCAAGAGACATACCCACAGGTATCTCTAACTCACTAGAAAAAAAATATTAAAAGATGATTAGAGATTAGTTAAGGTATTTATCCTAACTACCAAAACCTCCCTAACCAATTTCATTTCGAGTCTATCCTCTCATCCTTGCTATAAATACAAGGGGAGGGCCTTGAGAAAGGAAGAACCAACTTTTTCTAAATAAATGATGGAGAAAATTCTACTGAAGGAAGAGGAGAAGGAACCTAGGGTCAGGTTTCAACGGTGCCAGTTGTAGTACATGTTTGGGTGATTGCCTTTAATGCTAATAATACATAAACTTCCTTTCCCATAAATATTTGTCCATTGTATGAATGTATGTATTTGAACGTTTCATGTCTTTAATATATGAGTTTCTTGTGAAGAATTCATTTCTATTTGGTCAGAAGCCTTGAGAAAGGTATGTGTTCTATTGTAGGTGATCTACCTGGAGCAGTGAAGTAGGACTCTAAAGTTTGATAGCTTGGATCGAACACCATTTATTCAGGTATTCCATTTAAATTTATATCTTAGTTATTTTCATTAAAAGAAGGATTGCTTGCTGCACCTATGTACTTTCCTATCTTTGTAACTAAATTACATGTACGTTAATGATCTCTTGAATTCCCTATCATAGGTAGTTTTACTGCACAATGGAATTGGGACTCCGTTGGGGAGTTCCTATTGTTGCTTTGGGAGTCCTAGGTTGATTCTCTTCAGTTTTATTGTTTCTATTGATCTTTGGGAGAGTTTATAGGCTTTCTGTGTCCTTTTTAGTTACTCAGATTTGGTTTGGATTGAGTTTCCTTTCATTTTTTGTTTTTTGTTAAAGAAGACCCGCAAGTTGTATTCAATTATAGTCACGTCTTTTTCCCTATACCCGCGAGTTGCTGACTTATGGACCCGCAGGCCACTTGCGTGTTGCTTATACTAATAATCGTGGTTATTTCTTGAGATTTTAGGTTTTGTGCTAGGGTTTGAGCTTGAGGTCTATACTTGATTGATGAAAGTCTTCTCTGTTCATTTCTTGACCAGTTATACTTGTCTGTAGGTTCATACTAATTTTCTTTGACTCTTTTTGAGATTTATTTTGGTTTCTTTGGTTTGCTTGTTTGACTCGCCTAGGTCTTTCAAATCCATTTTTTGTTTCGTTGGCGCTTTGATACTTCATTTTTGGTTACCTCTTTCTGGAAAGGTAGTCTGATATCGTCATGGATTCTTTGCTTTATCCGTTATGTTAGTTTTATTAAATAGTGTCTCTTTACCGAACTTATTTACTTCTTGCTTCCTGGAAGAACTTTCTAGGGTTTGTTATCTTCAGAAGTCCTGTGAGGGTAGATTTTCTGAGTTTGATAGGTCTAAGTACAGTCATTTATACTTGCATTGTATAGTTTCTTCGTCTTGTTTATACTTATTTTCCATTTCTTTTGTTAAAGAGAAAATAAAAAGAAAGTACTTTAGTTAAGAAAGGGCATTTCTTTTTCTAGATTTTAGTTGTATATGCTAACTCTTCAAAAAGTAAAAAACATTTGTTAGTTTTTAGGTTTACTTTCCAAGTTTTAATTTTGAAAGATAAATGAAAATAAATTTGTGAAAAGAAGTTGCACTTTATACACTTTGCTTTTTCAATTTGTAACCATCTTGCACACAATCACTCCTTTCTGAGTAAGTAAAAATTCCTTAAAGAACATTTTAAGTTAAAAATTATTAGCAACTTTTCTTTCTAGGGAGAACACACCAACTAGCTTAGGATAGGGTTTTGGTTCTGATCACTTTAAACTATCCAAAACCATTTTAAACTCAAAATCGTAGTGAACTATCTTTAGGTAAATCCACCCTTGTAAAAGGTGTGCGGAGAAGATCCACTAAAACCAGATTTAAGCACGAGGTCGTGTGAGGTTGATTAGTTGGGGATACCCCACCGATTCTCAATCGAACATCTACCAGAGCTGATGCGTGTACAGGGGTCCATTAGTGCCTTGTGTGCTCTTGGATTTTAGGCTTACGTACCTTTCCCATGCGTGTTAGTTTGACCTTCGACTGTCACCCCAGACTCTTTTTGAATTGATGGTAGCCTTAGTATCTTGACCAATATGACTCTACACAGGTGTGAGTGAAAGGATATTTTTACTTCACTTAGGATAGATCTAGGAAGAAATCCTCTACATCTCTTTGGGAAGGTGGTTGGGTGATTCCAGCACTTGTCCTCATCATGACTGTACCGTGGACCCCAAATAAATGTTCTTCATTACTCCACTGGCTTGTTCTGGGACCTGATCATCCTAGACTTCCCTTTGGGAGACTATCTGTTTGCTTGGTCTGGATTACTATAGGAAATTTTGTAGTGGTGTGTTGTGTGTTTATCATAGTTCTGGCTGCCCGTAGGTTTATTACATAGAACATTTTTGTTGTAATTGTGGAGGACCAACCTCCTTGTAGGTCAAGAAGGTTGAGAAACCTTCCTCCACTCACAGTGGATCCTCCATCGCCACCTCAGCAGTGCATAACATATTCTAGTAGTTCTTTTGAACTAACAGGTACAACTGAAACCCCTAGAGAGACTCAACTCATTTCCCAAACTTCACTGGTGTCACAGATCACGGAGGTTGAAGATTTGCCAACATAATACTTTTGAAGACATTTCAACCCTCCCTTAACAGGACCAAATGATCCTTTGCTAGAACGAGTTGTTTCTTTAGGT